>JANAVB010025599.1:966075-1391075 GCA_029216955.1 Iris pallida
TACAACCCCGGTCTTTGTTTGGTTTAAGGGTTGTAAGCTGGCTCCCGGAGCAGTTCTGTGTCCTCTCTTCGTTATTCTCTTCACTGTACCAATGGTATTTAAGACGGGTTTCTATTCAGGTGAAGGGCTGCAACTCGGTCCTTGTTTGGTTTAAGGGTTACAGTCTGGCTACTTGAATGGTTTTTTTCGTGCTCAATATTATATTATCTCAGTTATTATCAGTATCTTTTAATTACCTTTACTATTTATTTGTGATATGCTGGTTTTAGTTCCTAAGTGAAGCCTCCTTTGTGGCACTTGCTCTTTCTAGGGTCTGACCCAGCTGGTTTTGTATGGCCAGATATCGGAGCAGCACCAGGGATATACCTGTCTTCCAGCCAGATGGTGACCACCAGGCGCAACCTGGCAACGAGTGGGTTTTTTTGTCCTCCCACTTTATTGTAAAAATTATTCTTTTGAGACGTTTAGCCGGCGAGCACTTGTTAGCTCGTATTGCACCTTATTTACTGTCTGCCTACGGGCTGTAACATGATTGAAAAATCCTAGGGTTGATTATGTATTGACTAAAACTCTTGCTAGTCTTGACATTTTGTACGACTAGCTTCATGATCATCCAATATGTAATGTATGGGACGCCTTGCTATTATATATTTGGTGCTCTGACATCTTGTAACTATTATTGCTTGCTTGAGATTGAGACAATAGGCTTGTTCATGACCATAGGAGATGTTGGCTTGTAGTTAAACCCTCATGTATATAGACAGCCGTGACCGTATAGCGAGGTGGGTTGCACTTTAATATACGTAGCTGGCTATGTACACCCCCGTTCTCCAGTATTCTGGTTCTGGGGCGTGACATAGTTTTAGTGGTGGCCCATGCAGGTCTTGTAAATCAAGACATGTGAGGGTTTACCGAAAAGATGTCTCAATCATTACTCGCCCTTGAATCTCTGCTCGTGCTCTCTAAATCCCTGGAATCTTGACCTGATCACATGCTTGTATCGTTGATCTGTCCTGGTCCTTCCTTATTGTTCCCTATGTCATCTTCTTCAGCGACATTGTTCCTGGTCCTACCGATCAGCAAGACGGAGCCTCCCGCAGACCAGCAGTAACCTGGAGATCAAGCCAGCATTCCGGAGTAGCCTCCAGAGTCGTGCCTACCGGAGAAGAGCCACCAGTTCGACCCGTCCAAACCTGCGGAGCCTGATGATGGCACTTTGGTGGGTCTCATCAGGTCTCTATTAGTCTCCCAGGATCATCGAGGAGATGCCTTGCACCAGGCGATGGCAGACGCTTTGACTAGAGGAGGTCATCAGGGTAACAGCGCGGCCAACAGCTTCAAGCGCTTGAACCCTCCCTTCTTCGATGGCAGTGAAGATGCGATCGCTGCAGATGCATGGCTTCAGGACACCGAGGTGATTCTAGAAGCAGCCAGAACTCCAGAGAACGAGAAGGTGGCCGTAGTGCGCCTGCAGTTACTAGATCTTGCCCGCAGCTGGTGGGCAGCGCAGGCCGATGGATTAATGGCCCCTATTTCATGGGCAGTATTCAGGAAAAGATTTCAGACCAAGTATTTCGATGCTGTAGCTCGGTATGATCTGCAGACGAGGTTCACCAATCTGAAGTAGATGGGCAGGACGGTCGATGGATATGCGGCCGAGTTTTCGAGACTTACGGTTTGCTCCCACCTTAGTAGCAACCGAGTTTGATAGAGCCCAGCGGTTCCAGCAGGGACTTCATCTGCAGATTTTATTGGCAGTAGAGCAGTTTGAGCATCAGACCTTTGATGCAGTATTGAGGGCAACCCAGAGGCATGAGTATACCTCCAGAGGATCGTGGATAGGACCGGAGGTTGGAAACGATCCCATAGCTAGATGAATCAGTCATCAGCACCAGCCCCGCAGCCAAGGCTTTGACTATTGGAGCTCCGAGGTGGGCGGTCTCAGTGACGTCGGTTCAACATTCCACCCGACGCACCCTCAGCAGCAGAAGCAGAAGCAGTCTTCCGCAGTGGGATGTTCACACTGCGGGAAGCCGGGTCATGTGGTATCGGAGTATCGCAGAGCACAGGGTTTGTGCTTGGCTTGTGGTGCCCCAGACCACAGGATTGGGAACTATCCGAACAAGGGGAGTTCTTTCCCAGCCATCTCTAGCCTTCAGTTAGAGGACCAGCACCAGTCCAGCCGCAGCATCAGCTGCAGTATCCGTTCCCGAGGCCATTGCCGATGCAGGCCCAGGCATTCCAGCAGCAGAGACCGCAGCAGTATGCCCACGCCCAAGCCTGATCCAGAGCAGGCAGAGGAATTTTTAGCAGAGGGACCCGCACCCAGAGGACATGGTCAAGTGCTGGCTTTGACCATGGGAGAAGAAGGAATAGCACCAGGTGAGGTGGTGACAGGAACTATTCTCGTCAACACCTTTCCTGCTTCAGTATTATTTGATTCTGGTGCATCGCATTCATTTATGTCTGCACGATTCGCGACACGGGTAGGACTGGAGCCCGAGTCATTATCAGTAAGGCTCAATATACTTACTGGTAACGGACTTGTGGGAGTAGATAGAGTATTTTCCTCGTGTCGGGTCGTAGTTAGCGGTAGAGAATTTCCCGCTAGATTGATAGAGCTCCCGATGGCCGATTATGATATGGTCTTAGGGATGGATTGGTTGAGGGACCAGTATGCTAGGATAGACTGCCATATCGGCCGGGTTATTTTTAGCATTCCAGGCGAGCCAGAGTTTTCCTTCTCCCGAGGCAAAGTTGAACCTTCTCCTCCAGTATTGCGGATGGCAGTAGCAGTAGTGCAGTTACCTCGGATAGTCGAAGAGTTTCCAGACGTTTTTCCAGAAGAGCTTCCAGGGATGCCGCCAGAACGGGAGATCGAGTTCACCATCGACTTGATTCTCGGAACAGCCCCAGTGTCAGAGAGAGTCTACAGGATGGCGCTGTCAGAATTAGAGATATTGTACAAGATGATTGAACAACTCAGAACCAAGGGGTTCATTCGTGCTAGTGGATCACCTTGGGGAGCCCCGATGCTTCTTGTGAAAAAGAAGGATGGTACGTCCAGATTGTGTGTTGATTATCGTACCTTGAACTCAGTGACAATCATGAACAGATATCCTCTCCCGAGGATAGATGACTTGTTTGATCAACTCAAGGGCGGCAGCAGTATTCTCGAAGATTGACTTACGGTCAGGATACCATCAGATCAGAGTTAGAGAAGGACATCCCGAAGACAGCTTTCAGATCCCGATATAGGCATTGGGAGTTCCTGGTTATGCCATTTGGAGCAACCAATGCGCCGCTGTATTCATGGACCTCATGAATCGCATCTTCATGCCTTATTTGGATCAGTTCGTAATTGTGTTCCTAGATGAGATCCTGGTCTACAGCAAAAGTGAAGCAGAGCATGAGCAGCATCTCAGAGTTGTTCTTCAGGTTCTCCGAGAGCCAGTTGTATGCCAAGTTTAGTAAATACGAGTTCTGGCTCGATCGCATTTCGTACTTGGGCCATATCATCACCCGAGGAGGAGTGGAGGTAGATCCCCAGAAGATCGTGGCCATTGAAACATGGCCAGTGCCTAACACAGTTGCAGAAGTCCGTAGTTTTCTTGGATTGGCCGGCTACTACCGTCGATTTGTTTCGGATTTTGCTCGAATTTCAGCGCCATTGACCCAGTTGACCTGCAAGGATGTGCAGTTTGCTTGGACAGCGGAATGTCAGGATTCCTTTGAGAAGTTGAAGCGAGGCTTGATGATGGCTCCTATTCTCACGCTTCCAGATGGAACCGGATGATTTTCAGTGTATTGTGATGCTTCAGGCAGAGGTCTAGGATGTGTTCTGATACAGCATGGGAAGGTAATAGCTTATGCGTCACGGCAACTTCGTGATCATGAGAGAAATTACCCAACCCATGATTTAGAGCTGGCAGCGGTAGTGTTTGCACTTAAGTTGTGGAGGTACTACTTATACGAAGATAAGGTGGAGATTTTCACCGACCACAAGAGCCTGAAGTATGTTTTCACCCAGAAGGATCTTAACATGCGTCAGAGGAGGTGGCTGGAGCTACTTGTAGATTATGACATCAACCTGCAGTATCACCCAGGAAAGGCCAACGTCGTTGCAGATGCATTGAGCAGGAGAGCCAGAGTTTATTTCCTAACAGCGCAACCAAAGCTGTTAGCCGATCTTCAGAAGATGGGTATAGAAGTTGTTCTCCCTTCCAGTGTGGCATTGATGGCCAGCATGCAAGTTCAGTCCACTATAGTCGAGAGGATCCGGATGGCGCAGTCAGCAGATTCCAAGCTTCAGCGACTCAGAGCAGAGTGTAAGGAAGGATGAAGACTAGAGTTATGTATCCATGAAGATGGTACACTTTGACATGGTACGTGTCTTTGTGTACCCAGTGGAGATATCAGACATGAGATCATGGCAGAGGCCCACAGTTTGCAGTATTCCATTCATCCTAGCGGTACGAAGATGTACCGTGATACCACCAGCACTTTTGGTGGAATGGCATGAAGAGGGAGATAGCCCGGTTTGTCTCTCATTGTTTAGTCTGCCAACAAGTTAAGGCTGAACATCAGAGGCCCGCTGGACTTCTTCAACCATTGCCGATTCCCGAGTGGAAATAGGAGCATATAACCATGGATTTTGTGACTGGATTGCCTAGATCCCCGGCTGGCAGAGACGCTATTTGGGTTATTATAGACAGACTCACGAAGGTGGCTCACTTTCTTCTATTCAGAGTTGGTCAGTCGACGGCTCAGCTAGCGGAGATGTATCTCCGACAGATTGTCAGATTGTACGGTGTACCAATCAGTATCACTTCAGACAGAGATTCAAGATTTATGTCGCATTTTTGGCGTATCTTGTAAGAAAGTTTGGAAACTCACCTCCAGTTTAGTTCAGC
The DNA here is from genome assembly GCA_029216955.1 of Iris pallida. NCBI lineage: Eukaryota > Viridiplantae > Streptophyta > Magnoliopsida > Asparagales > Iridaceae > Iris > Iris pallida. The sequence goes on from JANAVB010025599.1 coordinate 970,989, forward strand.
TTATCACCCGCAGACAGATGGCCAGTCGGAACGTACGATCCAGACTCTTGAAGATATGTTGCGGTCATGTACACTCGACTTCGGTGGTTCGTGGGAAGATCATGTGCACCTGGTGGAGTTCTCGTACAACAACAGTTTCCAGGCCAGTATCCAGATAGCACCGTTCGAGGCACTGTATGGTAGGAAGTGTCGATCCCCGCTAGCCTGGGATGATGTTGGAGAAAGGCAGATGCTTGGTCCAGAAATAATTGCTCAGACCGTTGAAGTGGTCAGAAGAGTCAGAGATCATCTTCGAGTTGCCCAAGATCGCCAGCGTCATTGGGCCGATTCCCATCGGCGACCCCTTGAATTCTCGATCGACGACCATATATTCCTGAGGATTTTGCCTAACCGTGGCATCATTCGTTTCGGCGTACAGGAAAAGATTAGTCCTATATATAGGGCCGTTCAATATTCTGGAGCGAGTAGGTGATGTGTCCTATCGTCTCGCTCTTTCGCTGTCGCTAAGAGAGGTGCATGACGTGTTCCATATATCTCAACTACGACGGTATATTCCGGACCCGAGCCACATCCTGGATTATTCAGAATTGGTTGTTGGTACCAATCTTTCGTATAAGGAGAGGCCCGTGTCTATATTGGACCAGAGAGAGAAGTTACTCAAGAACAAGACTATTAGTTTAGTTCGTGTTGCTTGGGGTCATCACTCTTTGGGTGAGTCGACGTGGGAGCGTGAGGATGATATCCGATCGCGATATCCTGACCTGTTTGACTCGTAAGGTATAATGTCTTCCTTATGCCTTATGCTTTCAATTCCTTGCTTGAATAAATGACTGCATGATAGACTGCTTGTTATAGCTTACGATTATTATAGCTTGTCCTCGCAATTCTAGCCTATTGATTAAATTTCGAGAACGTAATTCTTTTAAGGAGGGTAGAGTTGTGATGCCTGTAGTTTGTATTACGTATCTTGGAATACGTGTACGTATTTCCTCTTGTATTGCGTATCTCTTGGCTTGGCTCAGTTTATTTTGGGTTGGTTCGGCTAGGCTTGGGTTGCCTTGGTTCATCATGAACCAAGGGAAGAACCCCTACCTACCACCCCATCATCCTATATTAACCCATTCCTTCATCTCTCTTCATACTCTTCTTCTTCTCCATATTTACTTCTATACCTACCAGGAAGAGAGAGAGCTTAGGCAAGTGCAAACTTGCTTCATGATGGATCTTAAAGTTTTATTGTTCCATTCTCTTCCTTACTTGATTCTAAGATACTTTAGAACTTGGCATTTTCCATTTTTATGGTTAATTTTTGTAGATCTAAGTTTTAAGTTCCTTCTTGTTTAGTTTTTTCTTGGTTTTGATCTCTAAAAACTTGATATTTCTAAAAACTAATGGTTATATGTTGTAGAGAATTCAATTTTCTTCAGTTTTGGCTTTTGTTTCGTTTGATTTCGACTCCGGATGAGGAAGTTATTGCCATGGCAAGTTTTCGGAACTTTCATGGCTGAACTTGCTGTTGGGGACGATGAACCCCATGCGCCGGGAGGCCATGTGCCGGGAGGCCATGCGCCGATTTATGCAGGAATCCCATGCGCCGATTCGTACAGGAATCCCAGGCGCCGATTACGCAGGAATCCCATACGCCGATTTGTGCAGGAATCCCATGCGCCGATTCGTGCAGGAATCCCATGCGTCGATTTGCGCAGGAATCTCATGTGCCGATTTGTGCAGGAATCCCATGCGCCGATTCGTACAGGAATCCCATGTGCCGATTTGCGCAGGAATCCCATGCGCCGATTGTGCAGGAATTCCATGCGCCGGAATTGCTCTATTTCGTTATTTTTGCCTGTTTAAGTTGTTTTGTAGCCAGAATCTTGAAAAACTCAAAACATAAAAGTTGTAGATCTTTTTCTTGGATTCAAGAATATGTCAATAGTTATTTTATGCAAGTTTCTCTCATTCATGATAAGGTAAGAATAGAACACGATAGTGGCTCGCCGTGGCGCACTCTTAACAAGTAAACTGACATGATATATCTCGACAAGCTGTTACGACAGCTAGCCTGACATGACAACTATGAATGACCTGGACACTGTGGACGATTGTGTTTGCACAAATAAACCAGTACTGTCTTGCATCATGTCTAGGATAGGGATCCCTGAGTACCACGGTCAGGGATACCTACTGCAATTGACTAAGGCTAATATACTAGAATAATTCAGTAGTCATGAAGAGATTTCCTATCTACAGGCAATCCCGTTATCTGGGCGCACTAACGGACTTGTAGCCTACCGACGAGTAGGACACATTTCCAGCACACAGTCAAGTGGTGCACCCTTCATAAACGGTCATTCGATTCGGATAACCTGGATGGTCTGCAGGGCTTGTGGCTGTTGGGATAATCTCGTTGCATCTTGCTAGTAACTAGGCCTGTAATAACCCTAGTTAGTTAAAGTATCAAGCCGTACTCCTTGCTTGGCCGTGATTGATTGATTGAAGTTTATTCCAGCTTAGTCTTATCCTGATCCTGTGCAAGATTGTGACATGACATGATTATTGATGCTTGCCTTAACAATAACGATCGGGGGTCCAGTTCTGTTCAGACGAAGGGTTACAACCCCGATCCTTGTTTGGTTTAAGGGTTGTAACCTGGCTCCTGGAGCAGTTCTGTGTCCTCTCTTCGTTTATTATCTTATTGCAACCCCTGTCATGCTCGTCATGTTTTACCTTACTTCAATACCATGATTATTTATACTGGCCTTAACAATAAAGATCAGGGGTCCAGTTCTGTTCAGGCGAAGGGTTACAACCCCGGTCCTTGTTTGGTTTAAGGGTTGTAACCTGGCTCCCGGAGCAGTTCTGTGTCCTCTCTTCGTTTATTGTCTTCACTGTACCAATGGTATTTGAGACGGGTTTCTATTCAGGTGAAGGGCTGCAACCCCGGTCCTTGTTTGGTTTAAGGGTTGCAGTCTGGCTACTTGAATGGTTTTTTCCGTGCTCAATATATTATCTCAGTTATTATCAGTATCTTTTAATTACCTTTACTATTTATTTTTTATTTGTGATATGCTGGTTTTAGTTCCTAAGTGAAGCCTCCTTTGTGGTACTTGCTCTTTCTGGGGTCTGACCCAGCTGGCTTTGTATGGCCAGATATCGGAGCAGCACCAGAGGATCTACCTGTCTTTCAGCCAGATGGTGACCACCAGGCGTAACCCTGGCAACGAGTAGGTTTTTTTGTCCTCCCACTTTATTGTAAAATTATTCTTTTGAGGCGTTTAGCCGGCGAGCACGTGTTAGCTCGTATTGCTCCTTATTTACTGTCTGCCTACGGGCTGTAACATGATTGACAAATCCTATGGTTGATCATGTATTGACTAAAACTCTTGCTAGTCTTGATATTTTGTATGACTAGCTTCATGATCATCCAATATGTAATGTATGGGACGCCTTGCTATTATATATTGGTGCTCTGACATCTTGTAACTATTATTGCTTGCTTGAGATTGAGACAATAGGCTTGTTCATGACCATAGGAGACTGTTGGCTTGTAGTTAAACCCTCATGTATCTAGACAGCCGTGACCGTATAGCGAGGTGGGTTGCACTTTAATATACGTAGCTGGCTATGTACGCCCCCGTTCTCCAGTATTCTGGTTCTGGGGCGTGACAGGCCTGCCCACTGCCTTTTTTTTTCTAACGAATACTTATATATATATATATATATATATATAATATATATCTATAATATTATATTATATATTTATATATAATATAATATATACACACACACACACACACACAAGTACATATGTTTATATATATTCATTTATACATACACATAATATATATTATATTTTATATACTCATTCACGTACATATATCTATATATTATTATATACGTACATGTACATTTATAATATTATTTTATAATTCCAATACTCAATTATATATCGTATATTAGTATATCATATATTATTAATACAAGTTACAATAATGTAATATATATATAATGATATATACCTATATACCATAAATACAAACACGAATAATAAATATTACGTATAATCGATATTTGAAATACGACTATTAATTTTATATACCGAAAAAATTCATAATAAAATACATGGATATTTTATATATAAAAAAGCCTACTTTCCATATACCGTAAATACACTTCTATATTTATATATAACCTAGATAATTTCCATAAAATCCAACATATTAGTTAAGGAGAAATATTTACTATATTATTAAATAAAATATTATTTCTAATAACAAGAACATATAATTAATATAATATAGCAATTGTTCCTAGAATTGTCTCCAAAATTACCAAGATAAAATACCAATACAATATGCGTCTACACTGACGTCTTTGGTCACACTGCAATACCTCATGGCTTTGGCTCAGTTCGAGTCCAGTCCGGGCTAAAATGGTAGAATCGGTTTTCCCTAAACTCAATAATATAAATAATAAATAAATTAACTTCGGTAAGGGTTAAGTCGTAACTTGGCCCGGTTTTCCTAGTTAGGACATCACTATGGCTCGGCCTTCCCTATCGGGGCTAGTACACTAGTCAAAGCACGCCAATGCGCTATCCGTGCCATAATTCCTAGTCACCTTGTGCTCCAAATTTAATCATGATTAAAAATCATCTACCGTAATAATTAACTAAATAATTATTTACAAAAATTCTAAAATTACCATTTAAATCAAATAAATAATAAAAATATTTCAAAATTCTGGGAAGGGAGGTTACATGCAACTACGTTGGCCTTGCATGGATGGTACTGCAATGAGATATCGAAGTCCTTCATCAGCTCGAGCCACCATCTTTTTCGCATGTATTGACCCAAATTGGATCGCAGTCAACCTAATTTTGATAATTAACAAATAGGTATTTGACACGATCTAACTCGACACATACATTGTCATCAAATCTACAAAACAGACGACTTACACACATCAAGTCAGACAATCATCATCGACGACTGCTCGACGAATACTGCTGGAACTTGTCTTCGAAAGTCTGTATTTTTATATTTTATTTGAGTCTAGGCTATTGTATGTTGAGTCGCACTGAGTACCTCAACCATAGACTAGATAACCAAAAAGTCCCACAAACAAAAAGCCAAACTGCCAAAGCCCAATAGTCCAAATGAGCATTCTGTCTCCAAGGAGGCAGAGTTCGGGCCGAACTCTGCCCCCACACAGAGTTCGGGCCTAACTCTGTCTCCTAATTTCCAGGAGCTAATTTTTAGGGATTGCTCATTGCAAGTTGTCCAATGGCCATAATTTTAAATTTTGGGCAGAGTTCTGGCCGAACTCTGCCTCCCAGGACTAGTATATATAGCACCCTTTTCTCCTATTTCAATTCATCCAATCTTCTCATCTTTTCTCTCTTATAGCCTATACATCCCAAAGAGCTATACTCTTCTCATCTACTACCCACAAAACTTTCCAAGCCTACAAGGTCCTCGGTACGAGTCAATTAGAAGTTTTGTGCAAAAGTCTTCAAGAAGTCACTTAAAAAATTCCAAGTTTCGCCTCAACGATCTTTTCAAGAAGTTGGCGTGCTCTTCTGTGTAAAGGCACGTTGTTGTAAAGCTATTTCACAAATAGTGGATTTTCTGAGCTAGAGTTCTCAGGCCTGGACTAGTCCTCCACGAGGGAAACCAGGTTAAAAATTACTCTGTCTGCGTATGCTTTCTAATCTCTACTTTATTTTCGCATTATACTCTGATTAATCATTTACTAGTTGGGATTGAATAGAGTTAATTTTTTAATTGTTCATTATTGTCACAAGAACTCTATTCACCCCCTCTAGAATTGCCTACACGAACTTGAAATGGTATCAGAGCTTTGTCTCTTGATACAGGATTTACATCCTAGAGTTGATCCATGGCAACCACACAACCCATCTCTACCAACTATGGTGAGGGTCAATCCACAAATAGGCCACCCCTATTTGATGGGACCAACTACACATATTGGAAGACTAGAATGAGTTTTTATCTTAAGTCTCTAGACATTGACCTGTGGACTGTTGTAACTCCCAAAAATCATGTTAGGTAAATTTTAAGATTTTTCTAAATTTCTTTTAGAAATAGTATTGTTTTCGTGAATAAAACCAAATTTAGTCGGATAGCTATTTAATTAATGAATTTTTACTTATTATGAATTTTATCCATTTTAGATAATAAAATATTGATAATAAATTTTCTGTTAAACAGTTTTAATTAAGCCTGGTTTAATTTAATTAATTGATGGTTATATTACTAGATTATTTATTAATATTATTTGATTTATATGATTAATTTGACTAATTAGTTTAAGTAAATGAATGATTGTTTTCTTGCTATTGATTAATTAGTTCTTGTTAAAATCGTAGATTGTTATTTATTAACTTCTATTCATACGTGTCGTCTGCTTAAAATTCTGTTAGCTTATAAAAAAAATATCTTCTAAAAATCTGTTTGATTTTATTTGAATTTAAAATCTGTTCTTTTGGAAATTATTGGAAGGAATATTTAATTTTGGGGAGCAGTTTTGAAATTTGCTTTAATTTGAAAATCTGTTACATGTGTTTCCAAAAGAACCCCAAATCTGTTTTTAATTTCAACACTGCCATTACATAATTACCCCCAGATCTATAGTTATTTACCATCATGCCACTCCCATCACTGTACACACACACACACACAATTATTTTTATTATAAATTTGCTCTGCCAGTCACAGTTCCCAATGTACAATTCTGACACAGTGACTCTACAGTCTCTCTCTTCTCTCTCTCTCTCTACTGTTCCGGCCATCTCCAGCCGAGCACCACCGCCACTCCGGCCATCACTCCACCACCAGTGAGCGGAGAGCCACCGATCTACTGACAGACCCTCCCCGAGCTCTGCGCCGAGCCAACGTTCGTCGGAAGCCGAGTACACCGCCTTGACGCCGGAGCGACCATGGAGGCTCGGTTCGGCCAGATCTGAGCCACCGTTCTCCTGGAGCAGTCGAATCGTCCGCCACCGCCTCTTTGGAGCCGTTCCCGAGGAGCTTGAAGCCAGTAGCGCCTCGTCGAGTCTCACCACCGGGATCGACGTCCAGACGACGTGATTCGTCGTTGCCGAGAACCACCTATCTGGACCCGTCGCTTCCGATCTCGATGACCGAGATAGCCTTTTCCTCCGCGGTCGACGAGATCCACCCCGCCACCACCATTTCGACCCTTCCTCACCGGCGACACTCGGGGCTAGCGACGCCTGCGAGCTCCATCTCCAGATTTGGTTTTCCTCGACGCCGCCGCCCCGCAGACGTACATCGAGGAGCCACCTCCTCGTGTGTCGAGCTACCGGGGCCACCATCCGTGGTCAGATCTCGCCGGCCTCAGCCGCGCCTCGCCATCATCTGATCGACTCCGTCGAACACCACTTCGTCAGGTGATGTTCTCCTCTTCGTCATCTTCTTTTGTTTCGTTGGAGTTTCATGGGAGAAATCGGAATGGGAGTTGGGGGTTGTTGGAAGAATAGGGATTAGTGAGTTCTGTTCGTTGCTGTGTAGGTGAGGAAGAAGTTGGGTTTAGTTGGTGGAAATGAACGAATGGGATTTTTGTAGGTGACTTGGGAATTGTGTGGTCGGTTAGGAAAGAGAAACAAATGGTTTCGTTGTAGGTTTGTGATGGGCAAATTGAAGTGGGTTGTGAGGAATATTTGTTTCCACTCGGCTGAGAGATTGAGGGATTTGCATTGATGGAGTATCCCACCTCTCCATTTATTTTTTGTATGGCATTGATTTGACCCTTCGGATCAGAGCTGTTTGGATCGATGTAACTCTTTGGAAGTGTGAAAGTGGCACTTGTAGCAAGTTGAGTTTTCGTTGACTTGCAGCAAGTTGCACTTTCCAAAATGTGTTTGGATGGAGTAATTTTTGTCTGCTGCAAGTGGAATAAAAATTGGTTTTGGTGTTTGGATGGTTGTTGTAAGTGAAAAAAAAGTAGTTCGGTTGTTTGGATGGTTGTTGAAAGTGGATGTTGGAATTAGATATGGTAACCAATAATTAAATTAATTACCATAATAATAATATAATAATAAATTATTATTATTATTACTACTACTAATAATAAAATTTGTTACCATAATAATTAAATTAAAACCAAAGTTTGGTTCACAGATAAAATTTGTTACCATAATAATTAAACTAGGTTTTTTTTAGGGGCACACCCATTTTTACTAGGGGGCAGCCCTTACTTAGGGGACAGCCCATTGGGTGGAACTTTTACTAGGGGGCAGCCCAAATTTTACTAGGGGGCAGCCCAACCCCCCAAACTCATTTTTTTATCTCATTTCATCATTTCCTCTCTCTCTCCTCCAAAAGAAGAAAAAGAGAAGAGCTCTCTCATCTCCCTAAACCCTACAAATTTCTCCTCCACCATTCCTCCACCCATTTTCTTTCACGAACTCTCCCACGTTCGACGAGATGACACGCAAGTCCAAGACATCCGATGCTAGGTACGTTTTTCGCTAATTTCGTTCTATAATTTGATAAATTTTTTTTGAAACCCTAGAATAGTTTGAAATATCGAAATTTTTTTGATAATTTAGGTTTATAATGTCTTTAGGGTTTATAAATGGGATTTTCGAACACAACAAACCCACAATATCTCTTCAAACCCTAACCCTAGATAACGACAAACTAGCGAGTCGTTTCTGTTGGCCGAGTACAGTAGGACTGCCATGATTGTGGCAGTCCTCATATACACAAGGACTGCCACAGTCCTGGCAGTCCTCTATTAACAGAGGACTGCCAGGACTGTGGCAGTCCTTGTGTATATGAGGACTGCCACAATCATGGCAGTCCTACTGTACTCAGTTCTGGGGGTAAGAATAGGGGGTAACAGTCGCACAATCTATTAGGGGATAATAGATCTATTTTAGTCTGCATTAGTTATTAATTGTACGGTCGCACAATCTATTGCTCTATAGGGGTGACAGTCCTCCCGAGGCACCAAAAAGAATACGTCCCACCGCATCAAAGCGGAAGGAACGTGCCGAACGTCCTCTTGAGCGCCCGATAACAATTTCCGAACCCGAGCGCCAAGGTCGGGCTGGGACACGGAGACCCCCCCGGTTGCACAAGCTCGGTCGAAGCAACGAGCTCGTACTCCTTCTCCTCCCAGTGATGACGACGACGTGCCACTTAGCCAATTCCTACCACCACGTCAAGAGGAGGTCGGTCCTTCTGAAGAGGCCGGTCCTTCTGAGCCGCCTGTCCGGCCTCCAGGTTGCTCAATGTTGCCTTCTTTTGAGAACCATATTGCATATGCAATATGGAAGGACCCGGTATGTGCATTACTTTTGTAAGCTAGTAGTTCAGTATATGATATCTATATGTATTTCATGTTTTTTATGTTTTTATATGTTTGATATACAGAGGACATATCGTATGCTCAGGGCTGTGAGTCACGGGAAGAAAATCATGTCTTGGCCGTTTTGCAGCTTGCCGGAGGCCGTCCAGGAGAAAATCGTACCGAGCGGTTTGCACAATTTGGCAGATTATGCCTACAGGACAATGGATAGTGCCCTGATATCCGCTTTTGTGGAGAGATGGCACCCGGAGACCAACACGTTTCATCTCCCATGCGGGGAGATAACCATTACACTGGACGACGTCTACCAGCTACTGGAGCTGCCAGTGACCGGGCGCGTAATGACCAAAGAGCATTACACGAATGAAAAATCTGTGAAATGGTACGAGAAGATCGTCAGGTTTGTCTCAAGTAACCTTGGACTTGAGGAAACTAGTTTCACAACTCTCCCCGGCTTCAAGAAATCATACGGAATTCCGTTGTCATTTTTGGTGGAGCACTTCACGGATCTGGAATTGGATGAGGATGATGATGTGTTGGTCGACGCGGTGGCCCGTGCTTACATGCTGTTCGTCCTAGGAACGGTAGGCATTTCGGACAAGTCCGGAACCTCGATACACGCGAGGTACATGCTCAACTTATTGTCCGTGGATGACTTCATAGATATATCGTGGGGTAGCGGTATTCTCGCCTATCTTTACCGCGAGCTAGGCATCGCATCCCGCGTCGGGACTAAGACAATTGCCGGATGCCAGACTCTGCTACATGTAAGAAAACTTCCAACAACTTAGTCTCGTATACTTCATTTTGTTGTTTATATTTTGTGATTATTAACTTATAAATTGAATAGGCATGGATATACGAGCACTTTCCGATGCTCGGGCGGGGTGAGCTGAACCCAAACTACCTTGAACACCTTCCTAGAGTGGCTCGATGGAGGCCGGCCCAGGTGGAAACGAAAGATTGGCAAGTACTGGCTACCATTCGTGGAGTACTTGACAATTTGGTAGCAGAAGAGGTAATAAATTGAGACTTAATTTTTCTTCGGCAGTTTTTTTTTTGTCAACTGTTTTTTTTGTTAACTGTTTTCCTACAGATATTTTGGGATCCATACCGGGATTTGCGCGAGGGGAGTCGTACATCCAACCAGTTTCCTTATTTCATGGCATGATCACGTGCTATGATATCACGAATCCATAATGGCCATCACCGGGGACATCGACAATAGACCAAATGTATCGGCGAATCTCAGGTTGGAATTTATCAATATACATGTTCAGTGTCTGGCTTGCAACGATATCTTCTCTTGGGAGGTCCATTTTCTCCAATTTTCGGCGAATGACAAGCTTTCCCTTCCGTGCGGGCGGAGCTTGCTGTAAGCTTCGTTCAACATGCTCAAAGTGCGATGGATCTCTCCTAGTTGACTCCAGCCTTCTCTTCTGTGAACTAGTCAATCTTGTGTGAGGCCTGCCTTTAGGATTGGAAACAACGGTCGGCTCATGCATTGTAGTAGTGACCGGACATGCTATTTCTTGCACTTTAAGCTCAATGGACTGCCGCTCTGCTGCTACTGAGGCTAACCACCTTGCGTGAAGAAGTTTCACACTTGGCAAAGAGAAGAAATCATCGCTCGTCTTCACCACAGGCATCATAGACAGCTGCCTCCAACGTTCATCTACTGCTTCTACTGGAATAGGAATGGATTCACGGCGATATTCATTAATCTGATGTGCACAAGGGAGGCCCAGTGTATGTCGATGTACACACCCGCAAACTTGGGGATCAAACCCGACATCCTTCGACCTTTCAATCTCATCACATATTAATGTCAACGCCGTGTGTGATACCACGCGAACTACAGCATCTAACAGTACATTCTTTCTATGCTCATGCTTGACTATATTTAAGCTCATCTCAAATGATGCCTTAATTTCATTCACGGTCCGGTCTACCATAAGATGTATAGCTTGCCAAACAGAGACAAAGTTGCCAAGAGATGATTTTAGTTGTCTCTTCACTACAGAGTGTGCTCCTTCGACACGGTTGGTGGTTGTCGTGCCGTAATGCTTCACCAAATTCGTCCATGCTAAGACGAAGTGTTCTTTGTGCGGGTCAAGCCATGTATCTTTGATGTATGTAATGCATGCCGGCTCCCTCGCCTCCCACTTATCCTTGAACATATACCATGCGGCGTCGTAACTGTCAATCGTAGAGGCTCGCCACACACAATTCCAGTCATTGGAGAATTCTTGAAATTTTTGCATGTCAATTTTACCTTCCTCCTTATGAAACTTCAACTTACATTGGGCTTCAATATTACGATTGACATGCCAAGTGCATAGCAATGTATCCGCTTGAGGAAAAACAATATGAATTGCATTTATTAGGGCATACTCTCTATCGGTCACAAGAACTGACGGCTCTGTATGACCGCTGTAAAGTGTTTTCAGCTTCTCCAATGCCCAAGTGTAGTCTTCAAGTTTTTCACTCTTCATGAAGCAAAATGCCACCGGGAATGTTTTCCGAGTAGAGGTGAATCCGACGATATGAAGGAGAGGCATCTTGAACTTGTTGGTCTTGTACGTGCAATCAAGGACTAACACGTCGCCAAAAGACCGGGCCAGATTTGTGCAATCTGGATGAGCCCAAAAGATTGAAATTACTTCCTTACTCTTGGGATGGGTTCTATGGAACTCAACGTAGTGATTATCGGCAAGCAACTTCAGCACTTCTTGCATCGCCATTCTTGATTTGTTCCGGAAAGCGTTCGAAGAAGATAGGGCGTTGTATATGACCTCATCGTAGACGTGTTCTTCTCATCTTCATGCCGTATGACTGAATATATTTGTCTAGGTGCAACACCGGAAATAGACAAGTCTTCGGCTATCTTCTTCTCCGTAGGGTTCAACCGTCCGACATACGGATGACCCAATAGTGTCTCGGCAATCTCATGATTGTGGGTTCCATTCTTCACTTGTACTGACCACTTCCCTTCTTCTTCTTTTCTAATCTGGATCGTGAATGGACAACCACATTTCCTCGTTCCGGCTTTCTTTCTTACTACGTTATCTTGGATAACTGTGTCTTTCTTGTGCGATCGGAACACACCACCTCTTTCACAGCCAACCATAACACTTTGTCGTCCCGGGCGATTTCGGGCCGATCTGGATATCACTAGAACCAACTTGTTTTCCCTTCCAACTTCTCGACACCATTGTACCGCATCGTCGCTTGATGGAAACGAAAGATCGGTCGAAAATAAATGCCCTACATCAATTGCAATTGGAGCATGTACCGCAACCTCGGAAGATCGAAAGTCCTACAATAGAAGTTAAAAGTCAAAACTAAACAACTAAAAAAGCGTATTATTATTTATAGAGGAGTTATTATATTTTTATAGAAGTTTGTTCTTGGTCACAAGTTGAGACACTTCAAAGTAACATTGTCCATTTGGATCAATGTTCATATTTGGGTTATATATATATAAATCTGGATTAACTAGTTAGATAGTACTAAAAGAAAAATCACATATTGGTGTGATATACAAATAACACCATTCCTACAGAGGACTGCCAGAGATTGGACAGTCCCTCACATTCACTGGACTGCCACAAATGTGGCAGTCCCTCACTTAGTGTAGGACTGCCCAGGTTGTGGCAGTCCTATATATGTGAGGGACTGCCACACTTATGGCAGTCCTCTGTGTCGAAATACAATTTTCCACTCCACGTAAAGTTCAAATGTAGTTACCACGATGATTTCCGATGCGTCAAAGTGTTCTTCGGAAGTGTTGGGAGGATAATATCCAGCATTTGATGGTCCGGGTTGATCCATTATCTATTTCTTTCTACATTAAACAAAAATTTCCACTTTTATATGTAAAATTTAGGTTAAAACTTAAAATATAACACGAAAATAAATTCGACGACTTACAAATAAATGAGAGAAGTGATTGACACTGTATTCTACCAAAAATCTTCAACGATTTTGTTTGGGGGACAATTTCACCTAGGTTAGGTTAGATATAGGTTTATATGAGTAGAAGAAAAAAAAGAAGTGGAGGAAGAGAAGTAGGAAAAGAAGAAAGAGAGAGATGAAATAAAATGGAGTTGGGTTTATACTTTTTTTTGGGCTGCCCCCCTAGTAAAAAAACACAATGGCAAACTTGTAAATTTTTCAAAAAAATTTTGGGTTGTCCCCTAGTAGAAAATGAGGTGCCCCTAAAAAAAACCTTAAACTAAAACCAAAGTTTGGTTCACAGCAACATTTTTATTGGAAAGAGCTCTATATAACCGAAATGGTGGAGAAAGAGCTCGAAGAGACCCCATTTTTATTGGTAACCCCATCCATCTCTTCTCTCTCTCTTTATTATATTCTCTTCATCTTCCCCCAGCAGACTCCTCTCTCCACCATCTTCTCCACCACCATCTCCTCTCTCCACCGCCTCCTCTACCACAGTCTCCTAGTCCTCCTCTCTCCACCGCGCTCCTAGTCCTCCTCGACAAGCTCATCGACCGAGGGCCACCATCTCACCGACGAGCGCGACTGCGACCGCTCAGATCCGGTCCGTCTCGAGACTTCCGGCAAGGACCTGTGCGGGTAGGAGACGTCGGCCAGAAGCAGCTCCAGCCCACCGGAAGGAGAAGGAGGTGACCAAAATTTCCAACGAAAAATTAAAGAGCAGCAACACCACTTGCAGCCGAGTTCCGTTGGTTTTTTGATGGAGGTGGAAAATGGGAAGAGGGGGGGGGGAGACAACACCCTGTTTTGTGTCAGAGAAAAGACAGTTGCAATGCAAAATCCATTTCCATCCAAACGCTGTAACTCTTACTTTCACCGATCAAATGCAGCAAAAGTGCATGATTCTCCTCACTTGCAGCTCACTTTTACCGATCCAAACAGGCCTATTATTGGAGAAAGAGAGAGTCTCATCTCTCTATTTCTTTTCTTGGGTTTATATCATGTGACTCTTTGAAAACCGGGCTGTGTGACCCTTCGGGATGTGAAGAGTCAACATGTAGATTTCCTCTTTCTAATGTTGCAGCTGTACATTAAATGTGAGAATGAGAGAGGCAAGAGAGTATAAGTTGGAGTTTGAGTCTTGGTGGGCCGGGTTAATGTCTGGGCTTAGTACTGTAAAAATAATGTATTAATTAGCATTATGTGTAAACTAGAAAGATGTGTTAGTTGCTAGTGCCTATATATTATTACTTAGTAAACTAATCTGTTGGTATAATTAATTGTAACATTTCGTTTTATAAAATTATTTCGTAATCATTAGCAAGAATTTAATATTGTTATATGTTATTTCAACTTGACTAATTTGGACAATGCTGTAGTAGCATTTAATTATGTTACTCTTCAAGGTTAATTTCTAAGAACTATTTTATGATATTGCATTAATATCATTTATTAGTATCTACATAGGTTTTGCTATAAGAATTCATTTTCTTAATAGTTAGATAAAAATATTAAATACGAGTTTTGTAAATGCTTTATTAGCAAATATTTTCTAGTTATTACTTAATAAGTAACTTTTGCTAATATATATTTTTTGGCATGAAATGCTATTGGTTAATTTTGGATAAATATTTATTATCAATAAATAGATTAGCTTTCAAATAATTTCTAAATATTATTGAATAATTGATTTTGGTTAAACATAGTTAAGTATTTTCCTCTGGATTAAGCTGTATTATATTTTCTAAAAATATTGGTTAGCTATGGATTGGTCTCCAAATTATTTTGTGGCAAGTTCTATTTAGAGAGTTTATCTAAATATTTTTATCCTTCAAAATATTGGTAAACTAGTTCATGGTTAGTTAGCCTTTTAACTAATTATCATTATTTTAAACATAAAATATTTTCTTGCAAATATACTATTTTCACGAATTCAAGCTATGGTATATGTATTTTCTAAAAGTATTAATTGCTAGTCTTATAAATATTTTCTAGCTACTTGGTTTACTGCTACAACTAGTTAGCAATAGTTAGTTAATGTCATTATTTCAAAACTCTAATACTTGTACAAATATAACAGGTGAATCACTACAACCATGCAGTACTATTCTCGTGCAACCAAACCGAGGCAAGTACACTGACTTGACTTGTATCTTGTTTTCTGTCTTACCTTCATGTGCCATGTTCTCATATCTGACACGAATTACACACGATTGTCTTGTCTCATTGTTCATTGCTTGTGCGTCATTGTTCATTGCGGGATTGGGGAAAATATTAGCTTTTGTGTGACCACACCCAACATAGGTATTGAAGATAGCCTAATCGTACACTTCACGTACGATGAAGCCATACCTTGTAGAATTGATTGCCTCATTGATTGATTGATTGATTGTTCCTAAGCCGGTCACACATTAGTTTTAATATTTCAAAATTGTCACAATTGCATCATTGATTGTCGTGATTGATTGCCTTGTACATTAATAGCCGTGTTCATTGTCTAGCATCTTGATTGTCATCCATTGCCTGCAATTTTACATTTCCATTTCTGGTACCGCGGTTTAGTTTCATTTCATGTTCTAGTTTTCTGGTATTCCTGTTTCACCTTGTACTCTGGATCACAGATTACATTGTATATTGTCTAGTCAGGATTGTACTTTGCTCTTTTCCTGATAGGATCGTTGCAGGTGAGTGAGAGATTACATGGAGCTGGTGGTTGCTTGGATATTGCAGTTTTTATTGTTTCATTTATTTTTCTGGAGATTGTATCTTAGAGATTCATTATTGTGTATTATTTCATTTGACCGGATTTGTCTCCAGCTGAGTTTGTATTTAAACACTTGATGGATATTGGTGATTTCTGGGAACGTTATAAAAGCTGTGATTTGGTTTACATTATATTGTGACTTTGAGTTTCCTTAGTATTGTACAGTTACTTCGTCGTGTCCAACGACGAAGGCTGGGCGTGTCCGACTCGTATCCGATTATTCGGAGGCGGGGCGTGACAACTGTAGTCACTGATGGCTACAAGAAACCTCCCAGAATAACTGTCGAGAGAAGTCTTGTCGAGAAACCCCATGACAAGTATACTGAGCAGGAGAGAATCAGGCAAGTCTAGACGCTAGGGCTATTAATGCTATTTTCTGTGCCATAGACATGACTGAATTCGATAGGGTCTCCATATGCACCACCTCGCATGAAGTATGGAAGCTTTTGGAGGTGACTCATGAAGGGACCACGCAAGTCAAAGAATCAAAAGTCAGCCGTCTGACACAAGAGTACGAGGCTTTCAAGATGAAGCCTAATGAGACGATCACTCAAATGTTCACCAGATTCCTTGACGTCATCAACCCGCTATCCTCTATTGGAAAAGATTATTTCAACCATGAGAAGATACGTAAAGTGCTACGAGGATTGCCAAAGGTTTGGAACCCCAAAGTCACGGCGATCATCGAAGGTAATGATGTCACGACAATGTCTCTAGAAACGTTGATGGGCAAGTTGATGATTCATGAGCTCGATCTAAAAGAAACCCTTGTCCTAAGGTGCGATCATCAAACAGAATAGGTGCACCCTAAGGTGAAGAACTGGATCTGATGAAACCCTTGTCCTGCAGCTCGTCGACCTGCTTCTTCAGCTCTACCAACTCGCTGTTGTTGACCATATAGACATGTTGTGAGATGGGCTCAGCGCCGGGCACCAAGTCTATAAAGAACTCAATATCTCTGTCTGGCAGCATCCCAGGCAACTCCTGGGGAAAATATCCAGGAACTCTGCTATCATTGGATGTGGCAATTCCTGTCCGCCAACAAGGCTCCACAGAACCCATCTTCTGGCTCAACTGCTCCTCTGGCGAACTCAAACTCTTGCTCTCCGGACAGCCTAAACAAAATCATGCCTCCTCTGCAATCTATACTAGCATGGTGGCTGCTCAACCAATCCATACGAGTACTATATCGTAGCTCGAAAGTGGCATTACGAGCAAACACACACTCAATTCCCGGCCTCCCAGTGTAACACTCGCCTCTTGTAAATATTATTGACTAGAATAATGCCTCCCTCAGTCATAATCTTGCAAGTCCTACCCAAGGATTCAGCAATAATATTGTGCCTAAGAGCAAAAGATATAGACACAAAACTGTGCGTAGCACCAGAGTCAAATAAGGCCAATACAGAAAATGAATCGAGAAGAACAGAACCTGCCACGACATCTGCTACGGGCTCAGCCTCCTCTGCTGCCAGTACAAACGCTCTACCCTGGGGTACTTCCCTCTGATGCTAGGCAAAACGCTGCTACTACATCTGAAGTGGCTGGCCCCTCGGCTGAACTGCAGGTCCAGCTGGAGCTCTAGCAGGTGGTGCTCTGTCCTGACATCTCTTGGCCGCACGAACAGGGCAATTCTTCAGCTGATGGTTGGAAGCTCCGCAGAACAGGCAAACACCCAACCTCCTCCGACAGACCTCTCGGGTGTGCCCCGGCTTCCCACAATAAGCACACTGAGGAACCTGCCTCTGTCCCTGCTGTTGATGGGCACGTGCTGGTGCCTGATGCTGCTAAGACTGAGGCTGCTGGACTGACCTCTGTTGAATGTGGGGAAGCATGGCCGGCTCCGCACTAGAACTAGCTTCCAAAGCATCACCGTTCCTCTTGGGCCTAAGATCGAAGTCCTCCTCTGCTATTTGAACATCCATCAGAATCTACTCAAAAGTTGCCTCGCGACGTCCAGATGTGCGAGAGCGAACAGCGTGGCTCAGGCCCCTCCTAAACTTGTGGGCCTTCTCTCCTTCATCCTGAACCATCCCTGCGGCGAATCGGCTCAGGCGAAAGAACTCCGCCGTATACTCGTCCACCGACGAGTTCTCCTGCACCAGTCCTGCGAACTGGCCCTCCAACGTACTGAAAGCTACATCAGGATAGAACTTCTCCTTGAATAGCCTCCGAAAGTTCTTCTAAGTCAACCCTCTAACAGATGTACGAGGGTCTGTGCGGTACTAGGTCAACGTAATGTCGAAGAACTGGCTCACCTCTGTTGATACCCCACAGCCTCTTCAGGATCTCCGCCAGCTCCAGGCTCCTCTCCACGTTCTCTAGCCAATCATCAGCGTAAAGGATGCCCTCGGTTCCCTTGAACTCTTGAGGGACCATCTTCTTGAAGTCCAATACTGTACCAGGCCTCGACTGCTGCTGATGCGGCGGCCGGGCGCCGGACCTAAATCGAAGCCGCAGCCACCTTTTTGACTGCTGCCATAGCCAACTGATGAGCATTCTCCATGCTTTGTCTCAAAGCCTCTGTCTGACGCTGCGATGCCTCAGCCTATATTCGCTGCGCCTCCATCATCTGCTGGAGATGCACGAACATCTGTGTAGCATCTACCGACAGTACAAGTGGAGGTAGAAGAGTCTCCTGCACGATGATACTAGGCCCCTGAACCTACTGCAGAGGACCTCCAGGTGCTGCTGCCTCTGCCACCTGGATGGTAGAAACAGTAGGGGCAGCCTCCTGGACTGCCACACTCGAATCCAGAGGAATAGGTCGCGACGGATCGGACCTCTCCGACACTGCACCGGATCCAGCGGCCTGAGCTCGAGTCATTGTCATCCTGGAGACAGATTCGAGCAAAAGATCAATATGGCACAAGATAAGATATTATCAAAGAAGAACAATTAAATTGAAATGCAAGAAGAGTTGTTATGATAATCAAAAGATCAAAAATTTTCCTAAAATATGACTGAGTAACTCCTATAATCACCTAGAACCTATATCCTAACCGCAAGCACGTAATTAGCACTCTAAGTCGAGTACTATTACGAGATCGCACTAGTTGTGACATAGACCTGCATGGGCCACCACAAAAATGTGTCACGATCCGTACCATGTTTAGGGACACGAGCACGTGAGTATGTCCAGCCTACATCGTAGTATTGGCAGTAGAATGCTGTATAGGTCGTCTATAAAATCTAACATCAATAATATATTTGTACCTGTCACCTTCGCACAGAGGAATATATATATAAATAACTCAATCACATGAATCTAAGGAAGATACGCACGAAAAGATAAAGATATGATGGAAATGGAAAAGCTGGAAATAGATGCAAGTCACAGAGTCACAACCATAAGTTCAGAGTTTAAAATATTATACAATCCCAAAAAAAGTATATACTACAACCCAAAATAATAAGCTGGAACGCAGTCCAGTCAAACCTACTAGTCTAGATCCCTACCGGTGGTGCGTCCTCTAAAGGCGTCGGCTCCAATAAATCCAAGTGGTAATCTGCGTCTATGCCAAACCCGTAGAAGGTCGGGCAGTCTGTATCTGAATCGTCTGAAAAATACAACAAAGTTATCCTGTCAATATATGAGCAAGTACAAATGCTAACATCAGTTCCATGTGAATTGACAAATTCTACAAGAGACAGTTATAATGAAATACAAGATGAAATATCAAGACTGGAATATAAACATAATATGTAAAACTGGATATCATATCAGGGTATGAAATACTGAATGTAGAATAGTACTGAAATATCTGATATATAATGTAAACATAAACGGTGCCTTGAGATATTAGAGCATTATGTGATCGGCTTGGGTCAAGATCATGCTCTTCCATTTGACCGGCTATGGTACAAGAACAAGCGCAGGTAAACCTGGAGATCAGGCCAGCCAAAATGAAAAGCTATGGTGCAAGTAGTATCAGGTCAGGCTTTACCCTACGTGAGATGAGGGTAAAGCTATGATGCAAGTAGTAACCAGTGGGGTATGATCATATAACCTCTAATAACTCTCCATCCCCGAGTAGTATAATGGACCCAACCATGATACGTCATGACACGGGATTTAAGGAGCAGGGGCCAGCCCACTCGTAAATCGGTGTCTATACAAGTACAGAAAACAAGATCGAACAATGTACTCATATACCAGGTAAACCAGTAATAACATCTCATGATGAGATCCGAGGTATACTAGTCTGTGTACCATCATGTCGGAGATCAAGTAAAATACTACATCTGAATCGGATATAGCAGATATCAAGACAATAAAAACTATCAGAGAATGTACTCGCCTGCGGTTCTGAGCAGTAAATGAGAATCGAAGCTCAGAGGGTAGTCACAGACCTAAAGATGAAATATACAAGAGTTAATTTAGGGTTTAACAGTATATGGCATGATATCCTAGTGTATGCTATACAATCTAGGCCAAACTCAGTCAAATTAAGTCAAACTAGGTCACAAAGTCAAACTAGGTCAAACTAAGTCAAACAAGGTCAAAGGAAGTCAAACCAAGTCAAACTATGTCAAAGGAAGTCAAACCAAGTCAAACTAGGTCAAAGGTTGACTTACAGTTGACTTTTGGTTAATTTGTTAACTCCTAATCCAATCTAGGTTAACTCAGGCTAATGGTTGACTCACAGTTGACTTTTGGTCAACTGGTCAACTCTGGTCAAGTTCTGGTCAATTTTAGACCAAGTATTGACTTTTGGTTGACCTTTGAGTCAAAACAGTCAACCATGGTCAAACGGGGTCAAAACTAGTCTAAGTATCCTATTCCTAGCATTTACCTACCAAGATATTACATATCTTGGCCCTATTTGTATCCTGATACCAATACCTTGGTTTAGGCACTAATATCTTAGCCTAAGCAATCCCTTACCTTAAAACCCAAACCATCCTATCTAGGTAAATCCAATACCCTAGCCTCTAACCATAGTCTCTAGGTAAACATAACCTTGGAGGTATTCCAATACCTTGACACTACAAGAAAAATGACGATTCTTGACGGTTTATAAGTTGACGGTCGTGAAAAACCATCAAGGAAATGGATAATCTTGATGGTTTTAGCTGTACGTCAAGAAAGCACACATATTATGTTGATGTAACAATTTTTACCATAATAGTTGACGGTTTTAGAGGGTAGTCAAGAAACATTTTTTTATTGACGGATTGGTAATAACCGTCAACTAACGTACATGCGAAAAATAGGTAAAATTTTTTCGGCTGCCATTATAGTAATTTTTCAAAATTTTTGTATTTGTTGACGGTTATAGTTCTTTTTTATGGAGAGAAGTAACGAAATTTCTTCCGCTCTCAGGAACAATTCTGCTCTTTCTTCTCTGCCTCTCTCTATTTCTTCCTCCCTCTATTTCTCCTCCTCCTCCTCTACTTCAAGCCCCAGTGTCCCAATCCCGGTCGTCGATGAAGTGGAGTACGCCGTCGTGCCACTCCCTCGCCGCCGTGTCTCTCCTTCGTTTCTTCTTTCCTTCCTTTAAAATTAGGATTTTCTCTGCTCCCCCTTTTCCCCCAAACACCAAAAAAGCTTCTGATTGCCTTAAATTCTTAGGGTTTGCGTCGATCGGGGTTCGACTTCTTGTTTCGAAGGTCGAAGGAGCAGAGATGGGGGCATTAATGTCAAGATTTGCCCTAAATTCTTAGGGTTCATGATGTTCCCGTCGGCGCTCGCGTTCGACATGCTCTTCCGCGTCTGCTCCGACTCCGCCCTCCCCAACGCCGGTGCCGCCCACGCCTTCGACATCTTTGCCACCTTCTGCCGCGTCGACCCCCGCTCCTGCTTCGTCCACCTGGCCTCCCTCCTCCGACAGCATGCTCTCCGACGGCGCCGACCGCGACCATGCCGGCCGCTTCCTCCGAGTGTCGACGAGATCCGCCACTTCGGCGGCACCGACCCTGCCGTCACCGCGAGCCTTGGTCAGTTGTTATTAGAAACTTATGAGAATGAAAATCCCAATTTTGTATTTCCATGCAAAAGCAAGTTTTAATTTATTGATGTTGATAATGTATACTTTCCTATATGATTCCCTGCATTGGCATTTAATCAGAAGGTTAGCTGTGGTGTCACTATGAATGTAACTTTGATTCACATAAATGTGAGGTTGAATCATACTTTGAAATTGAACAACAATCTCCAAAATAGAGTATCAAATTTAAACTATATGGTTGCGAATAACTAAAAACCTGTAGTATTTGAATTCGTTTTTCTTTGTGATGGCAGTTCTCTAGACTGACTTAACTTTGATTCACAGTGAAGGCATATTAATTTGTGAATTATATGTTGAACTTTTATGCACTCATGTTGTTTTTTTAGTTCTCAACTGACTGACGATGTAGAAATGTAGCAAAACAACTAAAGCAACAAGTTCGCGAACTCGGCTAAATTATGCTTTGGTGCTCATGTTCCATTTGGTTATTTTGTAAGTCATAGATCAGATTGTGTAGGAATGTATGGGTCTTTGGTCGTGATTTTCTATTAGTGTGTACCATTTCAGGGAATTATTTGCTTAATTCTTTTGTTCACATTAAGATTTTAATACTGCTGTATAATAACTGCAATTAACATTTATGAATCGTGTATTTCTACAAGATAATATTATCAATTTTATCGCAATGTTTGTCTAATTCGCAATGTTTGTTTAATTTATTATACAAACAGCATTGCCGAATTTACATTACAAATAACACCTTTATTGACATGATATATGCTATTTTTAGTGAATTATTTTGAATAATGATGACATATACACTAAAATCATATTTGTCTTGTAAACCACCCAAGTTCATGATTTTTGTGTTTCAGTTCTTTCTCTTGGCAAAAATTTAGATATTTAACAAACTGGAATTTTGAAGGTGAGTGCAAATACACAATTCAGGATGGAAATGGGCATTCCAACTGGGTGAGTTGTGTGAGATTCAGCCCTAATATTCTCCAGCCCACAATTGTAAGTGGTTCTTGGGATCGCACAGTGATGGTTTGGAATCTCACTAACTGTAAGCTGAGGTGTACTCTTGCTGGACATGGCGGATATGTGAACACTGTGGCAGTGAATCCAGATGGTTCTCTTTATGCTAGTGGTGGAAAGATGGAGTGGCACTACTTTGGGATTTGTCAGAGGGGAAGAGGCTCTACTCATTGGATGCTGGTACAATTATTCATTGTCTTCGCTTCAGTCCAAACAGGTATTGGCTCTGAGCTGCAACTGAGGACAGTGTGAAGATTTGGGATCTTGAGAGCAAGTCGATCGTGCAAGATCTTAAGCCCGATCCACCTGCTAACAAGAACCAGGTATTGTCATCATCTTTTTTAAATTAAATGGTCTTTGTGAACTATAGAATACTTGGATTGTGTCAACCGTAGGATAATTGGTTTTTTTTTTGTGGAAGCAGAGTTTTAATTTGTGTAAATTATATAGTTATTTTTGATAAAGCTTCAGTGATTGCCAAATGCCTAACCCAATTACTGTATTATTATTTGCTTAAATGGTGATACTGGCAAGCTTTCTAAAACGCTAAAAAGGTATGATGCTATTTTTGGGTGTGTTGGGGGGTGGTGATGCAGAATGAGGAGTCTAATAGCTTTTAAAAATGAATTGATGTTGATGGTATTTACTTAACTGATATATACTCCTTATGTGAATAGTTGATCAATAATTTGGATCATGTAATAGGTTATTTGCGGAAATGATATTAACTTGAATACTTGTAAGAATAGGTTTGAACTATAGTTATACAGAAATTTGACTTCTATAGCCAGAATGGGTGACTACATATTCTTTTTAACATAAGCTTATTCAATGGAGTACATAAGGAACA
The DNA here is from genome assembly GCA_029216955.1 of Iris pallida. Classification (NCBI taxonomy): domain Eukaryota; kingdom Viridiplantae; phylum Streptophyta; class Magnoliopsida; order Asparagales; family Iridaceae; genus Iris; species Iris pallida. The sequence goes on from JANAVB010025599.1 coordinate 994,912, forward strand.
AAGTGTCTAGCGCAAAATGTCCTTTCAAGGTTCTAAATTACTTATAACCAGTGGACTGACATCAAAATCTTTTGAAGGTATAGATTAGTAGATTTATCCTAGTTTTTTGTGGACTGACATCAAAATCTTGATTCCTAAATATATTTTATTTCATTTTTTCAACTAGATTTGTTTTCTGGGAGATTATTTGTTGACTGGAAATATTTTTTGGGATCAAAACCATTCGGTTTATTGTTTTCTGAAACTTCTGTGCTCTGTAAGTGAAATAGATAAAATGACTCATTATCAATATATGAAGATGTATGTTTTGATAGTGGTTCCGAGTGTTTACAAGATTGCCTTATTATTCTTATAGGTCTTAGTATGACAGGAAGATTTGATCGTCTTGTCACACTTTATTGTGTTTTCTTACTTTTTATGAACCTCAATGCCTACACAATATTTGTTCCTGGCAATTACCTATTTTTGTTACTAAGGAGGCCTAGACTGAGAATGAGCTGTTTAAAAATTATAATTTCTCATTTTTATAAAAGAACCGAAGTGATTTCTTTTTCTCGAACTAAACGAGGTCATAGGTTGTTTGTTCCTTTCCTTCTAACCTCTTTCCTTTTGGTAAGATTATACCACAGTGGCTTGTTGCTAATTTATAGTTCAAAATATTTATTTAAACTTCAACCAAATTTTTATAAAAGAGAGAAGAGTCAACGTGAACCTTTATTCTATTGAAGTTTATGTGCATATTTATTGCAAGTTAGGCTTCTATTTTCGGATTAGTTTTTAATAAGAGAATCAAACTATCTATCTACATTTTGCCACGATAGAGAAACACTAGCCAATATTAATCAACTGAATCCATCTGGTTAGAAAACTTTGTTATTTTTTTCTTTCCTACGTAGCCTTGTGCCAAATAAGAAAAAAGAGTGACGAGTAAAAAAAAAAATTGTTTTCATCCACCACATTTTATTATTCTTATAGGTCTTAGTATGACAAAGATTTGATCGTCTTGTCACTTTATTGTGTTTCTTACTTTTTATGAACCTCAATGCCTACACAATATTTGTTCCTGGCCATTACCTGTTTTTGATACTAAGGAGGCCTAGACTGAGAATGAGCTGTTTATAATTCTTGTTTTAGACACGTGAATGTTTGAATGGACATGTAAGAATTATCTTAAGAGTTCCTTTCCTTCTAACCATAATATACTTCAGTGCCATATCATATTATGTTTCATTTGGCAACCTTCGGGCTGTTAGTTTCTCCAAGTCTTACCTCCCCATTTCATTAACTGACCAGTAAGCTGTTGTTATCATCTACCTTTCTGTTTAATTGATTTCTTCATATTATGTTTCTTTTTATACCAAAGACTCATTACCTGAAAAACTTGAGCAAATGTTCTTTTGGTATTGGGCACTAGTACCGCCATTCATCATTCTCCCTTCTCATCTTATCATGTTTTCTGAATTGTCCACCATGATGCTTAGCGATGAAGAGTGTTCGCCAGTGCTTAATTTAGTGTTCCATTTTTCTAGAAAATAGGTCTGTATATGATAAGTTAAGATATAGTGGTTGGGAATGTCCATGTTGTAACTTTTCTCATGTGGGGAGTTCTTCTTAAGTTTCAATTACTTTTGGACCCATGTGTTCTTATGAGCTAAAGATGTTTGATATTTCTTTTCAAAATCCTTGCACATACTTATTACTCAACCAGAGGTTCACTTATCATTCTTGGTGTTGATAGCTCATTCTCTTTGTAGGCTATGGCTGGGGATGTTTATAGATGTTTGTTGAAATCATTGGCTATGCCCGACATTGCAGATTGTAATTGTTACCCTGTTCATGCTTCAGCTGCTGGGGCCATTGCGAAACTTCTTGAAGTAGGATGGCTGAATTGTCCATTTAACTCAATTTTCTTAAAGCCTAATTGTATCTCTAACACTTATAATTTCTTTATCACTTTGGCAGAACAATCATGTCCCACCTCACTGGCTCTTCCTTTTGCAAATCCTAGCTGACAGGATAGGTGGCGGCGATGAAAATGAATCCTCTCTATTATTTCAACTTCTTGGTACTGTGATTGAGGCTGGGCAAGAGAAGGTTGTTACCCATATTCCTGTGATTGTGTCCCACATCACTGGTGTTATTGCAAAGAACCTACCTCCCACTACAGAGCCTTGGTCTCAGGTATTATGAATGTAATTAGTAACCTTGAAATGCTTAAAATGAGGATATAGGCATGGTATGATATTTGATGCTGAATCTAGAGGGTGACAAATGAGGACTTGTAAGTTTTATGCTGACATTTCTTATACGAAGCGCACACTTGACCATGTTCTTTTATTGCTAAACATTTTGATCGCTGCCTTCAGCATACAGATACAAAGTTTGGGTGAACAACAACATATAGCTTAACATATCTTTAGCACATGTAGTGTAGTAGTAGTCTGTAGAATGTGCTTGCTTATATATAGAACATGCAATATAGGATCAAACTCTAATGCTCGTTATTGAAATTGATGTTCTTCAGCGTGAGCTACAGATTTCACATGTGAGATTCCTCCCACTTGTTATTTACTTTTACGTATATTGCTCTCCTACATGGTGGAGTTAGAGTATGTATATTGCTCTCCTACATGTTATATTGTTTTCTTATCTGGAATCCTAGGTTTTTAAAATTTTGTGGTTTATATATTGGTCTTGATGCAACATAGTCCCAAGATCTTATGCATGATAATTTGTAGGCTGTGAATCTTAATAAGCTCATCTGGACATTATTCACCATCTAAAATTTTGATTTTAGATTTCTTGCATTAGTCAATCGTCCTAAACATTTCTCAAGACTCGTCAATCTCCATTTTAGGACCACAAAATATAGAGAAACTTGGTTGATTTGAAATTCAAATTAGATTTTTTCGCTTTACCCAGACATATCTAAGATACCTGTATGCATCTTTACCCATATTCATTTCCCGTACAACAAACTGAACCGGTATCTAATCATCAACGAGAAACTTTACATGATTGATAATTTAGCTAGCCTTCAGATTCTTTACATGATTGATACCTGTTTGTGTTATAGTTTCAGTATGGCTAGCCTTCAGATTATTGTCAAGTGATTCAAATTGTCTTGAGTTCTTGTGTATGCAGCAATAAAGTCAAACTGTACTGACAATTCTTTAAATAGTGAGTTGAATATATATATAAGAACATGTAAGAAAGTATATTGATAATTTGTATTCTTGTTCTCTCAGGAACTTGTTGAAAAATGAAGGTGCATGCATGCTGTGAATAGGAGAATACTGTGGATATGGGAGGGATGTGCTCCGATCTGGTTTGCTACTTTTTTGGTTTCATTTTATATGGTTGGATTATGTTTTGTGATGACAAGTGATGGATGTTTGTGGTTTGGATGTTTAAGTGGTATGGAAACAACATATGTGGGATATGTGTACTTTGTGGTTGGATTATGTTGTGGTTGGACAAGTGAAGAATACATGTGGTGGGATGTGTATTGGAAGTTTTTGTTGTATGAACAATACAGTTTGTTAATATAAAATTTAGGTTTTATAGTAATTTGATGTGTGTAGCTTCTGGATTGATATTATGTGTGTTTGATTAATATTATATATAATTCTTGATGGAATTTTGGCAAGCTTCTCTTGACGGTACTTTGGATAGCTTCTCTTGACGGTACTTTGGATAGCTTCTCTTGACGGTTGTCAAACGTTAATTTTAATTCAAATTATGCTGCATAATAGCCTGTGAATAAATGCTTTTCTTGACGGCTAATAACCGTCATCTAGGCCGGAGTCAAGAAATTTTTTGCCTACATTGACGGTTTCTAAAAACTGCTATCTTGACGTCTAAAAACAGTCAAAAAGTACTATGACGGCCAAAAACTATCAAGAAAAGTACTTTCAGTGACCGTCAAGAAGGGGGGGGGGGGGGGGGGCTTTTCTTGACTCCGGCCTACTTGACGGATCCACAGCCGTCATTATACCCATTTCTTAACGGGGAATCACCGTCAAAAAAAGCCTTTTTTCTTGTAGTGTGACATTACCTAGGTAAATCCCCTTTACCTAGGTAATACCCAAATACCTCGGGGTAAACTCATTACCTCAAGGTAAATACAAATACCTTAGACTACAACGATATCTTAACCCTCAAGATACCACTTGGTATCTCAAGACAAAAATCTTGGATATCTAAGATATCCAATATCTTAGATATCTAGATATCCATACATCAATCTATCTAATATATCTAATACTAATATATATACATACACGCTATCTTATATTAGATATCTAACTATCTAATAACTAACTTAAACTAACCCTCTCTAACTAACTAACATTTCCGACTAACTATAGGCTAATGGGGATTAATAGGGGGGGTTAATGGAGTGCCCCCATTGCATCTACTGCTGCTACTGCAACTCCTGTATGCTGCTGCAGCTCCTACTTCTTCTTCTTCTTCTTCTCCTCCACATATATATATATATATATATATATATATATATATATATATATATATATAAATATATATATATATATATATATATATATATATACACACACACACACAAACACACACACACACACACACACACACACACACACACACATTACACTTCTCCCATCCCTTTCACTCTCTTAATTAAACACACTCACACACTCAAATACCACCACCACCACAATACTCCAACACTACCACCACCACAAACACTCAACATTCTTCCCTCACACACACACACACACACACACACACACACACATATATATATATTCAAAACATCCCGAAACCTATCCGGATATCCAGATTCTCGCAATTCTACCCACTAGGGCCTAAACACATATCCCACACAAGCAATCTAACTCGCGCACGCGAGCGAAAACGAGAAACGAAGTCCGAATGGCCAAATGGCCATTCTGGCGACTCCGGGGTGTCCGATTCGTGATACTGCGCGATACTGACACCAAACCTATCCGGATTCGACCCAAACTCTACCCATGAGTTCTAAATAATGATTATGTCCTATTCTAAGTGCTAACTTGCCAATTCTAGTATCGGTACAAAATGTCATCCGTGTGTTGGAACCCCCAAAAGTCTATTTTCATGATTTCTCGCAAAACGATCCCACGTATCCAAATATGGACACGTACCTAGCCTCATCTCATCTGAAATAACCTAATTAGGTCTAATTAGTCTAGGCATAACACCCAAATATGTCAATTTATGGTTTCCTCCAAATTTGACACTGAACCTAGGCCAAAAGTCCCAAATCGGGTCCAATTGGTTCCAAATCTCTCCTAATGGGTTAACCTACACCTCGGGCATCCTCTAATATGCAAATGACACTAATTAGAACTAATTACAAAGGTTAGAGTGAACGTATACCTCTTGGGAGTTGGAATCCCAAGGAAAAGTCCCAAAATCACTTCTTTTTAGGTCAAAGCCCAAAATCTATGCTTTCACCACCACCAAGCTAGATCTACCTAGATCAAAACCACAAATGACAGGTAAACAAGAGTTAGCACCAAGATTAGAGAGATATCTATAGTATGGAGAAGATTTGGAAGAAATTTGCTTACTTTGGAGCTTAAAATGCAAAGGAAAAAAGAAGGATTTTGTGGAATGAGAGAAAAGAAGGATTTTGTGGAATGAGAGAAAAGAAGGAGAGAGAGAGAGTTTCTTGTAAATGAGAAGAATGGGGGGAGGGTACATGCTGTTGGCCGGCCACTTCATAGGGGTTTGGGGGGCATTTGGCACATTACGAAAATGCCCTCCAAGTCAAAGAAAAGAGTGGTTTTGAGTTGGGATCAAAAGGGTAACTTGGAAACTCCTAATTCCAAGTTCTAAATCTAATTCTAATCCCTAATCCTACCAAAATCACATGGGATTAGTCAAAAATAAATATCTGGGTTTGGTCATGACAAGTTGGTCGGGTCCAGTTTGGTCCAAAACTGACCCGGGTCACTAATACAAGTCGAAATGAGACAAAACTCAAACCCGTTCAAATAAAATCCCAAAACACAATATTAATAAATAAATATTCCCAAAAATATTAGAATATTAAAAATAACAAATTTGCCCTCAATTTTGAAAATTGTAGGTGACACTTACTGATAACGACTCGGGCTCCAGTCCTATCTGTGTTACGAATCGTGCTGCAGACATAAATAAATGCGATACACCCGAATTAAATAATAATGATGCTGGAAAAGAGTTGACAGGAATGGTACCTGCCACCACCTCAACTGATGCTAATTCTTTTGCCACGGTCAGAGCCATAGCTTGACCCTGTCCTCTTGGTGCTGCTCCCCTTTCCTGGTAACCTCTCTGCCTGTTCTGAATCTGAGCTTGGGCCTGAGCATACTGTTGAGCCTGAGGCGGCAATAGCCTCGGAGGCTGGTACTGTTGCTGCTGCACTGGTGCTGGTGCCCTTACCGATGGCCTGGTTAGGGTTGATGAAGATGAACTGGCTCTATGCGGACATGACCCGATTTTGTGATCTGGTGTCCCACAAGCCAAGCACAATCCTTGTGCTCTGTGACACTCTGAAATCACGTGCCCAGGCTTCCCACAATAAGAGCAGACCATTATGGAAGATTGCTTCTGCTTCTGTTGCTAAGGGTACGTTCGAGTCGAGTGCTGAACCGACGAGACTGTGGTCGCCCTCCTAGGAGCTCCAATGGTCAAGGCCCTAGTTGTTGGGGCCGGGGCTGATGAATGAGATAATTGTCCATGAGGCATCTTCTGTCCGCCAGTTTGATTTACTATCCTCTGGGAGGTTTATTCATGCCGCCTTGCTGCTTGCAAAACTGCATCAAATGTCTGGTGCTCAATCTGCTCCACCGTTAGAATAATCTCTAGGTGGAGTCCCTGCTAAAATTGCCGCGCTTGGTCTAATTCGGTCGCCACCAAGGTGGCAGCAAACCGACTAAGTCTAGAAAACTAGACCGCATAACCATCAACCGTCTTTTCCATTTGCTTGAGATCGCTGAATCTTGTCTGCAAATCATACCGAGCTGCTACATCAAAGTAATTTGTTTGAATTTGTCACTGAATACCACCAACAAGACATGCATCACCAAACCAACTGCTAGCATGGCCCACCAGCTGCGGGCTAAGTCTACTAACTGCAGGCGCACGACGACAACCTTCTCTTCCTCTGAAATCCTACCTACCTCCAGAATGACCTCTATATCCTGAAGCCACGCGTCAGCAGCAATAACATCTTCACTGCCGTTAAAGAAATGAGGGTTCAGGCGCTTGAAACTGTTAGCCGCATTATTTCCTTGATAACCAACTCTGCCCATGGCTGCTTGTACTGTCTGCTGCAGGGCATCGCCTCGACGATCTTGTGACGCAAGCAAGTCCCGGATGAGTCTCATCAGGGTTCTATTATCAGGCTCTGTAGGGTAGACTGACCGAACTGGTGGATCTTGATCCTCGGAAGGCATAACTCGGGATGTTGCCCCAGAGTGCTGGATTTGGTCCCCATATTGTGGCTGGTTCACTTGTTGTTGCTGGTTCTCTGGAGGTGCTCCACCTGGCTGATCGGTAGGACTAAGAACAATGCCACTGAAGAAAATGGCATAGGGAACAATAAAGAACGACCAAGATAGATCAAGGATAAAGCACCTTATGAGGTCAAGGTTCAGAAGATTAGAAAGCACGAGTAGAGATCAAAGACGAATGCTGATTGAGACAAATATTTAGTAAAACCCTCACACATCTTGATTTACAAGACCTGTATGGGCCACCATTTAAACCGTGTCATACTCCAAACCAGAATACTGGAGAGCGGAAGACAGACACAGCTAGCTACGTACATTGAAGTGCAATCCACCTCGCAATACGACCACAGCTATCTAGATGCATGAGTCTTTATCTATAAGCCAATAGTCTCTTATGGTCAAGAACAAGCCTAGTGTCTCAATCTCAAGCAAGCAAATAATTGTTACAAGATGTTAGATCATCAGACATAAAGTAAGGCATCCCAAACATTACATATTCAAATGATCATGAAGCTAGTCATACAAAATGCAAGGACTAGCCAGAGTTAACTCATACATGATTAATCCTAGGATATGTCAATCATGTTACAACCCTTAGGCAGATAGAAATAAAGTTTCAACATGAGTTAACACGTGCTCAACGGCTAAACGTCTTAAAAGAAAATTTTACAATAGAGTGGGAGAGCAAAATAAGAAACCCACTCGTTGCCAGGGTTATGCCTGGTGTTCACCATCTGGCTGGAAGGCAGGTAGATCCTCGGACGCTACTCTGAAATCTGGCCATACAAAACCAGCCAGGTCAGACTCTAGAAAGAGCAAGTGCCACAAGGAAGGCTCCACTTAGGAACTAAAACCAGCATACATGAATAGAAGAACTGATGAAAGAACATAATTAAATAACACAAAATATATGCTTTAAAGAACATACTAACTTATATTAAGAAAATAAGATGTGGAATATAATTCCCATGTTAATCATGAGACAATCATTCAGGCACAGCCAATCAAGTCCTACAGCTTGCTATCATTAGCTAACTAGGGTTGTCACATGCCTAGTTACTAACAAAATGCAATAAGATGTTCCCGCAGTCACAAGCCCTACAGACTATCCAGGTTATCCAGGTGGGGTTACAAGAGTTACAAGATTACTGGTATACTTTAGTACTTATGATTCAATAAGTGCAACACATGCCAGTGTCCTGGAAATGTGCCTATTCGTCGGCAGGCTACAAATCCACATGTGTGGCCAGGATAACGGGATTACCTGTAACTGGAAAATCTCTCTATATGAACTTCTTGATCAATCTAGTCAGATTCATTATGAATTCCTGACCGTGGTAACCAGGAATCCATGTCCTAGACATGATGTAAGACGAGACAGGTAGCTTGTAAAGACACAATCGACCATGGAGTCAAGGTAAGAGTTACACTAGCAAGATAGGAATAGCTGTCGCAACAGCAATCAAGATTATACATGTCATGTCAAGTTTACTGGTCATGTCAAGAGTACTTGTCAGAAGTGTGCCTCGTCGGGCCACAATCAAGATTATACAAGACGGTTTCATGTTATCATGTTCAAGTCAATTCAATATTCAGTTCAAATCTTATCAAGCTTAAGTTCTATCATACGTAGTATTAACAAGTTATCAAGTCAGGATTGTATTGTCATGTCGTGTTCAGGTCAGGTTCTGGTTACAGTCAAGTATCGTCATGCTCAAGTTACTGGTTCCATGGTGGACAGTAGTCAAGTCGGGTCGTTAGGGTACATGCATATAATAAAATAATACAAGAGAACAAGCATGGAGATATACTGGTTACTAGGCGCACGACAATTGATGCGCACGAAGAGAATGGCGCACGACGCTAAAGAGCGCACGGCGCTAGGTGGCGCTCGACGAGAAGCGCGGGGTGGCACGCGGCAAGTGGCGCTGGGCCAAGTGGCACATGACCGAAGAGCGCGGTGCTAGGTGGCACTTGGCCAGAAGTGCGTGATGGCACGCGACAAGTGGCATTGGGCCAAGTGGCGCATGACCGAAGAGCGCAACGCTAAAGAGCGCAAGGCGCTAAATGGCGCTCGGCCAAAAGCGTGAGGTGGCGTGCGGCAAGTAACGCTGGGCCAAGTGGCGCACGACCGAAGAGCGCGGCGCTAAAGAGCGTGCGACCAGAATAGCGCGACGCTAAGGTGCGTGTGCGTGCAACGAGATGTCACGGTGCTAAAGAGCGTGCGCCCACTGTTCATCTTCTCCAACCAGCACAGAATGCTTAGTTGTACCCATGAACTTCAAAATGCCGCAACTCCTTCAAAAAGAGTCAAAATCAAGGTTTTCAAAGGTCAAAATTGGGTGGGACAAAATTTTCTACAACATGAAGCAACTGGTTTTCAAAAATATCAAGTTTTAATAGATTAAAACCAAAGAAAACAAGAAAATCTTAAGACGTAGATCTACAAAAATCCATTCATCAAAACAAAAAATGCCAAGTCCTAAAGAAGCTTAGAATCATGCAAGGAAGAGAATGAAACAATAAAACTTGAGATCCATCATGAAGCAAGTTGCACTTGCCTAGGGTTGGTGGAGGAGTAAATGAGGAAGAAGATGAAGAAGGTGGAGAAGTAATGAGGAATAATGGAGGGGAGAGAGAGAGAGAGAAGGTGGTTTATATATCAACTCTTCTCATCTCAAACCCAACCAAAACAAACCAAGCCAAGTCAAACCGAACCGAACCAAGGGCAAATTAAATCAAGACTAGGCTAAGCAAGACAAGTCAGAATACGAATTACCTGACAAATGTCAGAATTCCGTACACGTATACTAAAAATCCGTATAATGAAAAATAGAAGTGACAATATCGAGACTCAGGAGTCATGACCGATCTCTGGAGGGATCTAGATTTATATTTATTCATGTTTTAGTTTACTTTCTTAGTTGGACCGAATTTATTCCCGGATGGACCATATTTTTATTATTCTTCTTGATTTAGTCTCTTTGTTATTGGATTTGGATATTATTTCATAATCTATCATACTCTTATTTTCTTGGTTTGTGTCATTACTGAGTATGAGTTGTATCTGTGATCACTTGTATCTGTGGAGGATTATTGTGTGTACTAGACATCGTTCTACTGCCGATACCATGGTGTAGGCTGGGCTTGGCTACGAACTCGTACTCGGTTATCCAGGAGTGGGTCGTGACACTACTGTTGTGCCAGTAATTGGCAAAAGACTCACGCTTCTGACTGCAACACGTACGGCTGATGGGAAGCTCCATAGGTCCAACTCCTGTGCCCTCACGCCAGGGTTGGACTAATCTCTAGAATCCCCCAAACATCCAAGTGTGCTACATACACAGGAATTAGGTCCGACAGTACTTCTACTTATAAGCCACATCCTTCGATCTACCCGAGGGCTAAAAGAGGACATAAAGGTGAACCTACCTTCTCACAATCTGTGCCATGTGATTAATCACAAACACAAAGTAAAAGGAACAACTACAAATGCCATACACGAAATACCCCTGGTGGGTCATATGTTTGCTAGTATAGTCATCAACTGCGGCTGTGCAAAACAAGCAGCAACCCCAGAAAGACAGTCTGTATTCTAACAGCTACAGTCTACCACATCCGTCTGACAGTGTCTTGGTGAACAGATACAATCAGGCGATGAAGAAGAGCCTCTCTTCAGCTCATGCCATGTCGCAAGGAGTTCCCATTTGGTTAAAGGAAAATCAAAATCCAATCCTTCGGTTAGTACACCGAAGAATCAACCTAGGAGTAACAAGTTGGCGATGCTGAACATCAGGGTATTTCAGAGCACCTGTTCAAAGACCAAACTCTTGCCTGAATCTTTAAAAGCTGGGGTGTAACACCCATATCTCGGAATACATATTTTGATCAAGCCTGCATGTATCTTGGACCTGTATTTTGTTTTCTCAGATTCTGGCATGTAATTGTATTTTGGCTTGACTTGCAGATTTTGGTTCTCGTAATTGGGTTTTACCTGGCTTGGTTTATTTTGTGGAGGAGAATTGGTTTGATTTGGTTTGGTTTGGTTTAACATGCATTGGAACACCTTAGCCTATGTTCAACCCTCATTCCACCACAACCCACCCTCTTTATTATCCCCACCTAATACTCTCTCTCCTCATTACTTCCTTCCATTAATTTCTTCTTCTTCTTCTTCCTTCCTCTACACAACACTCCACCCATAGGTAAGTGCACCTTGCCACCACATGAGAACCACATTTTATTTGTTCATTAGCTAGATTAGGCCATGATGATCAACATTAGTGCTTGATATTTTATGATTTGGAGTCTCCTTATTCTAGATCTAAGTTTTCTCTATTTTCGGATTTACATAGTTTTGATCTATTTTGGTTGGATTTTTGTGGGTTTTGATGCTTCCATGTGGAAGAGAATTCAATTTTACTCAAGTTAGAACTTTGAAAATCTAGATTTGGCTTTGATTTGACAAAGATATGAAAATTTAAATTCTTGGTGTTCTTCTCGGCCTGGAGTAGCAGACTGCAGCCTGCGCTCTTTAGTGCAGTGCTGGACTGCGCACCCCCCCTCGGCCTGCGCTCTTTAGCGCAGCACCGACCGTGCTGCTTGCCCCTTGGCGAACTGCGCTCAGCCTCATGCGCCAACCATTCCTACGCACTTCACCCCTGCGTAGTTCATTCCTGCGCAGTCTACTCCTGCGCAATCCACCCCTGCGCAGTTCACTCCTACGCAGTCCGCTCATGCGCTACCTATACCCCTGCATAGCTCACTCCTGCGCAGTTGGCCCCTGGCGCAGTTGACTCCTGCGCACTTGGCCCATGCGCCATCTGCCCCTGCGCCCTGTGCCCCTGCGCACTTGGCACCCTGCGCAGCTGACACCCTGCACAATCCAACCCCTGACCCCTTGCGCAAACCATTGGCTCTTGGAGTATTGGTTTTATTTTTCCTTAAGCTTGGCTCTTCTATAGCCCTGTATATTGATATTTTATTAGATATTTTACGCCCATTTTATATCCTTACGTCTTTTGTTATTAACTTGATTTTACTTAATATGTTTGGAATGACTATTGTACATGGCATGGTATGACAAGGAACTAGCATAACACGACAGTGACCCATAGTGGTGCACTCCTGACATAACCAACCTGACATGATAGTGGCCCGTCGTGGCGCACTCCTGACAAGTACCCTGGCATGATTTATCTTGATGATGTTGCGACGGCTAACTTGACTCGTATAATCAACTTGACACTGTGGGTGTTCTTGCTTGCTTGCTTGTGCAATCCACTTGTCTTATCTTGCATCATGTCTAGGACGTGACTCCCTGGTTCCTACGGTCAGGGATTCATACTGAATATGGATTAGGCTAATGACTAGATCAAACTATAGTTCATGGAGAATTTCCAGTCACAGGCAATCTCGTTATCTGGGCGCTCTTAATTGGACTTGTAGCTTGCCGACGAGTAGAGCACATTTCCAGCGCACTGTCATGTGTTGCACCATCTAAGTCACCTAAGGGTATATCGTCTCCCGGGTGATGTACCCAACCATACTCTCAACTCGCGGAAGGATAACTGGATGGTCTGCAGGGCTTGGGACTGGGAAATTCTCATTGCATCTTGTTAGTAATTAGGCTTGTGATAACCCTAGTTAGCTAAAGTAGTAAGCCATAGTAAATGCTTGGCCGCTTGTGAATGAATGATGTCTAGCCCTGTCTAAGCCTTGTCTAGTCCCTGTATCTGGATCCCCTGAGCATGATTATTTTACTTGCTTTAACAATAAATAGATAGAGACAGGTTGCTATTCAGGCGAAGGATTACAACCCCGGTCCTTGTTTGGTTTACGGATTGTAATTTGGCTCCCGGAATGGTTCCACGTCCCTAGTCGTTTATTGTCCTGTGGTTCTCTTTAATACTTGTACTTTTTTTTCATTTTCTTATGTTTGGATATGCTGGCTTTTGTTCTTATTTCGTGGCCTCCTTTGTGGCACTTGCTCTTTCTGGGGTTTGATTCAGCTGGTTTTGTGTGGCCAGATTTCGGAGCAGCTCCCGAGGATCTACCGAACCTCCAGCCCGATGGTGGCGACTAGAAGGAACCCGGGCTACGAGTGGGTTTTCTATTTTGTTTCGCTCACTCTATTGTAAATTTATTCTTTTGAGGCGTTTAGCCGACGAGCACCTGTTAGCTCGATGCACTTTTACTTACTGTCTGCCTACGGGCTGTAAACATGATTAACAAATCCTAGGGTTGATCATGTATGACTTAACTCTTTCTAGTCCTAGCATTTTGTACGACTAGCTTCATGATCAGCTGATATGTAATATTTGGGACGCCTTTTATTGTATATTTGGTGGTCAAACATCTTGTGATTATATTACTTGCTTGAGATTGAGACAGTAGGCTTGACCTCAAGAGACTGTTGGCTTGTAGTAAACCCTTATATCTAGACAGCCGTGACCATATAGCGAGATGGACTTCATTTCAATATACGTAGCTGGCTATGTTCGCCCCCGCTCTCCAGTATTCTGGTTCTGGGGCATGACATGGGGGCAGCCAGTCTTCCGTCCCTGATTCGAAGATAGTTGGGGGTACTTACCCTCAGCATGCTCACCATGATGGGGGTAGCCAACTCACGGTACTGCACTACAATGCGACATTTCAAAAAGACGAGGATTCTCACGACACTGATGTCAAAGGAGCTGGGGTTGCATATTCTCAGTTCATTTCTGAAGCCTCAGAGACTGAGGACAGTTGGAACACCAACTTTGGTGATTACTCCCAAATGATCGGTTACTCCGCAGACAACGACACATAGGAGTCAGAAATGGAAAGCGAGCAATCAGTTCGTACCCATTTCATGCCATCACACATAGTGAATGATGAACAGAGATCACATGATAGTCGATGCTTCGACATGATCGAAGAAATGATACAAACTATGCATGCTAGCCTGGCACTCTTGATGAAGACTGTTGTTGAACTAAAAGAAGCCCAAACTAGGGGTGAGCATATAACGGTTGAAAACCAAAAACTGAACCGAACTGAACCGAAATATGACAAACGGTTCAATTTTCGGTTATCGGTTCGATTTTCGGTTTTAGAAATTTAAAATTTTGAAAAACGATTCGATTGTCAGTTCTTGATCCGTGTCACCGAAACGAACAAAAAACCGATTGAGTAATTTATCAAACTACACTCAATCTACATATACTAATATTTTGTAACCCCTAACTGAGTGCACTCTCTTCTCCTATTCTTTGTCGGTACTTCTTTGAGCACTCTCTTTACCCTCAATATATATATATATATATATATATATATATATATATATATATATATATATACTAATATTTTTCACACTATGTAATATAATTCATAAATATAATAATGTTATATATTTAAAATAAATTGTTATTAAAATAGGTTTATTTTGCTAAAAATTTGAAGGCCCAGTACATTAGCCTATGAACCGAACCAACCGAAAATCGAACCGAATTAATTTGGCTCGATTTTGTTCAGTTTTCATAAAAACGGTTCTGTTTCGGTTTTGGAAGATACTGTTTACGGTTATTTCAGTTTTCATATATACGATTCGGTTTGAACCGAACCGAACCGTTGCTCACCCCTAGCCCAAACATCGTCACAACCGCATGCTCAAGCTATGGAACCGAGAAATAATATGGAATCCATGCCTCCAATCACCTGACTACAAGTCAACATGTAGTGCTACTGCCCGCGGCCAGTAATTATACCTTGCCGCAAGCATCTAAGCCAATAACGTCGGAAGAAGTTCTCGAAGCCATCCAAGATCTTCAAGCATAAGCTGATGCTAAATATAAACATGAGTCACGGTGTATGCTAGGACTTAGTCAACCTTTTCCCGTTGAATGGAATAAGGTGGTCTATCATCCTAAATGTAAGCCTCTGTCTATTATTCCCTTCGACGGAAGTGGATCCCCCTCAACATTGAATCACTTCGGAACCATGACGGGGCATCTACCAGAAGGCGATGCTCTCCTCGCAAATCCGTTTGTCGGTGCCTTGAAGGGAGTCGCCTACGAATGGTTTTGTAGTTTGCCACACAATTGTGTTTCAACCTTCGACGATCTTCAACACATGTTCAAGTCCCGATTTTACGTACCAGAAATGGACATGACAATGTCCACTCTACTAGGTACCGTTCAGAAGGACAAAGAGTCTACTCGGAAATACATAGAACGGTTCCAGCAAGCCGCATTAAGATTATCGCCAGGTATTTTCGAGTCAGGCTTGATGGACACTTGTCCGAAAGGCCTGCTACCCATGGTTAAAATCTGGACTGGTTCTTTCAGCCATACATATTGGGCTGCATTTATCATTAACGCCGATGATGCTGACAGGAAAGCCAGGAGGCTTATTTGTTGGAAATGAGCTTTCCTAATACTAGTGAAAAAGGTAAAAGACCCGTCGGGGCTTCCAGCAATAACGACCAGGAGTCCAAAGCAAAACAGGTCATGATCGTAAGCCACAGTTGGGGTGTTGCTCTTGCTCAGAAGCCCGATAGACCCCCTTGATACAAAAGGAAAACTATTCTTTTAAAGACGGCGATGCAATGCAACTACTCAATGTACTCTCGAAGGTAAGCTCCAGCTTCCAACCCCAGGCATACTGGCGAAGTAGACAAGGTGGATGATCCCAAGTATTGTCATTACCATCAGTACGTCCACCATGCGACTCGAGATTGCTATGTCTTGAAGAACCACATACAGCGACTGATCAGTACTGTCACTATAATTCAGTAACTTCCCGCCTATGAAGGCACAAGATGGGGGTCGTTCTGATCCCAAAAACAACTATGGAGGTCATTAACTTTTCGGTTGCTCAGGAATCAAGGCTAATACCCGTCCAAGTACCTCGAGGAGAGGTCATGTGGCTGCACCCGGATCTCATAGATGATTTGGCTCAGCCCGTAACCCGTTCTACTGCTAAAACCAAGGGAAAGAAAGTCAAGTCATGCAATACGATTTTCGTAGCGCCTAATGAAGAAAGGGTGGAAGCAACTAGCACTGGTATAGAATACTCGTGTAACTACAACCAGACCTTTGGAAAAGAAACGTCACCGACCTAGACATCTCCAGCTCCCACTTCATCTGAATATGGCTCGTCCCAACCGCTAGTAACAGGTAAGCAGAAACAGAATGAGGGGCGTTATGACAAACCCCTCAGAAAAAAATAGTTGTAGGGCTGGATAGACCCTATAACTTTGACATCTTGGCACAACTGGCCAACACTCTAGCCGGACTATCATTATTCGAGCTTCTTCGTCTCTCCAAGAAGACTCAAGAGGCATTGAACGAGGCATTACAACACGCTGAGTCTTATTTGGGACATATATAACAACCAGAAGAAGACCTCGCTACATGTCCTCAATGTCACAATGTGATAGAAGCTATGTCGAACATACATTTTCGCAGTAGGATATGCTATTGAAGAATAATAGGCATGTCAAATCCTTGTATTATACATGATATATTGGTACAATTAAGGTCGATCGCATGCACATCAACCCTGGATCGTTTGTGAGCGTTATTCTCCATCGCTTACTGCATACTCTGGGGATTCCGATGCACTGGTTGCCCGTAACCCAAACCATGATTCGTGGTTTCAATAATAGCAAAAGCTGTCCAGAAGGGAATATTCGTCTGAAGATCCAAATTAGCGACCTGATGATAGAGGCAACCTGCTACGTCATTGACGCGGATATTTGTTATAACATTTTGTTAGGAAGACCATGGATACATGAGCACATGATTGTGCCATTCACCCTACACCAGTGCTTTAAGTATGTTAATAGCGACAGTGTAGTAAAAACTGAGTTTGCAGACTTCGATCCCTTCGAAGGGGTTAAAGTTTACCACACGAAATCATGTCTATTTCGGAGGAACTATCAAAAGGACTCAAGTAAGGATGCTGATGATGTGGCATAAGCTCAGACCTTCTCCAATGAGCCTATCAAAGAAAAATTAAAATAACGTCCTACCTCACTAACGGCTAAGCCACAGGCGAAGGCTCCAACTCCGTTAGTAGTCCGATTGAAAGGAAAGCTGCCAGCGAGGGCAAGTTCCTCACTAAGCCCCTCATAGTGAAGTTGTGCAGTCTGCCTCATCCCTCTTCATTTTGCCAACCTTAGACACTAGAGGTAGTAATCTGACGGACATTGTTGTACCTCATTTTTCTGTCGAAAACAATATAATTCTAGAGGACAATTTCTCTTATTTTATCAATAAAGGAATTCCTTTGAATTATTTTGAGTCTTCTTTTGCTGCATACTTTTTAGAACAAAATATGAGGTTGTCATTACAGACATACATCTCGTCTGTTTATTTGAACCAAGTGCTTTCGATACACGATGCATACTTTATAATTCCAGCCATGGAAAGGGAGAGAAGCTCATTATCTTCGGTCTGGTAGAGGGCTCTTGGACCTACATCCCTTGCAAGTTAGAACAAAAATCGATATAGTCCAGACTCACCGTTACACTCCCCAAGCCAGACATATCATCAAGAAGATAGAATATGATTTGGATAGCAATATGGGTCTTATCTATGGTAAGGGTCAACACTTGCCGATCAAGATTAATATCCCTAAGGGAAAGTCTGACCAGTACTACCACAAGACCCACTATAGTCTAGGGTATGTCTCGCATAAGATTCCTGAAGTTTTGTAATCTAAAGAAGAAACATACTCGTACTCTCGGACTCTTCTGTGACTCCGACGTCAGCATTGGAGAAGTATTCTGGAAAATATTATCAGTGAATATGACATCCGTAGACCCAATCGAGGAAGATGATAAACTTTTTGAGCCCTTTGAGGTCGAAGCTTGGGATCAACAACTTGATTCCCAATGGAAGAAACGCTTTGAATAATGCAAACCTCCTACCGAAGATGAAGTTGTACAAGTCAATCTAGGAAATGACTTCTTCTAAACCTACTTTTATTAGCAAAAGCTTAAAAGGGGAAGACCGTGAATCTTTCATAGAGCTTGTAGAGAATACATAGATGTATTCGCTCGGAGCTATCAAGATATGCCGGGTATGGACCCATCACCCAAATCTAAGCCAGTGAAGCAACAGCAATGGCGGTTCCGCCAGGATGTCATGAACGCTATTGAAGAGAAAGTAAACAAACTAATAGTAAGTGGCTTCATCCGTGAAGAACAACACCCGGATTGAGTAGCCAATATTGTCCCAGTCGTTAAGAAGAACGTAAAGACCCGAGTCTGTATAGACTTTCGTGATCTGAATATCGCTTGTCCAAAAGATGAATTTCCATTACCAATCAATGATGTTATGGTCGAAAACACCTGTAGATTCGAGCGTATGTCCTTCATGGATGGTTACTCAGTTTATAAGCAAATCAATATGTTCCCAGAGGACGAAATACATACGTCATTTCGGACTCCGATCGGGATATTCTGCTATACGGTGATGCCTTTTGGTTTGAAGAACGCGGGTGCTACATACCAGCGAGCCATGAGTACCATATTCCACAAGTACTTGCATAAGACAGTCGAATGCTATGTTGATGACATCGATGTCAAGAGTCATTTCAGTGCCTACCTTCATGACTTAAGAACCGTCTTTGATGTGATGAGGGCACACCAATTAAAGATGAACCCGAGCAAATCCTTCCTGAGGGTATCCAACGGCAAGTTCTTGGATTTTATCATCACTTCTTGGTAACTACTACTATTCCGGAACGTGGATATTTTTGACTTTTTTCTAATTATTGTTATTAGTGTGATTTCACATTATATCTTGAGTAACAAATTAGTTTTCAAAACTAGAATTTGTATTTTGATTAATTATTTAAATAATTAATAGTGCATATATGTTATTATTGAATATGACTAATGGTTAGCCTTTGACTAGAATAGTGGTTAGTGATCCTAGAGGACCTAAACTGACTTATCATGACCATCCAACTAAATGATTAGGACTAGCCTAAATGACCTTTATTTAGTCTCTGGGAAGATTAGAAGATTTAGTTAGAAAACTTGACTAAACACCTAATTAGGAAGGGAGGTTTAATCCCTAACTTGTCATAACTAAATAGAGGGGTCTAGTGGACCTTTCCTAATTAACCAAACCCTAAATTTAACACCAAATGGAAGCCCACCTTCCTATTAAAGCCCTACTTCATCTTCTTCCTCTTTCCATTTTTATTTCAAGCCATAATTTAGGAGCTTTTTCCCCAAATTGCTCCTACACCCAAATTTCCTCCAAATTGAGCCAAATTCATTTCATTCTCTTCCCCTTGGAGAGGAGAAGCCTCTATTGGCTAGATAAGAAGGGATTGAAAGGATTTGGAGTCTTGAGGCTTGGTAGAGATCTAGATCTAGAAATTTTATATTGAGAATCTATCTCCCTTTTGGTATGAGCTCTCTAAATCCTTCCATTTCATTTCATTAGTGTAACTACATTCATTTAGGACCCCATTTGTATTAGGTACCATTAGAGAGGAGTTGAGGCTCTCCTCTTCCAATTTGAAGATTTTTCCTATTTCATTTTGATACAAATTGGGAGAAATTGAATTTGTGACCACCAAGTGTTCGATACGTGTCCCCAAAGAAACATTCGTGGCCTTTTTGAGTCGAGATTGGGTGTATGTGTCCTAAATAGGATACATGGTGTTGTGTCATGGTATCTTATGATATACATGGTTGGGTATATACATGTGTTTCTTTTGACCAAATAACCCAAATTCGTCATAATATTCATCCATATTTTTAGTAGCCATAGGAACTTAGAAATGTCAACTCCTAGCTCAAGACTTCGATTAATCTCCCTTTTTTAAAAGAACTGTATCAAAATTATCTTTCCAAATATATATATATATATATATATATATATATATATATATATATATATTAATAGGCCAAAAAATATATATATATATTAATAGGCCAAATTAGTTCTAGAACTTTCTGTAAAACTATTTGAGTGTCAGCTGTCCGAAAGACGAACGCGTTTCGGTGTTTTTGCGATTCCGGAAGATTCCGGACACAAAAATACGATCCGTTTGAAGTTTCGGAAAGCTAATACGAAAGAATATGTCATAATTTAATCCTAGAATTTAGTAAATAGGTCTAATAGGTGCAATATTGGTTTAAATAGATAACTGACTATACGACATAGGCATTTTGTGTATTCTATGAGCCTATGTAGTATGGATATCAAGTGAACGTAGGTATCATAGGTTGTCAAAAATATGTATGATATAGTACATATATATATATATTACTGTTAGGTAATATGTGTTAGTTAGTGTGTGTTAATGTTTATATAAATGGTTATCAAGTAAGCCAAATATAGATAAGTTATGTGTCAAGGTATCAAAGTTGTGGGTAAGGTACTAGTGTAATACTTGGGTACCATGAGAATATTGGTATCGTGACACTCAAGTATCATGAGTAAGGATAAGTGAGTATTGGAACTTGAGTAAGTTATCCTATTTGGTATCAAGTATTAGTATTATAGTTAGTTGGATAAGTATATGGGAGGATAAGGTATTGGTCAAGATACTAAGATATTGGGTATTAGAACTTGGTAATAGATAATATCAAGATGTAAAGTGCTAAGAATAGGATGAGTGAGTCCATGTGTGTATGATTGGTAGGGTATGGAAAGCATAGGATATCCTGGGATAATTTTAACAGGTAATAAAATAGAAGGGTATATTGATATATTGATATATAGGTATATAGGTAAACATTTTGCTATAATCTCTAGCTATACATGTCATAGGGTAAGGATATAGATATCTTGGTACCAATTATATGTAACCTAGGATACATATTTATGCATATATGTATCGAAGATCAAAGGTAGATATCTATAGGTATATGTACATATAGAATAAGATACTAGAATACTTGTTATGTTACATAGGGTGTAGGTAAGGAAGCCAAAGCATGGTGCAAAAATGTGGGATACTTAATGAATTAAGGTATCATGACATATCATGGTATAGGATATGTCAAGTATTATAGAACATGGTATCCTAAGGATATGTTATATATTATATATATATATATATATATATATATATATATATATATATATATATATATATATATCTATAGGTATATGTATATATAGATATATATATATATATATAATATATATATATATATATATATATATATATATATATATATAGGTAGTTAAAGTAATTCTAAGGATAAAGTTAAAGTAAAAAAAAAAAAAATAGGTAGTTAAAGTAATTCTAAGGATAAAGTTAAATACCTTAGTAGCAAGGTAACTCATGGATATGCATAGAATAACAAGGATACAATATCACATATGTATGTCATATAGGTATCATATAGATACAATATTATAGGATTCATAGGGATACAGATATATATTTACGTATAGTATAACGGGTATATTATACCATGTGGATATGTTATATGGGTATTCTTGGTGTACTATGACATATAGGGTGGATATATATATTGTATATGAGTAAGAAGTAACCAAGAACCATAGGTAAGTATAGAAAAACATGTATGAGGATATAGTAATGGATAAATAGTTAGCGATATGGGTCTATAGTAGGATATATGGATATATGTATATAATATAGGTAAAGGGTAAATTTTAGATATGGGTAAAAGGTATATTGGTATATGTTATGGGCAGGTAAAGGTAATAGTTTATGTAATAGGCATTGGCTACATCCATGTATATATAAAGGATAAATTGGCTAAAGTAATCCTAGATAGTAACTAGTAGAGATGTAAGATATATATATTGATACTTGGTAATATTAGCTATTATGACTAATACCTTCAAGGTTAGACCTAGAAATGAGGTATTGACTAGCATGGACTAGAAAATCTAGTTTACGCAAGGTATTGACCTTAGAACTAAGGTATTATCTAATAGTTAAGGTATTTGAGATATGGACTAAGGATAAGTGGATAGTATCTATAGATGATATATGTGATTTGGGATACCATAGTATATGTGGCTTGTTGAGATCATGCATGATATATATGTATATGATATAGTACTATAATATATCTTAGAGTATGTATGGTTAGAATTATGACTAGCTTAGATAGAGTTGATCCCATTGACTAGACAGTTGACCATGTTGACTTAGTTTGACTAAGAGTTGACCAAGGGTTGAATTTTGACCTAGAGAGGTCTAGTATCATGTAGATTACATTATACACTTTAATTATTATATTATGAACTCATTGTAACCTGTACTGCTCTAAATAAGACTCTGTGACTCCAGTTTGGATATCTATACATATCAGTTGCTCAGGGTATCAGGCGAGTACATTCTTTGATAGTTTTTATTGTCTTGATATCTACTATATCCGATTCAGTTGTAGTATTTTACTTGATTCCCGGCAGATGGAACACGGACTAGTATACGTTGGATCCTGTCATGAGATATCATTCCTTGGTTACCATGGTAATTGGTACATTGTTCGATCTTTTTTCCTGTACTTGTATATACGTCGATTTCTAAGGGGATTTGCTGCCCTCTTAGAGAATCTCGTATCATGACGTGATATGTCCGGATCCATATGCTATTCGGAGATGGAGAGTTATTAGAGGTTATCATATCCATCATGTTATTCATGTGCTTGCGCCACTCTCACCGCACGTAGGGTGTAGTGATCCGTTACTTCTTATGCTCGCTTTTCATGTTATTTCTGTACTGCTTATTCTAGTATTCATACCCTGACATGATATACTGTTTTACACATACTGCTTATTTCCAGTCTTGATATTTCATCTTGCATTCCATTATAATTGTCTCTTATAGAATTTGTCAATTCACATGGAACTGCTGTTAGCATTTGTACTTGCTCATACCCTGACAGGATAATCCCGTTGATGTTTACATAAGATTTAGATGCTGACTACTCGACCTTCTATGGGTTTGGCACAGACGGAGACTTTGACCAGGATCCACCTTTGGTGACAGTGCCCGTAGAGCATGTACCTTCTGTAGTGACCTAGTCTAGTAGGTTGACTGGACTGCATTTGTAACTCCTCCCAATTTTGTTTCAAAATATTTATGTATTTAATTATTTTGAGTTTAAAGATTTTTCTGAATTAGAAATATTTTTATAATTGTATCGACGGAGGGATTCGTCAAACTATATTTATTTGATTGTTTTCTATTCTAAATTATCACGCGTTTATATTTTAAGTAAATAAATAAAACTTTAAATAATCTTGGGTAAATAAATTTGAATTGCTAAAATAATCAAGTGTTATATTTGGATTTAAATTATTTTAGTAATTATGATTGAGTTTAATCTTAGCTCATTGCGAAATCATTTTGATGAGATTTGTATTTATTCAAGAAAATACCTTTGAATTATTCTTAACAATATGACAATTTTTGACTTTATAAAGTCTATTTAAAACATCATAAAATATTATTTTAACTTACTATAGTAATCGATCAATCAATTAAGATTTCAAAAGGTATACGATTTAATTATTAATACCAAATGCTATACTTAATTATGATGACTAATATTTGAAGAAAAAGAGACTTAAATTTGTTGCTTCATATGATAATGTTATTTGATGATATTTAAATTTATTTAAATTACTTTCATGATTATCGAATATGCTTCAAATTTTTGATAATATGAAATATTGTTTTAAACGGTTATGAAGACTAGTTGTGGAACTAAAATTGGCATGTTTTGATTTAAATTCACGTCTACTAATATTCTACTTCCTACCCATACACATAGTCCACCTCTCTAATAAATATAAACCAATCCCCTTCAAATCCTCCCACCTTACCTCCCTAGAACCGAACAAAGACAGATTAGTTTCTAATTAATCCGATTTTGATCAGGGATGCAAGATTCAAATCCCCATATTTTGTCAAGGATCCAATATCCTACGATTTCTGATACAACATAAAACCCGCATATATATATAAACATCGACGAGGATGGCAGAACTGCCACCCCAAGCCGCCTCCTCCATCTTATTTGATTCGCCACATCGTCAACTCCTTCCTGTCGTCATTCTAACCCAACCAACAGCACCATAACCACCGACATCATCACAACATTACAACCATTACCGAGTTCGTGTCCCTGTGTCTGTCCATATCTTTTTTATTATGTGTCCATACACACCATCCACAATTGTACATACTTTCTGTCCGAAATGTCAGACACGATATCGCCACAACAACCATTTCTTTTGTGTCCGATACCAACATGACACATCACAAAGAAGAAATCAAAACCAATCCTGTCCACACCCGTGGTGCTGACGCGCTACAACAACCACTCTACCATGCCTCGCCATGGCAGGTCCCGACGTCGATCTCGGTCGACTGACCGCTATGGCCAGCAAGCATAGTCGAGTGCGCGCATCTCCGCTGAGCCGATCCATCCCGCTTTCATCTTCTCCGCCGCTCGGCATCAAGATCCAGAGCCACCTCGGTGAGCCATTGCTCATCAATCCTCCGTGCCGGTCGAGGAACTCAGATATGATGTCGCCCCTTGGCTACTGTGGTCCGTCGTGCACTTCGCCGGCCGTCGACCCTGACCGCACGCGCCCTCCGGTCCTCTTCTACTCTATCGGTGAGCACCGTTGAGACCGGTGAATGCTTTCCCCTAGCCGTGCTTAAGCCCACTGCCGAGTCGACGTCGCCCTCTACCGGAGTAGCGCCGCGCTGTCCCCGCGAGAAATGCTGACCGAACCGTGCCGCCAGTGCCGTGGTGGAGCCAGCCTCTAGAAACCCCTTTTCGTCTCCTCCGTGGGTGCCCACGCCACGCCGGAAATGACTCGTCGACCACCGGATACTCGTCTGCTCCGGATCTCGGTGCCACCCTTCCAGCACCGCCTCTTCTTTTCCTCAGGTGAGTTTTCTCCCCACTCGACCTCGCTCTTCCGCTCTCAACTCTCGGAAAATAATACAAGAGACGAAGCACACTCTCCCTTTCTTTTTGTTTGATTTTGTTTCCTTAGTTTGCTTTAATGGTAGTAACTAGTTTTGCTTTAATGGTAGGAATAGTAGGGGTGAGTATTTACAATTTTTTTTTTAAAAAGCAAATTGGTTTTGGGCTGACAGAATAGTAGGCTTGTTAATATTATTTAGTTTCCTTCTTAACATGTTGGGCTTTGGCCTATATGGGGGATTTAGTAATTTTGGGTTTTTTTATAACATAAATTGAGTATGGTTACTAGGATTTATAATTAGAAAAATTAAAACTAATTATTATTGTTGCCATCACCAAGAGTTTTATTGTTATTTATTGATATTCATTATTACGAATTTTTGCATATACATAAATGATATTTTGTATCGAATATGTGGGCCTTTACCCTTGTCACGACCTGCTATCCAAATTATTGGGCTGGGCCGAGCCATGCCTAGCCTACGCTTGTTTATAGCGTAGTAAACTATTCTCATGGATAAACAATATAGTTCTAAGTGTGCTAACAGTTCTATTATAGCATTTTAAGGGTTCATCACAACACAACATCTATAAGCGAAAGCAAATATGTTTAGTTGGTTATTACACTTCTAAAGTATGAAACTGGAGACAAAGTCCAGTAACCAAATATAAGTTTAATAATAATGAAAAGTTTAAGTCTCAAACAAGAAAGATGGTAACTAAGCAAGGTTCTCTGCTGGGGCCACTTCTGGAACTAAGGCCAGGTCCTCAAATGCAGCCCCATAGTAGGTATCACACAACATTTCCTCCTCGGATAGTGTACCTACAACGTTATCCTGTCAGTACGAGAGCAAGTACTGATTTTACAAACTGAAAATACTGAGCATGGAATGAAAAGATGTAATAAATAGAATCATGGTATATCACAGTTTATCATGTAGCAGATATATTTGTCATGGCGATACATGTTATATAATGTTTAAAACTGGAGCACATACGTGATCGTCAATAGGTATAAAATGTACCGGTGTACAAGTCTATGTGCAATAAAATGTACGTACATACAAGTCTACAAGCATAGGTGTACATACGTACAAAAATGGAATACGCCTACGACAAGGTAGCATGTAATACGACATTGCTCGGTACATACGTACGGGAGAAGGGGGCATGATCACGTAATCAGCTAGCAGTTTTCCCATAACCCAAGTTATAACAATGTGAAAGATACTGAGAGCAGTATAAAGCATGGTAGATACCGAGAACAGTATAAAGCATGTGAAGATATGACTTACAGTTCAAGAAATAATATTTTAATATGATTCATTCACAGTTCATTATCATATGTAATAAATAAAGTTTGTAGGGGTACTTGTCTCGAGCAAAGCAAGGATAAGAATATGTAGCTATAGATGTTCGATATCCTGTCAAAAGATACACAATCTCAGTTCTAAGCTATGTTCAAGAGTTACACAAGTGGTGTGACACAGCTCCTAACTTGACACTAGCTAAGTGATGCTCTAGCATAGAAGTCCAATGTGGGATACAACTTCTACCCCAACACTTAGGATATCTACACTAAGGTAGGGTAAGGTCCCAATACTAAAATATCCCAAAAATCCATTAAAACACATAAGGCAATATTAATTAATTAATAATTTAATCTATGCATTGTGTTCCAACAATTATTAAAATAGTTATAGCGCTCCAATATATATGAAATAAAGTACAAAAATGATCCTTGTTAATTATAGTAATTTATTATAAATTTTCTAAATTTATAAAGTAATTTAGTTATTTATTAAAAATCAGTTTATATTAAAATTGAGTTCTGGTTTCCTATTTTTAGACAGTGGCAAAACAGTAAATTAAATTCTAAAAAATTATATTAAATTATCTTAAATAATATAGTATTTGAATATAATTTTTTTGGAATTTATCAACATTATAAAGTTGTCTGAAAGTTCAAATATCATATAACACAGATTCTGGAATAAAATAAATATTATTTAATATATTTGTCCACGTATTCGAAATTGAACCGAAATCCAGATACGGGACCGAAGCCATGAACCAAGTCCAATATGGCTTGACTAAACCTCGTATATGTGTTGGCTCACCCAGTCCACTCAACCCATACTAGGTCTGGACTTAGAGTGGTCATATTGCACAAAATACGTAAAATCCTAAATAAATACGGAATTGAATACATGTAAGTAAATAAATTAAATTACAGAAATTGAGAGCATACATATTACGGTATAGGTACTGTATTTATTTATATACAGTATATACACTGTATTTATAGAGTACATATATATATATAGAAAGTCACAAGTCAAGTCCAAGTCCAGCCTACGCCACAGTGTCGGTGGTAGAACGTTGTCTAGTATACGAGTCTGTGTCCAAGTCCAAGTCCAAGTCCAGCCTACGCCGCAGTGTCGACGGTAGAAATGTCTAGTATACATAAGTCACAGAATCTATATGACTAACACGACAGTCTAGATCTCATCCACAAAATATGATACAATCAACTAACTCAAATAAACTGAATAATGAATGATAATATAAAATAGAGTATCAAGTTTATCAAGAATTTTTAGTTACATCCGGTAGACACAAATCCACTACCAATAGACGAAAATAAAATAGAAACATAAAACGAAGTGACTAAGTCCAAACTGCTATAATCAAAGGTACCCTCAGCTGCAGTGGTACCATGGTCCAATGCTAGCTCAAACTTGCTCGTCTGTACCTGGCTCCAACTCGACTAAACCTGAAGAGATCATCAGGTCCTTAGAGGACTAGCAAGACACATAAAATATGCCTACTAATACGATAGTAACATGTAAGGAAGGTAAGAACAGTACAGGAAAACGTCTAAGAACGACATGTCATGTAAAAACTGTAATACTAGACTTGGCTAACAATCAATCGAAAACTCCTATAACTTGTAGTACAATGCAAGATACTCCTAATTTATAGCAGGTTTCGACGATATTACAATCAGAATATCCAATTCTAGTATCAATCTCCTCTCCTAAGGAATACAAGGTCAAGTAGACTCCTATAAATCATAGTACAATGCAAGATACTCCCAATCTATAGTAAGTCACAAGTCAAGTCAATTAATCAATATCAAGATTGAAGAATCGGCTATAGGTCATAGTACAATATAAGATACTTCCAATCTATAGTATGTCTCAACTGTAGTACAATAAGATACTTTAGGTCGAGAATAGTCAAGAACAAGATGTAGAACTGGCAACTCTATCACAAAATACGATAACATGAAGAAGACCAATAGACAAGTAATATCGAATATTCTATACGTGCACGTAATTTAGAACAAGTAAAACAATCAAGGACAAACCAATCACAATATGGAAATCATGTGACAATATGAAAAGGAACGCAATAGAGAAAGAGAAAAACAATGTAAATACTATATGTTCGGCAAGGTATACTTGCCTGTGGTCCTGAGCTGCTGGCACGGGCCAAGTGTTGAGTCAAAAGACCAATAAACCTGTTTATAACTTACAATGTTAATGGTGATTCAACCAGGAAATACTTATCTATTTAGTATTTAGACTTCTAAGTTTATTTGTATTTTAATTGTTAGGTGGGTATGCTACCTAGTTCCTCAAAATATGTTTACATATATGAGGTTTTCCTCAATTTCTCCACTTGTCGAAGTTAACTTCCATATTCTTAACTAGGTTACCCACAGGTATGACACTAACCCATCCCATTACTGTACTTCTTTTCCTAATGTTGGACTCATCCTATGTTTTTCCTCCTCTAGTATAACCACTATCATTGTCTAATGTTGCCAAAGTCATCCTAGTTGTTTTAATGGTTAATGACAGTACCAAGCTGTCATTTCGCTTAAAGAAATTCCCTCATGTACCCTTCATATTGCTCTGTTTGTGCAGGGATGCTTCTATGGCTCACTAAGACATGGCTTTCATGTATCAGTATGTTGCTGCCTCACAATACCGATCAAAAGAGAATGGAAGACATCAAGATGCAGGGTATTATGAGTATGCAAGAGGAACTGAACAAAAGGAAGCTTAACATAGGGTAATGTGGTTCATGGGAATGGATAATTGGCATGGTAGACTGACTCCATCATATAGGATAACTCGAATGTGGTTTGATACCAATCATAGCAATTTCTTAAGGACTGAATAATATAGCCTAATCTTAGGATCAATTGTAGATTACTGAACACAACAAAGAGGGGTCTGAACATAGGCCATGTAGGGACTAAAACTCTATGGTTCAAAAGATAGATACAAAACATTAGGATTTGATCATTACACAAGGACTGCTGTCAAAATGGGAAGTGGATAGAACATTAAATGTGTATTGGATTGAATATGGGAAGAGGGGGTCAAGATATGAGGATACGTGACTGAACAAACACATATAGGAATGGACAGGAAATCAGCGCAAGGGAAACAAACATGTAAATGAGTAGTAAGTAAGCATTTAGACTGAACAATAGTTGAATGGGGACAGACATTAATATACAGTATGGAGATAGCAAGCTGAACAAGTCCAAGAGGACTGAACTCAAAGGATATGCAGGATACTCTAACCAATTTGAATATCATAACCGGCAGGACCTATGTGGGTTGGAGGATTGATACTAATGTTTTCCAACTGATATCAAAAAAATCAAGGATGGACAAGGGTATATGTATGTGGACTAAATGTGAGGTAGAGGCTGCACACTTGAAGGTAAGTTAATCCATAGACTGGACTTCAAGTAATGTGGCTAATCTTTGAAGTATGTAGGACTGATAGGTCTGATATTCTAGGTCTTCTAGGACTAAACCAAGGATATAGCTAACCATCTATTACCCGATACCATGAGTGGAAGGTTAATACACAAAGAGGGTTTGATATGTTTCCAACTGAATTCAAAAAGAAAAAATGAACTAAACTTAAGGCCATGGTCTAAACTAAAATCTTACCCGATCTTCTCATAATCATGGACTAGCATAATGCATTATCTGGACATAACCTAGAGCAGGGGGTTATTGAACTCGGGACAGTACAATTGTATAATTATTGATCATAAAGTATAATATGGACTTAACAGGAGATTACTACCAATGGACAGATATCAACAAAAGAACTGAACATAGGAGTTTTCTAAGCCAAACAAGGACTAAATCATTAAGGTATTGAACTGAAACATATAACAAGAGGACTACTACTCTATAACTGGGACTGAACAGATAAAGAGCAAACAATGGAGTAAATGTATTTTCAAGAGAATTTCAAACGCAAATGGCCTGCACAGACTAATAGGGAAAGAACTAGATATACTGATATAAAACAGAGCATAAAAGGGAAGGGCTGCTACCAAGTATCATCTGGTACCAATATTCCTATATGGTGTCGGTAGCAATCTGATACCTAAATATACAAATCGATACAAAGAATCGAGTATGATACCATACATTGACTGTAAACAAGTTCGTTCCCTTTCCGAAAGCACCCCTAAAACTTGTAGTCATTTCATAAAGATTCTTCTCAGGAATTCGATCAAACACCCTTTGGTTCCTCTAGATTCTTATTAATGACAGGAATTGAGGAGTTCTAAAGTAAAAGCTTACCTACTGGGTGCTTCGAATGCTCCTCTGGCTTTGCTCGACTGCTTTGCAGCGTGTAAGAGGTGAGGCTATTAGGGTTTGTAGGAAGGATCGGTTGACCCCTCTACATATATATAGGTATTAGGGTCGAAGGGAATGGAGAGCGAGATGGAGTTTAACACTCAGATTTGGAGTTGATCCTCCAAATATTATGATCTATCATCCAAAAGAACAGGATCAGTGTCGATTTCAAAGGAATGGTCGGTTACTGTTTTAAAAATTTAAATGGCAGTTAGGACTTAAAGTTCAAATTTTCTATTCAAGTCCATATCAAAAGCATATGTCCAACTTACTCTTTTCTTGGATATTAGAGGAAATAAAATAAATGAGAATTAAATATTTAAGGCAATTAATAAATGAGCATGAGTATTTAATAGCTACTAAAATGAGGATACTTGGTCTAGGGGTTTACAAATCTACCCCCTTGAAAAATTTTGTCCTAGAAATTAAATAACTATTAAAAATGAGGGAAACACCTATATAGTCATGACTTACTAGAATCAATATTCTAAAAAATTCCAAGTACTCTCGAGCTAAAATCTAATATAGGTTAATCGATAATATTATTACTATAACCTACTACGAATTACCGTCAGCTCCTTCTTGCAGTGCTCGCGTATCCTCCCTGATCATAGCAAAAACTTGCCCTCCTGGTGCTACAGGTCAACGCTTTGGGTAGTGGACTTGAATGTGTATTTATGCAACATGGAAAGGTCATCGCCTATATGTTCCAAATGGAGAACTGAGGCAGGAGTTGTTGAGTGAAGCACACAACTCTATTTATTCTATTCATGTCGGGAGTACTAAGATTTATCAATATTTAAAGCAGTACGATTAGTGGCATGGTATGAAGACGGAGACTGCATGCTTTATAGTAAAGTGCTTGGTCTGTCACAGGTGAAGGCAGAACATCAGAGGACCGCAGGTATGTTGCAGCCGCTTTCTATCCCTGAGTAGAAGTGGGAGCATATTGCCATGGATTTTGTTACTGAATTTTTGAGGAGTACTAGTGGGAAGGACGCAGTTTGGGTAATTGGATAGACTCACGAAGTCTCCACATTTCTTACCGTTCAACGTGGGTCAGTCCACCAGATATTAGCTACTTGTACTTGAGGCAAATTGTGAAACTTCATGGGGTACTAGTTAGTATAGTCTCGGACATGGATTCTAGATTTACCTCTCATTTCTGGAGGAGTACGCAAGAGAGCTTGGGTACGAGACTCAAGTTTAGTACTTCGTATCATCCACAGACGGATGGTCAGTCGGAACGCACTATACAGACCCTAGAAGACATGTTGAGGGCGTGCTTATTGGACTTTGGAGGCTCTTAGGAGGATCATCTGCACTTGGTAGAATTCTCCAACAAAACAGTTACCAAGCTAGTATACAAATGGCACCATATGAAGCATTGTATGGGAGGAAGTGTAGATCACCCATATATTGGAGTGACGTGGGAGAGCGACAGATACTTGGACCAGAGCTTGTGATGCAGACAGTCGAGAAAGTAAAGCGATTCAGATTCATCTTCAGGCAGCTCAAGACAGGCAGAAGCATTGGGCCGATACACATTCGACAACTAGAATTCAAGGAGGGAGAGCATGTATTTATGAGGATTTTACTGATGCGGGATGCCATTAGATTCGAGAGTAGAGAAAATTTGAGTCCAAGGTATATTGGACTGTTCGATATCATTGAGCGTGTAGGAGAGGTGGCATATCGTCTTGCTTTACCCCCATAACTAGAGGGAGTGCATGATGTATTCCATGTCTCACAGCTGAGAAGATATGAATGATCCCAGTCATGTGGTCAGTCACTCTGAGATCACGGTGGGACCCAGTTTATTATACGAGGAGCAGCCGGTAGGTATTTTGGATACGAGTGAGAAGACGCTCAGAGGACAGACGTAGACTGGTTTGTGTTGCATGGAGGCACCATTCTCCGGAAGAATCAACTTGGAAGCATGAAGATTCTATGCGTGAGCGTTATCCCCACTTATTCGTAGATGCCGGTAAGTCTTAGCTTAATTATTCTTATGATAAGTTTTCTTTTATAATTGTGTTATTTTTTATTTCGAAGATAAATGTTCTAAGGTGGGTAGGTTATAAGACCCCTCAGTTTTGGATCTTATTTTTAATTATTTTTATAGATATTTTAATTTATTAAAGTCAATAATGGTTATGTTAGTAGTTTACTATAGCTTTGATTTTGGAAGCACAACAAATATTGTTTTCTCAAATCCAGTTCCATATTTGAATTCTAAACTCTTCCATATTGAGTTTGATATATCATGTCCCATCCAATTATTCTTTCAACATTCCTTTGACTTCGCGCAACTTCAGGCCAACTTAGGCCAATTTAGCCATTGACGTAATTTTTAAGCCAACTTCCAATTTAATTTTTGGACTTGACATAGATCGTAACCGTGTGACCCAATATATGATTTTTATCCATTTTGAGTCTATAATATACATGCCTAGGGTGCATCATCTAATCGAATTTTCATGTACTACTTATTTGCAAATGGCACATGAGACTCATTAAATTGATTTTCGGTGCAATTTGACTAATTATGCTATTCGGACCCTAACCTAGTCAACTCTACTAGTTAGAGTCTAAATAGGAGTACCAAAACCAAGTATACATATATTTAAGAGAATCTTAAGGATTAAATTATAGTCATATGCAATATTCCCTTATATCTTTGACTTGGTCAAACACTATCCAAATTAGGAAACCTATGAATAATAGTATGATTTGGAGAACCAAATCATATCCAAAATAGATCAAACCAAAGCCCATGCACTAAATATGTATATACCTATCAAACCCTAACCATCCCCCTCTCTCATAACCGTCCAATACTCCACAAATTTCTCCAAACCTAGCGGCCACCACTCCAAATCCGAAACCCTAGCCGACCCCCCTTTTCCTTCTAAAAACCCTAATTTTTTCTCAATTTTCGCACAATCCCCACCACTCACATGACCCTATCATCATCCTCTTCTACCGTAGCAACTATAGGCAACCTTGCAGCCGTTAGAGAGGTGCACGATGCGCTACTTTGGCCGAAACTCTACCGAATCGAAGTCTAAAACATCACAGCAGGTTAGTCAACTTGTAGATGATATTTACCCACTTTTTCTCATCAGTTTCTCCTCAAACTAAATCTGAGAGTTACATTTGTGTCTACTCCAATCTCTGGTCGCTGGATCTCCTAGTTCTAAGCGGTTTGCCCGTGGCGTCGATTCTACGACAGGGTGTCCAGAACCGATGAATTCTGTTGCGAGCCATTTTTCACCTATCTAAGTTTAGTTTCTATCCTTATTATTTTTTTCAGAATCTAGACGTCGATACCTTTCAAATTTGTTTACTATTTTTAAAAATTCAAGACATTTATCGTATCACCAAACTCCGAAAAATTATGCTTTACTTGTGTCCATAGGTGTCAAAACTCCATGGATCCATATTAAACTTCATATTGTGCAAAGTTTAACATTATAAGTACTATTTTAACTAATTTTTGGATTTAATAGAATTTATTAATTTTATTCAATCTTTGTTTCGGGGCTAAATTAATGGGTCGATTTGAGGAAGTCATATGTGACATAGACATAAGACCACTTATGAAAGTGTTTTCCTATTAAAATAGTATTATAAAAATAATTAAATATTTATAGATAAATTTTATAATTTAAATATATTATTTTGTTATAATTGTAAAGTACATACGAGAGGATTTGATACCTTATGTACTTATACAATAGATGCAGTGTAGTAACAACGTTATGGCAACTAGGAGACGTCGATACTCATATAATTTAGTATGGTATGTTGATATAGAATATTAAATATAATATATTATTATAGATGATCTTGGAAGGATCGACTGGGACACCAGAGTTGGTCAGGACTACCCGCAGACAGCAGTTACCGGCAAGCGTGCCTTGCCTTCGTTATAGATTATTCTTTTCTATTTTTTGTTCTTTTTTATTAGCATTGCATGATGTAGGACGTTGATACTTAGTGTCTTTATATACTGCCGATGTCATGATAGTGACATCGAGTATTGACATTAGGCATTACGTACATACTGATGTGTCTTTGACACAATTGACCACAGGACACCGACACATTCATGATGCGAGGTTTACACTGTTTGCCATGAATTATAAAAGAACAGAACAATTATATCGGAGGACTGGACTTTTACTTCACAATACAAACTTCGGTCGTACAAAGAAAGCCTAGGGACGAAAACCTAGGTACAACAATCTAAGTACAATTGTTTAGTTTTTCTGGGGGGTGACGGTAGAGGCTCGGAAAAGCGACGACAGCTCTGCCTTACTCCTTGGACGATCGGATGCAGCCTTGGCTTGGTGAAGAAATGCTCTTGGACGTGTGGGAGACTCCCTTGCACTTTCGGTCGCTAGATCTCTGGATGTCTCTGTAGTGCTCTCTCTCTCTCTCTATCTCTCCTCTCTCTGCTCTCCTCTCCTGAATTCTCCAGTCTCTTCAATCCTTCCCCCTTTTTGCAAGGGAATGGCACCTTACTATTTATAGAAGTGGGGTGTGATCATTAGGGTTTGCAAATGATTGGCTTCTTGAGAAGTCGGCGATTAAGGATCAATTAATCTGGGCCTCTCATTCTGATTGTAGCAAAACTAGGTAATTAATGTGGATTGTATCAAATCTCTGTGGGCAATAAATATTGATTGTCATGAATCTTCGTGATTTGTGATAGCCTGCCACGTGCCCAATTTGCTTAATTTGATTTGATCCGGGCAATTATGACGATTGCAACAAATCTAATTTTGTTAGGATTTGTTAGCACCCATAGTTCCAAGGAGGATAAGACTGCCACATGTCTCAATTGTAACTAAGAGTGCCACGTGACTCAACTGAACTGTCCTGGCCGAGCCGCATATGGGGGGTCCTCTCAGACGCATGAAACATGCAGCCGCATGAGATGGACAGCCGCATGAGGATGGACAGACGCACGTGGATGGAACCCCACGTGGATAGGCAGCCACATGGGGATAGGCAGCCACATGCAGATAGGCAGTCGTATGCAGAGGGGCAGCCGCATGGGATGGACAGCCGCATGCAGATGGGCAGCCGCATGGGGATAGGCAGCCGCATGCAGATGGATAGCCGCATGGGGACACGGGCAGGCAGCCGCATGCAGATAGGCGGCCGCATGGAGCGACCTCGGGACTTGGTGGATTTTGCTAGCTATAAGGAGATCTTCTCCTCTTTCCTAGGATCATGCCATCATGTCAGTCATTATTGTCTTTATGTCGAGCTGTCATAGCTGTTTTTGTCAAAGCAGCCGTCAGGGCATTAAATACAGCCAAATATAGGAAAGAACTGTTGAAGGCCACGTGGCTTCTTTCTGAGCCGTATGGATCTATCCGAGCCGCATGGACTTCTGAGCCGCATGGGGATCCGGAGCCGTATAGGTCTTTCTTTATTCTTTCCATGCTTCTACAAGACCCCTTCAAAGTTTTCAATTTGTAAAATTGAAATACATTGAATAAGAAGCATGGCCATGGGCCGCATAGGATGTGCTGGCCGCATGGATGTCTCGCCGCATGGCCTCCTCAGCCGCATGGCCATCTGAGCCGTATGGGCTTTCCAGCCGCATGGGCTGCTTGGCCGCATAGGCTCTTCTTCATGCCACATGCGCAAATCTTTTACATTGATTGCTTTTGATTTGAGCCACCTTTTGGGGGATCCCAAGAGTCGCTTATTAAATTTGGATTTTCTTTGGATGAATCTCCTTCATGAGAGGGAGCAAAATCCTAGGAGTCGGTTTTTTCTATTAGCACACGACCCGAAGCGCTCCATCGGTCCACGTGTTTCCTTCCCCTTTTGTCCTCCTATAAATAAGAGTAATTAAGAGAAAAATCTGTTTACTCTCTTCTTCAACTTAAGCCTTTCCTGCCCTAACTGTCATCCTCTTCTTCGATCACCGATGGCTCCCAAGAAGACTGTTGCGGCGAAGGGTAAGAAGGCGGCATCTTCGTCGGCTACGGCGACGAAGGGCAAGAAAGCTGCTTCTACTTCGACTGCGCGGCGAATGTGCAGCTCCTCCGCCAGCCGACGTGCCCGCAGTTCACCCCGACGTCCACCCCCTATTGCTGGTAAGGACACTGTGTGAGCTTGAAACTCTATCTGTTGTGTCTATGTCGCATGCTCTATGCCGAGCCTTCATCTTCATGTGTGCCGCATGTATTTTCATGTCCGAGCCACATGGGGTATGCTCCATGTCCGAGCCGCATGAGAATTGTTACTGTGGCCGCATAGGTACTTAACCAACGGGCCGCATAAGCTGCGCTGGGCCGCATAGGCTCGAACAAATTTGTTTGTCGCATGAGCCGCATGAACTTATCAGAACTCTAGGCTTCGTTTAGACAAAGCCATATGAGGACACTACCGCATGAACCTTTGTTGGACGGAGCGCATAAGTGTTTTCTGAGTTGGGCCGCATGAGACTCCATTAATTTGGAGCCGCATAAGCTTGAAAACACCCATCAGTTCTCTTTGTCTGTCTTTTTTAATTTATTTCTTTTATTTTCTTTTAGTGAATTTTCCAGTTAATGCTGCGGGGAACCTCTGGTGGGTCAAGCCCAATTTGCCATGGGAGTTCGGCTTGATCAACTAGTTCGGCAGGTGGTAGAACAATGCCCAAGGACGAGCCTGAGGAGAGGCTGACTCTTATCAAGAACCAGCCCTTTCGCTTTCTCTGTGCCATGCTGAACTCAGGGCGATTGGAAGAAAAGTACCTGAAGTCGGCGTTCTTCTTCGGGGATGCCCTGACTGTGAAGAACTCTCGGGTATTGGATATATTCGAGAATTAGAATTTTATTTCTGCCGGAAGGGCGATCTACATCCCCCAGATGGAGCGTCATTTTTATTGGTGTGGTTCAATATTGCCGGTGGACAGGAGGATGCAGGAATCCTTGATGCCGAGCAGGTCGGGAATGATTGTGGGTAACATCCACTACAATAAGCATGTTAGGTCAGCGTACGCGGGCAGGGAACCGTCAGCTGCTCCGTGATGGGGCTAGCCCCGTGTACCTTCTTAAATGTGCAAGGTCCTAATTTCTTATTCTTTCAAGCCGACACTTTCCTGAATCGACTTGCTCGGAAAGGGTCTTATCCCATTGGTCGGCTCTCGCTTTTGAATTGGATACGCCCCATCCCTTCATGGGCCAATTTGACCGGGTGGATTTCGCGAGAATATAGGACTTTCCTACGTGAGGTTGGTCTCTACCACGCCATCCGGGGTACAAGTCACGGACTGCCCATCAATAAAGTTGTTCATGGCTCTCTTAGAGATGTACAACCAGCGGACGGGACCTTCTTCGTGCCAGGAGAGGAGATGGGTCTCGCTCTTCATGAGATGCACGCCGTCTCTCGGCTGCCTTGGGGCAATGAAGTGTTTGAAGTATATACTCCGACGAACGAAGAGTTTGAAGATTTGAAGCAACGACATCCGGGTTTCGTTACTGTCTATCAGGAGTTACTGTGTCATCACAGTTACTGTCAGCAAACGACCAAGAAGGATAGTAACTCGAAAGGGAACCTTCGCATACTAGGGCTTGGCTCTCCTACCTTTTCGGCAAGGTGCCTCAGGCAGGTTACTCCCCGGAATCCTCTGACCCGAGAGCAAGTACAGGATCTGGTGTTAACTACCAAGAAGTCGAAGGCCTTGAGCGACACGTTTGGGAGTCAAACTGATTCCTTTGATTATTTTTATCAGGATATCTAGCCGATGTCAGAAAAGGCAATCCTGGCAGGGTTCTTGATGGTATGGCTATGAAATTGCGTGGTCTCAGGCGGAGCTGGTTCTATTGAGAGGATCAGCTAAAATTTTATCCTTCCTGCCATGAAGCTGGCCTTCGGGGTCAGGCTGGCTTCTTCTTCGGCCATGGTGTGCAGTATACACCGTGGCCTCCGTATTTTTTCCAAGGTTATTGCACGTGACACAGCGATGGACTTTGAGCGAATCGAATTGCCTTATCACTATTTGATAGGGTGGCTATTAATACACTGCCGATCTTTGATGAGACATGCCCCAGAAGATGGTGTAACTGACGATGATGCTTTTATCTTCCAGTACCGCCGGATGTGCTGGGAGTACAACACTTTGCCCGCCTGTCGGAGGACGTGGCGAGGGTGGATGGATATACTTCTTCGTGTTTTTTCCCTATTTTTCTGCTGAGGAGGTGAAGAGTGTACATGTTGATGGTACCGGGCCTCCTCTCCTCTTACATGAGAGAATGCTTCTTTGGTTGCATAACATCCGTCCCTCGTACTTAGTATATCGTAACCGTAATACCATCTACCTGGAACCTTACTTATTCAGCCGGTTCTCCCGCCAGTTTGGGTAAAGCCACCTATTCCTAGAGTGTCCCAGTTCTTGCCTGGGCTTTGAAGACAGTGTCCTGGATGGCATCAGAGCCTGGCTCTATTATATTTTTTTATACCCGTACTAGTTTCTCGGTCCCTGACGCTGAGACGCAAGGGAAGATTTTGTATTTAGCGGCTCTCTACCACGTCACTTCGAGCAAGTTTCTGGTTAACTTTGACCCTCGTACCAGTTTTATTGTTGGTACCGGCTTGGCGAGAAGCCCCGGGGTTCGAAGAAGAGGAAGCAGAGGCCGAACACGGTTCCTGTGTCGGACTCGGAGTCCACCACTACGAATGAAAAAGATGGCGAGTAGGGTGCGATGATTCTCTCCCTCCTCTAGACAACCGCCTATTGCGTTCGATGAAGTGGGGTGGTGGATCAGCCCCTGATGTGCCTAGCCCTTCGCGTAACGGAGCAGGAGTGAGTCTGCTGATATCGACATGACTTATTCCATGAAACGAGCTGCTGTCAGATCCCGTCTACTTATCAAGGATGTTGATGCTATTTTTGGGGTGACTCGAATTATAGTCGTCTTCTCCTTTATTTTCTTGCACTATGGCCTAATCATTTTTTTTACTCTTGTAGGCGTCAGAGGAGTCAGTTTCTCGAGAACCGGCCGCTGCTGAGGTCGATTGGCCCTGACCACTTTGGTTAATGATATGTGCACCGCTATTATTTCTGCTGGGGTTCTTCCGGAGGCGGCGAGGAGTTCCACCTTGCCGAGGACTCAACCCATTGGGATGGGGGTTCTATTGCACCTGTCTCTGAGACAGTTGAATTTCAACGGGGTGACGCTGAACTGGCTGGATCCCTTTCCGGGGTGGCTGGGGCAGAAGAACCAGCTGAATTTAACTTGGAGGTCGCGGGTGAGGAGACCACGGCAGCTGCGAGCGAGTTACAGCCTCCATGCTCCTCCCTGGTAAGATAAGCCAAATCTTAACTTGTGAGGAGACCTATCTGCTCTATCATCACATCCTGCGGGTTAACTGATTGATGGTTGCTCTGGACATACAGGTCCTGTCTCTCCAGTGTCGATGATGGACATTGTTGAGATAGGCTCTGCCGAAGGGGAACTGGCGGAGAGGAGCGTACCTCCTCCTCTTCTGACTCATATCGAAGGACCTCCCGCTGGCTCGAGTTCGGAGAGTCAGGTGGCGGCACAGCCGGGTGTCACGACCCGCACCCTTATGAGGGGCACGAGCACGTGGGTACGTCCAGCCTACGCCACAGAATCGGCGGTAGAACGCTGTATATAACGTCTGTAAATACCTACGACTAACAGTTAAAATGTACCTGTACAGTATATACTCTCCGAATGGAGGTGACATATCAATACAGTCTCAATCACAGAATAAAACTAAGGTAGATAGCTCAGAGTAAAGACATATGATAGATGAAAGAGTAAAACAAGTCCACAGTCTAATACAAGTCCAGATATATACATCACAGAGTATCAAAATAGAATATAGAACTACAGTCTGATAAGCTAGCTGGATCGCAGTCCAGTCAAACCTAGCTAGCCTACACTACTCTGGAAGTACAAAATCTAGTGGCTCCACTATAAGGCCACGATCTAAGGCTACTCCATCTGACTCGAGCCCATAATAGGTCGAGCAGTCCGTATCGAAATTATCTGTAATATATCATAACGGTATCCTGTCAGGAAAATAAGCAAGTACAAACACTAACAGCAGTTCCATGTGAATTGACAAGTTCTATAAGAGACAGTGTAATGAACTACAAGACAAAGATATGCGAAGACTTGGGAACCGTTCGGAAGCTGAGTCACAACCCTTAAACCAAACAAGGACCGGGGTTGTAACTCTTCTCCCGAGCAGAACTTAATCTCCAATCAAGGTACAATGTAAAGGCATGTAAAGCATGTGAGTAACTGTATATCATGCATGGTGAGAAGGTACTGAATGTAGACAGAACAGGATATATGACAGGAAAAGTAAACATAAAATGTGCCTCGAACATTATAGCCTAATGTGATCGGTATGGGTCAAGTATCAGGCTTCCAGCCGACCGGCTACAAGTACGTGGACTCGGCCCCGGCCGGGATGGTAAGCTATGGAGCAAGTAGTAGCACAGGTCAGGCTATACCCATCGTGAGGTGAGGGTATAGCTATGATACAAGTAGTAACTCAAGGTGGGTATTGATCACACTATCTATAATATTCCCCATTCCCCGAATAGTATACGGATTCCGGACATAGCACGTCATGACGCAGGATTTCCAAAGAGGGGAGCAAGTCCTCTTCAGGAATCGGCGTCAATACAAGTACGAGAATCAAGACTAAGCAAGTACCAGTATCCCAAGAAATCCAGGAATGACATCTCATGACAAGAATCCGACAATACTAGTCCGTGCACTATCGTGTCTGAGAATCAAGTAAGACACTACGACTGAATCGGATATAGCAAATATCAAGACAATGAAAACTATCAGTGAATGTACTCGCCTGCTGTCCTGAGCTGTATGGTATATCAATGCTCAGAGCGGTATCAGAAGACCTAAATATGAGATACTGTAAGTTAATTCAGGTTTAAACAAGTTTAGGAATGATTTACAATGAATGATATGCAATCTAGGTCAAACTAGGTCTCACTGAGTCACACTAAGTCCTGTCAATTCAATCTAGGTCAAATCAAGTTATATCAAGTCAATAAAGCCTAACCAAGTCAATCCTAGGTCATACCAGGCATCACGGGTCAAAACAAGTCGAAGAAAGTCAAACGGGATCAAGAGTTGGCCTACAGTTGACTTTTGGTCAACTGGTCAACTCTGGTCAACTCTAGGTCAAACTGGTCAAATGTTGACTAACAGTTGATTTTTGGTCAACTGGTCAACTCTAGTTTGGATTTGGTGAAATCTAGACAAAGTGTTGACTCACGGTTGACTTTTGGGTAAAAAGTCAATTCTGGGTCAACCGAGCCAAAAATCGGCTCAAATATGACATTTGTGGGGTGTACCCAACATGCCACCCAAGTTTCAAGTCAATCCGACTACCCGAACTCTGATTCATTCTCAAACTCCTATTCTCCTTCTCATTCTCCTTCCCATTCTCCTTCCTATTCTCCTTCCTCATTCTCCTTCCCATTCTCCTTCCTATTCTCCTTCCTCATTCTCCTTCCCATTCTCCTTCTCATTCTCCTTCCTATTCTCCTTCCTATTCTCCTTCCTCATTCTCCTTCCTATTCTCCTTCCTCATTCTCCTTCCCTTCTCCTTCCTTCCTTTCTCCTTCCTCATTCTCCTTCCTTCTCTTCCTCATTCCTCTTCTCCTTCCTCATCTCCTTCCATTCTCCTTCCATTCTCCTTCCTTCCTCATTCTCCTTCCCATTCTCCTTCTCATTCTCCTTCCTATTCTCCTTCCTCATTCTCCTTCCCATTCTCCTTCTCATTCTCCTTCCTATTCTCCTTCCATTCTCCTTCCCATTCTCCTTTCTATTCTCCTTCCTCATTCTCCTTCCCATTCTCCTTCCCTTCTCTCCTTCCTATTCTCCTTCCTCATTCTCCTTCCTATTCTCCTTCCCATTCTCCTTCCCATTCTTCTTCCTATTCTCCTTCCTCATTCTCCTTCCCATTCTCCTTCTCATTCTTCTCCTTCTCCTTCCTATTCTCCTTCCTCATTCTCCTTCCCATTCTCCTTCTCATTCTCTCTTCCTATTCTCCTTCCTATTCTCCTTCCCATTCTCCTTCCCATTCTCCTTCCTATTCTGACACATACATATCTATATATATATACAGACACATACACACATATATATAAATACACCTCTCAACACACACACCACTACCACTCTCCTCTCACACACAATACACATGTATATATATATATACCTCTCTAAAAGGATAAATCCATAAATAATCCTTAAACTATATTTTAAGGAAACCTACAAGGGCTAGGGTCAACTTGTAGAGAATGGTCTCCCCTATAATTAATGTGAAGGGATGAATGCAAAATGAGGAATTAAATGAGAGTTAATGACATACCTAAATTGTAGATTTTGATGGAGAAGAAGAAGTTGGAAAGGAATGAATGAAGAGAGAGTGATAACTTAGTGAAGAAGAAAGGAGAGGTGGAGGGGGTGCTGTAGGTGGCCGGCCATGGAGCATGGGTAGGGGCACTTGTAATTACAATTTGCCCCTCCCTAAGCCTACATGCTAAAATAATCCAAATTAGGTTTAGGAAGTTGCTAAAAATAAATAAAAATCATAATTAAACTAAATTACTCATGGGGAACTAGTCCAAACTCTTAAACCCTAATTTTTAGTGTGGTGGGCCATGGTTAGCTAACAGGCTAATTACAGCTCAAGTCGAAATTTACCGGGGTCCCGAATTAACTCGGAATGCGATGAAATTCGAACCCGACTCCTATAATAATTAAATAATATTATTCATGAAATAAAATTCTCAAATAATATAAAATGAAAGATTACCATTTTACCCCTAACTGGAAAAAGTGAGGGTGACACCGGGGCAGGGGACAATGGTCCTTGCGTCCTCTTCTACTCAGGCGGCTCCGAGAGTCGACCTTTCTGCTCTACCGCATGTCCAGACTTTCGGGTGGCAGATGTGGAGTTAGCTGCTATCCGCGCATCTTTTCGTTTGGAGTTTGTTTCTCTGGTGGCAAGTTCTAGCGTGCCTCCTTCGACATTCCCGGCCACGCTTCCTTTGGCGCCGTCCTCTACGGAAGTTCTGGACGAAGCGTCACAGGACGTGGTTGACAGCTTCTATCGCCACTTGAAGAGAGGGGTAGTGGCTACTGTGGAATGAGGGACCCTTTTGCCT
Organism: Iris pallida; assembly: GCA_029216955.1. Lineage (NCBI taxonomy): Eukaryota > Viridiplantae > Streptophyta > Magnoliopsida > Asparagales > Iridaceae > Iris > Iris pallida. The sequence goes on from JANAVB010025599.1 coordinate 1,039,252, forward strand.
TGGCCTGGCAATGCGCCCTGGGTCATATTGATATTCTAAAGACTCTTTCCCGTGGGGCGGGAATAGCTGCGCTTCTGGAGGCAAAATTTATGGAGGCTGATCAGATGGTGGCCCAGCTTCATGTGCTGCGGCAAGCTAATCTGTCTGCTGCTATAAATCAAGAGTGTGGTTTCCTCACAGCTGCCGTAGAGAAGATAAAGACGGCTCGGGATAAGACCAAGCCGGTCATACAGAAGGACCTCCACGATCTGTCTGAGTTATATGATCAGTTGAGCCGCGAGAGTGAAGATGTTACGGCTCGGAAAGCGACTGCCTCTCGTTGGATCATTGACACGCGGGAGCAGATCCTTGAGCTTCAGAGGAAGTTAGCTTTCCTGGAGTCTGAGCTTGAGACTGCCCGTACCGAAAGGGGGTTAATTATCTAGGAGGCTGACCGAGTTAATCGAGCTTCTGCTGGTCTGGAAATTGCCCTGAAGAAGTTGGAAGGTGGCTGGCGGGCACACATGGACTTGAATAATGTGGAGCGTTGTCCCAGGAGGCTGAGCGTCGAGTTAGGCAGCGGCTTGAATGGGGGACCACTTTGGTGAAGAACCGTCTCCTGGAATTATGTAACGCCAAACCATAGACGGCTTTTTTCCTTCTTTTGTTTCTGTTCTTTCTTTAAGTGGGACATTGTCCCTAGAACATGTAGTACTTTTGCCTTCCAAATAAAAAAGTATGCTTTATTCTACCCTTTATTTGTACTATTTGTTGTGCCTGTGGTATTATGGTGGTGTTTGCCCTGCTTGGGGAATTATTTGTGGACCTGTTATCCTTGGCATACCTGGGTTTTAGGTATGGATAACAAGTTTGATGGGGATACCTGAAACACTTCCATGGTAAGGTGGTCATGACCGTTCCTGGTATCGGAAGAAAGAATGCCATGAAGCAGCTGGGCTCCCGGGGCATGATGAGGAATAGTGTGCATATACTAGGAAACTTAGTACATCATTTGTAGTCAGTAGAGGACATTTGTGGGCCTATTATCCTTGGCGTACCCTGATTCAGGATACGGATAATAAGGCGAGAGAGAAAACCAACATAATTACTCAGAGGTAATGAGGACATGGCAAGTATGGGGGTTTTACCGCGGAGTCTTCCTACTCAGAGGTAACGAGGACATGGCAGGAGTGGATTCAATGGAGGATATTTTGTGGTCAACGGAGGACATTTGTGGACCTATTATCCTTGGAGTACCCTGGGTTTTTTTTGGTACAGATAATAAGTCGAGAGAGAACTAATATATTTACTCAGAGGTAATAAGGACATGACAAATATGAGGGTTTCTTCGATAGAGCCTTCCTACTAGAAGGTAATGAGGACATGACAGGAGTAGGCTCCATGAAGGGGTACATAGAACGACTCAGAGGTAATGAGGACATGGAAGTTCTATGTAGAGGGGTGATTTATTTTTGGCGGAAGTGAAACGACTCAGAGGTAATATCGACGTGGTCGTTTTGGAAATTTGTGGATCCGTTACCCTTTTTTGTGCACTGAGAGTGCGGGTAGTAGATCATGAGGGAGGAGCCCTTTCAGAAGAATAAGTTCAGAGGTATGGTCATACATGACTTACTTATCTAAAAGAGTGATCGAAATGTAAGTTCAGAGGCACCTGCAGGTACATAACTCAGCAATCTGGGATATTTGGAGGAAGAATATGAGTTCAGCTGTATTGGCGAGTATATGACTCAAGGATCTAGAATTTGGTGAATATGAGTTCAGCGGTACCGGCGGGTACATAACTCAATAATCTGGAATTTGGAGAATGTGAGTTCAGTGGTACCGGGGCGTACATAACTCAAATCTGGAATTTGGCGAATGTGAGTTCAGCGGTACCGGCGGGTATATAACTTAATAATCTGGAATTTGGAGAATGTCGTTTAGACATAGTATTTCTTCAGGAACTTGTCATTGACGGGCAACATGAGCAAGTCTTCATTTTGTTTCGCGAGGCGGTAAGCACCGTTGGAGAATACAGCCTCAATGATAAATGGACCTTCCCACTTTGGCTGAAATTTGCCGGCGGTTTTGTGAGTCGTAACCATTGGCCTCCGAACTGCCAAAATGAGATCGCCCACTTGGAATGTTCTAATTTTAACCTTCTTATTGAAGGCTCCGAAAATGCGTGCTTGGTATAGCTCGATTCGTTGCTGAGCCAGTAGGCACTTTTCATCTAAGGCCTCCAGCTATTATAGGCGGCGACGGTAGTTATCGTCCGTCGTCAATTGGTAAGTGAGAGCAACGCGGAGCGAGGGTATTTGAGTCTCCAATGGGAGAACTGCCTCACTCTTGTACACCAGAGAGAATGGTATAATTTTCGGTGGCTGTTCGGACTGTAGTACGGTACGCCCATAAGCATTCACCAAGCTTCTCATTTCAGTCGTATTTGTTGGACGACACGAACTTCTTAAGCAACTTGATAATGGTTTTGTTGAATGCTTCTTCTGCCGCCAACATTCGCTGCCGGATTGTATGGCGTCGAAGAAATATTCTGAATTCGATGTTTTGTCGCAGAATCGATAGAAGGCATGGCTTGTGAACTGTGGACCTTTATCGTAGATGATCCTTCAGTGCAGTCCAAAGCGACGTGATGCTTAAGGAAGCTGATCATGTTTGAAGTCTTTACTTCTGCAAGTGGAACAACTTCCGCCCATTTGGAGAAGTAATCCATGATTGCGAGTATGAAGCATATCCTCGGGAAGAAGGTGGAGTGATTAGGCCAATGATATCCATTCCCCATGCTTTGAATGGCCAGGACGCCACTGTCGGATATAGAAATTCGGATGGCTGGGGATGAAGTCCGCGTGGACTTGGCAGGCTTTGCACTTTTGCATAGTCTATACATCTGCTACTATCGTGGGCCAGTAGTAGCCCATTCGGCGAAGATGGTCTTGCAATTTTGGGGCCAGGCTGACGGCCCTGCAGACACCATCAGGCTTCACGTACGGCTTTTTTTGCTTCTGCGTTTGACAGACATCGAAGCAGTATCTATCGTAGGATCGACGATATAGTATTTTCGTCTCTGTATCGTAGAAGAATCTGAGAGAACGCCCTCTGATAGAGGTGGCTTCTTTTGGGTTCTCGGACAGGATGTCATAGACTACAAAGTCTATGAATGGTTTGTCTCCAGTCTGGTACTTCGTCGATCATCTGAGCGGAATAACTCGCCACGAATTGAACATTGTTTTTGGGACAGGCCAGCTAATGGCCTATCACGTCCACCAAATGATGAATATGGTTCGGCACTACTAGAGAAGCGGCAAGGCCTGCTAGGGCATCGGCTTTGATATTTTGGAGTCTGGGGACGTGTTCGATGAAGAACCCTTTAAATGACGAGATGATGCTGATCGCTATTTGGTGATAGGGGATCATGTCTTCATGGCGGACTTCGTACGAACCCCGGATCTGATTGACGATTAACTGTGAATCGCCGTATGCTTCAAGATATTCTGCCCCCAGCTCTCTTGTAAGTTGGAGGCCAATGACTAAAGCGTTGTACTCGACCACATTGTTAGAGCAGGGTTATGTGAGAGAGTAAGCGTGATTGATCACCAGTCTGGAAGGATAAACCAGCACCACCCGACTCGATAACGATGTTGCCCCTGGGTCCGGTCCTTGAAGCACCGTCGAAGAATATTTGCCATATATCATCGTGAGAGGCCGCATGCGAGTCGGCGGTCTCATCTGGGATTTTTTTCATATATTCTGGCCGATTTTGAGCCTGGATGGGCTGCTAAAAAGTCTGCCAGAGCTTGACCTTTGTCAGACTTTTACGGGACGAAGATCATATGGTAGGGAGATAGCAATATTGCCCATGTAGCGAGGCAAGAGCTGAGTGCCCCTGGTTTAGTGAAGGACCCTGAGAGGGTTGACTCGTGATATCACATGTATGGTTTGTCCCATGACATAGTGTCGCATCTTTTGAATGGCGAACACCATGGCGAGGCATTCCTTCTCCACGGCAGTATATCGGTGCTCTGGCCCGATCATCATTCGGCTGAGGTAATATATAGCTTGCTCATGGCCTGCATCATTGTTTTGTGCTAGCAGAGCACCGAGAGAATGCTCTATTGCTCGTACGTAGAGCAGGAATGATTTTCCAGCAACCGGGCCACCAGGACTGGAGGGTTCGACAAATATTCCTTGATGCTGTCGAAGCATGCTGGCATTCTTCATCCCATACGAATGAGACGCCCTTCTTTCATGAGTGATGTAATGGTTGACATCGCCCGGAGAGGTTGGAAATGAACCTTTTGATGTAAGCTAGCCTTTCTTGAAGGCCTCGGAGTTCTCAGAGATTTCTCGGGGGACCCATCTCCATGATCGCTTTTGTCTTCTCAGGGTCTACGTGGATACCCTGGACGGTAATAATGAAACCCAAGAACTTCCCGCTAGATACACCCAGGAAGGATTTCGTGGGGTTCATTTTCAAGTTGTGCGCTCGCATCAGGTCAAACACTGTCCTTAGATCATGCAGATGATCTTCCTTAGAGCGGCTTTTGATGGCGATGTCATCAACATAACATTCTATAACTTTGCACAAGTGGTCTCTGAAGATGATGCTTATAGCTCTCTGATAGGTGGCGCCAGCGTTCTTTAAACCGAAAGGCATGACTGTGTAGCAGTATGTGCCGATTGGTGTTCGAATGATGTATGCTTTTCTCGTCGGGATACATCTTGATTTGGTTGTACCCCGAGAAACCATCCATGAATGACATACGTTCGAAGCCGCAGGTGTTGTCAATCATGATGTCGGTAATAGGGAGGGGGAACTCGTCTTTGGGACACACCTCGTTCAGATTGCGAAAGTCGTCGATACAGATTCGAATCTTTCCATCCTTCTTGAGGACTGGTACTATGTTGGCGACCCAGTCCGATGTTATTCCTCACGAATGAAGCCGCTGGCTATTATTTTGTTGACTTCGGCTTCGATCGCATCCATGATGCCTGGGTGGAAGCGTCGTTGCTGTTGTTTGACTGCTTTGCATCTGGTGGCCGGATGTTGAGCTTGTGAAGAACGACATAGGGTTTAGTCCTGGCATGTCTTCATAGCTAGGTAAACACATCAATATATTCTTTGACAAGTTCCAGTAGTGATTCTCGCTCTTCATCAGTTAGATTCTTGCTGACGAAGATGGGTTTTGGGGAGGATTCATCACCGAGATCAACTTGTACAACCTCATCCTCGGTAGGAGGCTCTCTTTGTTCGAATCACTTTTCCACTGCGCATCTAGTAGTTGTGCCCATGGCTCTAGCTCAAGAAGTTCGGGAATGTCTTCATCTTCTTCATAGGCATCGGTAAGTGCCATATTGACGGACCATACTTGCCTGAACATGTCCCCGATGCTGATGTCCGAATCGGAAGTGGGTGATCCGGTTGAGTGTGAGTGCGGTCGCATTCTTCGTCTGAGCTTTCGGGTGTTGTCACAGGTATGACATAACCTAGCCCACGTCTAGTCTTGTAATAGTAATCTCGTGGCTTCCCAGTCGGGATTGGCGATTGTAAGGAACTGCCTTCCAGTGCCGCAGTTCAAGCCTGGTGTAGTTTTCCAGATCATATCCTTGTTTTTGCATAAGGTACTTGGATTGGGAACTATACAGATAAAGCGACAATCTCCCGATGTCGGGTTCTAGCTCAACTTCTTCCATCTTGAAGGGCTGTGGATTATTCTTCCGACCGAAGATGATTGGATGGTCCCCTCCCTCGATTATGCGGTAAGCATCCTCCACGGGAGTAAGTTGATTTACGGTATAAACATTTGTCACCTGTGTGTGTAGGTGAGTGCCTATACCGTGTTCCATAGCATACATCGTACAGAGCTTATTAAGCTCGATGTAGTTCAAAGATAGCCCTTTGTTGATGAAGTAAGGTATCTTTTCTAACTGGATTACATCATCTGCGGATGGAACATCAGTGTGAGCAGCCACATACTTGGCCAGTTCTGGTTCTTCTTCGGCCACCCCCTGTATAAATGAAGACAGAGAGGATGACTTGGGCAATTTGATCATCAGGGGTTCTGCTGGTGGAGCAGAACGTGGAGTCGTTGGCAACTAGTGACCCCTAGTTTGGTACTCGATGCTGGACGGGGAGTTGTTGGCTCGCTGGAAGCCCCAGACTTTGCATCGGGGTGACGATTCTTTTTGGGAAGACGTATCGTCATTGGCTTGTCCGAGGGATTGAGCTTCTCCATTTGTGGCTGGCCGACTCTAGGCAGTCTGATTGTTAGTAGCTCCGTCACGGGTCTTGGTACTTGGCCAGACCTTGGCAGTCGGATTATCATTTGCTCCTCTTGTGCTGAGAGGCTGAATACATCCTTACGCAGAGCGGCCGTAAGGGGTGCGGTCTTGCCAGGCTTGTGAGCTTGAAGGTTGATCGTCAGAGGTTCTTCTGATCCCGTTGCCGTCTCAGTTTGAGCTTGCACATCTCCCTCGCCAAGGTGCCTCTTCGACTTTTCGTATAAGCAGGAGTCTAAGTAGTAGGATTCGACCCCTTTGAAGGGATCGATGTCGACAAATTCTATCCTCACGAAGCCGTATTTGTCGACATACTTGAAGCACTGGTGCAGCATGGAAGGCACGATCATGTAATCGTGAATCCAAGGGCACCTTAGAAGGATATTATAGGAAATGTCTGCATCTATGACGTAACAAGTCACTTCTGACTAAAGATCGCCAATTTGGCACTTCAAGCGAATCTTCCCAATTGGGTAGCTCCTGTCCGAATTGAAACCAGTGATGGCGGTGCTTGTTGGAGTCAGGCGATGCATAGGGATATGATGATGATGTAATAGACCCTTCGGGATGATGCTTATGGAAGAACCAGGATCGATGTGCATCCGATCCACCTTTACGTCACCGATGTATCCAGTGTAGTATAACAGACGATCGTGTAGGTTGGTTTTGATTAGCATATCTGTGGAGTGAAGACAATATTGGGCATCACTCCTGTCCAAGCGCTGTCTTGGAGATTTGCAGGCGGTCTCTCTTTCGTGAGGTTGACCTGAGCTAGATATGCGTCGGCATTCTGGAGTGCATCACTCAAAGCCACTCGAACATCTTTGGAAAGTCTTAGGAGCTCGTATAATGACAATTTGGCCGGTGTGTTGGCCAATTGTGCCAGGATGTCAAAGTTGTAGGGCCTTTCCAGCCCATGAGGTGCCTCTTTTCGGAGGGATTTGTCAAAGCGAGTCTCTTTCGGCCTAGGCTTGTCGGTCGTTGGAGGTGGAGAAGGTTCCGGAGCGTCAGCAATGGCCGGCTGATGTTCTTCAGCCGAGTTATCTGGCGTAGGTTGGGATTGAGCACCAGACCGAGTGACGACAGTTGTGGCTTCTTTGACATCTGCCGAAATCGTGCGACAAGATCTGAATTTTCTACTCTCCTTCTTGCCAATGGGTAGTGATGCAGACTGAGTCACCTCAGGTACCAAGTCCGGATGGACCCATATGATGTCCCCTCGTGATATTGTGAGGGGCACTAGACCAACAGTCTGATCTCTAGGAGGTGGAAGATTAGCAATCTCCATCGTCGCCTGCGGGATGGGTACCACGCCGTCTTGAGTCTCTGTCGGAAGAAAGCTGCCAAACTGTACGGATACCATGTTGGCTGCCACGGTCGCCTCTTCGAAGTCAATGGCCAGAGCCTTTGAATCGATGGATGTTGGATGTATCGCTTTAGTTGATAGTAGTCGTGTGTAGCATGGTGGACGTAGCGATGGTAGTGACAGTAGTTTTGGCTCTCCATTTCTGTCGGTCGAGGTTCCCGTCTTGGTGGAGGGAGCTGAATTCTATCTCCTTGTATGAGTATGTCCAAGATGGGCTTGACATGGCCGTCTTCGAAGGAGTAGGTTATTTGCGGCCCTTGCTTGTCTGCCGGTTTTGACTTAGGTTTCTGGGCTGTGTCGGCCACCATAGCCTTCTTATCCTTGTTGTCCCGATTGTTGGAGGAGTTACCACCATTGTTGTTGTTGGTATTGGGGCACTTGTCCTTGTCCTCTCCCTCCGAGATGTGCAATCCCAGTTGGCGAGCCTTCTTCAACCTGTCTTCGACGCTAGTGGCACTGATGATAAATGTTTTCCAGTCCTTAAATTGAGTTTTGTCCATCCAGAGGCTGATTGTTGGGAGCAGTCTCTTTTGGCAAATTTCAATTAAGGAGGAATCTGGATTACTAGACGGCAACTTCATTGCGGTTTGGCAAAATCGCTCAATATAGTTCCTTGTCAGCTCTTTCTCCCCTTGAACGACGTCCATGAGAGTGGACATTATGACATCCTATCCCACTTCGTAGAATCTCTCCAAGAACATGCGCTTGAAGCTGGTGAAGGAGTGGATGCAGTTGTCTGGCAGGTTACGGTATCAGTCGAAGGCGACCCCTTCCAAGGTCCCGATGAATAATCGTATAAGGATGGCATCGTCATGGGGCAGATGGTCGGTGGTGACCTCGAAGAAAGTGATGTTCCGACTTGCAGAGGTCTTTCCATCGTATGGATTGATATGGAATGGTTTATACTTTGGTGGGAAGGGAACATCTCTCCACGCAGCGGGATATGGTTGTCGTATCCTGAGGTCTTGGCAGTTTTTTCGGGCGTGGAACATGGCTCGGAGCTCCTGGACCTCTCTTCTTGCCTTTCTGGCCTCATCTGCAGCGATAGGAGCTGACATTTCAGGAGGATTATTGCTCGGGTTCGGTGTCGCTGAGTTCGAGTCTGCATTGACCGCGGGACCCAAGTTTGTTTGACCAGCTGTCCCTCCTTGCAGAGTAGGGAGGGCTGCTTTGATCTCGTCTACTGATTTGACCAAAGTGCGCAGTATGGCCTCCAGAGTATCGATGCATTGACGATCACTGGGACCATCTTGTTCGTCGTTTGTTATGAATGCCGTCCTCACATGAGCAGAAATGGAAGGGACGGTGGACGATGTGCCCTCTGAATCATACTCCTGTACCGAGAAATCATCGGGGTATGTGTGAATATTCTCCTCTGGTTCGGACTCAAAAAGAATAGTACCCCCAGCTTCAGAGCTTACTTCATTTTGAGAGTCGTGGACGTTCTCGGGGACGTCGGCACCTGCTGTATCTGAGGGGACAGTTGTTTCCCCGGGCTCGTCTCCTTGGAACATCGAATTGTTGTAGATGTTCGGAGGAGTGCTACCCCCAGTTCCAGCGACCCCCAGTGATGTGGATGATGAATCTTCCACTGTAGCAGATTTTGTCTTCGAACGGGTACCTTGGAAAACTTCGCTAGTGGACAAGTATTTAGACGATAGTTTTTTAGTCACAGTGGTTGAAATCTTCGGGCTGGAAACGTTTATCTTCTTCCCTCTCCCATCGGCGGGGATTTTTTAGTAGAGTTGCACGAAACGACGGGACGCACCTCATTCCCTGAGCTCGGCTGTTGTAATCTTTGGAAGACGGACTGGCGGTCTTCTCGTACTGTCGCATTGTTGCAACAAGAGTTGATAATAATTTGGGTGCAGTGACGTCCGTGGGAGGACTCTTTGCATACCGAGGCCTCTTCTCTTTCCTTGCATTTGTGGAGGATAACCTCACGAAAGTCAGATGGGTCTGGAACGACCATGTTTGCTCTCTTAATTTTGGGAGACTTTTGGGAACCACTCTGTCCATTTTTGCTGGGGGCTGGACTCGAGTGGTTCTGCACAACTTTCCATCAGAGGCCCACATAACAGTATGTGAAGCGCTCGAATGGTCAGAGGTCGGGACAATGGACTGAGCTTGCCAAGATCGTGCTGTCCTAGACTTCTTCACTCTAGTGCGTGAGGGCACATAGTAGGAAGAGTCTAAGTAGTATTGCAGAGAGTCGGACATATTTTCTCGGGAGTATGAGAGATCAGGACCATAGGAGAGGCGATCGAAGACTGGGCCTGAGCCGCATGGAGCGGGCAGCATACGGCTGGAATCAACAGTCTTCATGCGGCTGGAAATCGTAGCCGCATGAGCTTTCTTCATGCGGCTGGAGGTCTTGGCCGCATAAGTATTCTTCATGCGGCTGGCAGTTTCGGCCGCATGAACATCATGCATGCGGCCGGCAATCTTGGCCGCATGAGTGTTCAACCTGCGGCTAGTGCCTTTGTTCGGCTTCTTCCTAGAATTATTCTTTACCCCTGCAAGTCCAGCATCGTAGTACTTTCCTCTGCCAGATTTGGGGACAACAGAGTCTTCTATGGCTTGAAATGGTGCCGCATGAGAGTTTCCTTCGCCGTCTTGGGCAGCAGAGAGTACTTCGTCCATAGCTTGAGGAGGAGCAAATGATTTTGGCCTCCACTCCCTGCGAGCTTTCTTTGTACGGATTCGCTTCTAGGCCGGACCAGCGCTCTTGTCGGAGGGCATTTCTTCAAACGCATGTTGGTCGAAGCGGACGACCATCTTCTGTTGTGTGGAGCCAAGTTTGGCTGCATCCAATTGCGTCACCAACTTCTCAGCCGTGGAGAAGTTTGTCCCCAGCAGAGTCGCCATCGTGCTTGCCATGAATTATAAAAGAACAGAGCAATTATATCGGAGGACTGGACTTTTACTTCACAATACAAACTTCTCTCGTACAAAGAAAGCCTAGGGACGAAAACCTAGGTACAGCAATCTAAGTACAATTGTTTAGTTTTTCTGGGGGGGTGACGGTAGAGGCTCGGGAAAGCGACGGCAGCTCTGCCTTACTCCTTGGATGATCGGATGCAGCCTTGGCTCTGGTGAAGAAATGCTCTTGAACGTGTGGGGAGACTCCCTTGCGCTTTCGGTCGCTAGATCTCTGGATGTCTCTGTAGTGCTCTCTCTCTCTCTTCTCTGTTCTCCTCGCCTGAATTCTCTAGTCTCTTCAATCCTCCCCCTTTTTTTGCAAGGGAATGGCACCTTACTATTTATAGAAGTGGGGTGTGATCATTAGGGTTTACAAATGATTGCCTTCTTAAGAAGTCGACGGTTAAGGATCAATTAATCTGGGCCACTCATTCTGATTGTAGCAAATCTAGGTAATTAATGTGGATTATATCAAATCTCTGTGGACAATAAATGTTGATTGCCATGAATCTTCGTGATTTGTGATAGCCTGCCACGTGTCCAATTTGCTTGATTTGATTTGATCCGGACAATTATGACGATTGCAACAAATCTAATTTTGTTAGGATTTGTTAGCACCCATAGTTCCAGGGAAGATAAGACTACCACGTGTCTCAATTGTAACGAAGAGCGCCACGTGTCTCAACTGGACTGTCCTGGCCGAGCCACATATGGGGGTGTCCTCTCAGCCGCATGAAACATGCAACCGTATGAGGATGGGCAGCCGCATGTGGATGGGCAACCCCATGTGGACAGGCAGCCGCATGGGGATAGACAGCCGCATGCAGATAGACAGCCGCATACAGAGGGGCAGCCGCATGGGGATGGGCAGCCGTATGCAGATGGGCAGCCGCATGGGGATAGGCAGCCGCATGCAGATGGGTAGCCGCATGGGGACACAGACAGGCAGCCGCATGCAGATGGGCAGCCGTATGGAGCGGCCTCGGGACTTGGTGGATTTTGCCAGCTGTAAGGAGATCTTCTTCTCTTTCCTAGGATCATGCCATCATGTCAGTCATTATTGCGTCTTTACGTCAGAGCTGTCAGAGCAGCCGTCGGGACATTAAATGCAGCCAAATATAGGGAAGAACTGTTGAAGGCCACATGGCTTTTTTTCTGAGCCGCATGGATCTATCCGAGCCGCATGGACCTCTGAGCCGCATGGACTTCTGAGCCGCATGAGGATCCGGAGCTGCATAGGTCTTTCTTTATTCTTTTCCATGCTTCTACATATACGACTATTCGTGGTACTGACCTCGGGTTAGCATTACAGATTTCTTTATCAGTATTGCTTTTACTTTCGAGATGACTGTACAGACTTAACATTGCTAGATTCTAGACATGGGGATTGGGGAGAACTTGACTACAATATCAGACCTATTATCGTGTGGTCCGTTGTTTAGTGACCTTTATCTCTGTAGCAGAGTAAGGGATTATTACTGTCGAGAATTGATTGTCCTTGGTGCCAGGACACAGGTACTGGGGACAATACCCTGCTGAGGTGCTAGTGAGCCTTAGTAGAAGGGGTCTGGTATTCTAGAAAAGTCTCTCACTTGCATAGCACATAGACGAATATAGTATATTGCCTTAGTTCATATTTTTTTCATTTCTGTACATTGGCATGTATATTATGCACCTTGCTAGTCCCCTGAGGACCTAGCTATTTTTCAGGCTTAGACGAAGCTGAAGACTACCTAGAGGTTTACGGTTCGGAAGCTGAGACCGGAGGCGTACCGGCACATGAGGACGAGATAGTGCCAGAGGATTTCTCGTGATTATGTTACCTTCATATTTAGTTTTCCTACATTATTCCATTTTCTTTTCATCAGACTTGTAGTTGATTTATACTTTGTTTCTATCTCTGTGGTTTTGAGAAGTTTTACCCGTACAGACGTCATTACTTTTATTGTTGGATATTTGAGACATTTTCTTATTTATTCTTGATCTCTTTGTGGTCTCTGTGGATGTGATTAGATGTATATACCTGTGGACTATGTTGTATTTCTTTGTGTTATCATGATTTATAGCTTAAGTATTTTGCTAATGGGCTTGTTGTGTAGCTTGGCCCAATGGTGAAGTGTTACTGGCATGTATTCGTATACCTGGTCCTACGTATTTTAGGACTGGGCGTTACAGGCCATCTGTCAGTCGCTCCGGCCAAAGCAGCGTAGCCCGCATATCAGTCAGCAGAGCTGCTGACTCCGCGGTTCCTTATATAGAAACTGAGCCGAGTCAGAGAGCCACCTTGGCCGAGCCGCTAAGGTTCTGGATCGTCCGATCTGGACGGGAGTGCCAAGATTGTAACACGTGTCACTAGCCAGAGCTGCGGCGCAAAGCCACAGCCTCTCTCCATATATATATATATATATATATATATATTTTTTTTTTTTTTCTCTCCATATATATATATATATATATATATATATATATATATATATATATATATATATATATGTATATATGTATATATATATATAGTAATTCCACAAGCTTCTTAGGGAGGAGTCCATCTAGGGTTCTCCAAACATCGCGGTGCGATTGTGACCAATCCAGGCGTTCGTTTCATGCGTCATTCTTTTAGTTAGAAATGTATCGAGTTAGTTTTCTGAATATGTAATTTTTTTTAGAATTTTGTGTATTAGTTTTTGGATAATTATTTGAGTGTCGGTTGTCCAAAAATTGACGTATCGTACGATTTTTGAGATTATGAGAGATCCCGAACTTTGATTCACGATCTGTTTAAATTTTTGGAAATCTAACACAGAGGTCTACAACATAAATTTTTTTCCAAAAATTAATACTTTCATCTAGTATTTAATTAATTCTTAGAACTCAGTTTTGGCCGACGATTCATCGATTTGGTCACGGTTAGCATAATGGCTATAACTTTTGACCAAATCATGATTTGGTGGCACCATCAATTCTAGTGCACTCATAATGCTGATATTTACTAGGTTGCATAGTCAAACCATTGAGTTTATGTCGTTTGACTACTTAGTCAATGGTATGTCTTGATTTGTGTGTCGTGGGTCCCGAATTGGAAATCATGATTTTTCTTGGCCAAAAGCTTGTGTTTAATTTTTATTTCAAAATTATAGTAGACTAGATTAGGATTTTAGATGGGTTTTTTCATAGTTAAATTAGATTAAATTAGGAAACCTATTTAGCAAATTCCTATGGTTTTAAAAGTAGGATTTTCAGATCTAACTTGTCATTATTCATGCGACGGGGTAGATCATGCTATGACGTCTTGAGTTTGTGACTTCATCATCTATCAGAGCATGCAAGTATCTCTACGACCTATATTGTCTTTATTTTGTATTGTATCACTGTTACTTCTTTATAATTCATGTTGTCGTTGTTCTTGATTTATCATAATTAATACTTGTGTACGAGAGTTAGAATCGTTAGGGTATATATATATATTTTTTCATGTCTTACTACTTGTTTATCATGTTTAATGTTTATCATATTGCTAATGTTTTATCATAATGAACATGTATTGTGAGTGACTTGTGTCACGACCCGCACCCGCTTTCTGGAATACGAATGTGTGTCCAAGCCAGCCTACGCCGCAGTTTCGGCGGTAGAATGCTGTATATCCACAATGTTCAAAATCACAAATAATGCTCATTCACAAAAATTAATTTAATTTACAATATTCACAAGTTTACATTTGCAGAAAATATAAACTCTTACAAATATTGAAATGATTACAACTCATCTAGCTAATCTCTAGGTTTGTGTCTGCAAGTACACCCGTAACTCCTAATGCTAAGCGAAGCTACTGCTAACCTGAAAAATGTTGGTTTCCAGTCAGGAATGGAACGAGTACAATTCACTGAATGCAGTTTCAATAAATGAAAATGACGATACAACAAAGGTTAACATTTAAAATATATGATTTGAAAAAAGTAAACACAGAAAGACAAAATAAAATTAAACGAAGGAAAACAGTAATTAAATACAAAGACAATACTCCCGACTGACTGAAGTACCTTTGATATGTGATCGGTCTCGGGACAGTTACACGACACGGTCTACGATATCTACACTGTATAATGTACACTATCTACACTGTATAAAGCAATAATGAAACACTGTCTATATGGTATAAAGCAATAATAAAATACTGTCTATACGGTATAATACAATAATAAATCACGGTCTACACGGTATACACTGTATAAGGTCAGATCATACACCCTTGGTACTTCACCTCCCCGACACGACAAAATATAAACATAAAAGATGGAAATCACATATCTATTGACTAACAATGAAGTATAGTAAAGCTCAATATCGAAAAAAAATAAACTGTACTCGCCTGTGGTCCTTTGCTGGTGAAACCGATAATCCAAACCACTCAATGTACCACAACAGTCAAACTCATACAACAGTCTCCAGATGCTGAAATAGACATTATCAACGTTCTCAGAATAGTCAAATTATCTAGGATTGCCTATTCTAAGTCCAATTCTGGACACAGGGACAAAATGATAATTTCGGGTCAAAACGGTGTCCGCCGTTGGACCTACTTTGCACCGAAAAGCATGCCAGAGTCAATGGTCTCTAAAGTCGTCAAACTATATGTCTACAAATTTATTTTGATGATATGAACCCAACCGCATGTTCAAAGTTGAATTTCGACGAGTCGTGCACAAAATCACCCATTGAGTCAGATCGTGGGGCCCGCAAAACAACGATCCGGTCAACTGTCTCAGAATCGGACCAAACTTGGCATGCAGGACCAAAAAAATGATACGGTCCTGTTGGCGCAAGTTTTGTCTCGATCTGAAGAACGTACACAAAGTAATTGAAAATTTTGCAAAGAGACTGAGACGGTAAATTTTGACGGATACGTATCAAATTCGTCGTGCACACGCAATCAATTTGAATTCCGTCAAAGCCCACACGTCCACGAAGTCGATACGCACCTTTCGATGCTTTCATTTCGTGACCACATCGCCCAGATTGGCGGGACGCACGACGTATCGAAAGTTTTTAAAGTTTTTGAAACCAGTTTTCATTGGTTTTTTTTCTAATTTTCAAACTGATCTATCGCACTGTATAATCAACTTGGATTAAAAGCAATAGCAGGATTTTAATCTTGTTTATATATTCTACAATTTTGTTAAAATAGATTTTAAAAAATCTCTATGGTTTAGTAGAAATCTGCCTTCCAAATTGGGTTCCAAAAACAGTTTTAATACTCTGTTTCCTGTGGGTTTTCGACAACTTTGTGTCGATCTCCCTGATAGGTTGTGCGACTACAATTAAATCTAGTTGATGGGGTCTACTCTTGGTTATGTGCTATCCAACAAACAACTGGATCAGGAAACGGAGGAGCGATGAGCAAGAGATAGTGCCTAAAATATGAGTGCTCGTAACATACTGCTGCTATGTTGTGGCTCAGTTTGGCCGGCCTTGGTGGCGCTCCGGTGATACCCGACGGCGACAGATAAGTATTTTTTTGCCCATCATTGCTTTTATATTGTTTGTCTTCCATTGAGTCTATTTCATACTATCATTATGTCATAGTAGTCCTCTTCTTACCATATCATGTCATGCCTATAATTTATCTTCCTTTATCTTACTTATTATCATTTCTTCATGAATGTATACTATACTGTGTAATGAAGTATTATGGTGATCTTGCTCCAATCCTGACTTGATAAATATTTTTTAGCTTTAGACGACATGACTTGTCTCCAGATCTACGGTGAGTATATTGGCGACATTGACGTTACTGGCGTGTACCCGATTCCAGCACTGATGTGAATTAACATATTTTATTTCTTATACATTCACATTAGTTAGTAGTTGTAGCTATGAATTCTAGTTTATTTATTCTATTTTCTGCTACCGGATTTCACAACAAGAAAATATAGTTTCTGTGACATGTATAGTTGTCACAGAAGTTATAAAACACGTCACAATACATCTTCTGTGACGAGTACAATGACGACTTACTTTCGTAGCCTGTACCTCCATATCCAAAAGAATAGGTGACGAACAAAAATTTTTATCACAGAAAGTTCTCTACTGTGATAAGAATATGTTGTCAGTGATGGTATACTTTCCGTGACAACAAATGTGTCACTAAAAATGTTATAAGTGACACACGGTATTGTCACAAATAGAATTTTATTGTAACTAAAAATAAATAAATATATTTTTGACAAAAAATAAAAATAATTTCCTTGACGACGTTTGATATCACAAACAATTTTAGTAACACTTTTATTATTGTCACAATAAACATATATGTTTAGTGAAAAGCACATGTCATCATTATAAACACTTGCAGTAACACTTTTATTGTTGTCGCTATATACTTATATGTTTAGTGAAGGTAAATGCTGTCACTGTCGTGTACACTTTATATGTTTAGTGACAAATCAATATTGTCACGAGTAATTTTTTTCATTGTCATTATACATTGAAACACAAGAACACACAATACAACATCACACAATTCTTGTAGAAGAGAGTATGCATGATTGTGCTCATAATACCCCCGTCGACTTTCCAATGTAAACCAGAACTAACATTCACAAATTTCGTACTTATAAAATAATTATATTGCTCATCCTGCGTGATTGTGCTCATCCTCCAAGAATACCCCCATCCTTTATGTAGACGACTAACTCTAAAGTAATTATAAACAATAACATCAAAAGTAATTATATCAATCCTCAAAAAGTAATTATATTGCTCCTCAAAATTTAGTACTTATAACATGAAGAGAAGTAATATTTAGTACTTATAAAATAAAGAGTATCTAAACTAGCTGGTACATAAAACCAAGAGTAATCTATAAATATAAAGTGATGATCAATTGCATATGCAGCTCCTGTCCTGGTGATGATCAATCTTTAATGACCTGCAAAAATTAATGAAGATAATATTTAGAATATTATATAAGTATATATATACAAGAAAAAACTGTCAAAAAAAACTTGATCATTCATGTCATGCACCATGTAGATAAAACTTGATCCATTTCACTTATTAAAAATGATATGTCATGCACCATGTAGATAAAACTAGATTTATTTGGAATGGTAATCACTACTTCATTCTATACTCAAAATCATCACCTGTTCTTATTGATGTTGATAAAACTTACTCTTAAATGTTCCCTGAGGAAGTAGCAAATGGGAAAAGAAGTTTTGTTTCTTCTTTAAAAGCAAGAGCATTGAAAGAAGGGGGTTGCCAAACAAACTCTTCCAAAGATGTACTATGACTTATTTCAGGGAGGAGCTAAGGATGCATTTTCTCTAAGAGAGAACATTAAAGCATTTCAATGAATTATGTAATAATGCTACCTACATTAATCAAATATTATTTTTAACAGTAAAATTCACAAATTTTTATCTAATGCATCATGATTAATTATCTGAGGGTTCTTCTAATCTTGACAAAGACGAACACGCTACACCAAATAATAGTGGCTATCAGAAAAATCGCAAGAGCAAGGAGACTTTGGCTATTAATCTTAAAGGCAAAGAAGTCCTAGCTATCAATGTAAATCAGCCAACATCTACCCAAATAGCACCACCACAACGGGCACCACATCCAAACGAAAAATACTCTTTTGATGAAGATGATATCATGATTATCTTTGATTGTCTCATCAAGAGCAATAAACTTTAACTGCCAGAACCAAAACGGCCAGAGGAAGTTGGTAAGACTGACCATCCTAAATATTTTATTTACCACAGATTTATAATTGGACATCCAAGTCGAGCATGCTATGTGCTTAAGGATAAAATTCAAGAGAAGGTCAATTCCGGTGTAATTACTTTCCAACAAGACGTGAAAACTGTAACGGCTAACATCGTCTCTTTATAGTTCAGAGATTTTCTGGCTCAACTTGTGCAGGATGGTGTCATCCCCATCCCGAGAACTACTCTGGAGATTGTTAATCTTCCACTGCATGAACGGATGGTCTTATTCCTCCGTCTACTGATAAAGGAAAAATTATATGGATCCATCCAGATATAGTGGCGGACTTCGAAACACCATCTTCTTCCACCAAGTCTAAGACTGCCACTAAAATAAATTATGTCATATGATTTCATTTGGTGAACATTGTCTTCCATCCCTAACTGTCACCTTCATCTCGGCAGCAGATAATCCTTCTTCTTCTTCCCCTGCTGAGACAACATTGTCAAAGTCGAAAGCCAAATACCAACCAGTTTTCTATCTGTATAGTCCACAATCTCGTGAACTAATGACAAAAATGAGATATGATCTACAAAAGGCCTCTGGTTTGAACCATGGAAAGGGATCTCCTATACCCCTTTCCCTATGTCTTTCTCATAACCAATCTCGAGTTGGTTTGGGTTACTGGACAAACCCTCCATCTTGCCAAAAGAAACCTTCCAGAAACAAGATCCAGGCAAAGAGTTGCAATATGGTATCCTTCAAACCTGTATCCGAAGAAGAAGTCTTAACTAGTACCAGGTCTAGGAAATCTTACCTAAGAGACTATTCAGAAGGTCAAGAAAACCCTGTTCCAGCTCTTGAGGCTCCTCAAGCACCATCTTCTCCTGCTGTCAATGTTTCATTAGCTTCATCACCTCCAATAGAGCCAATCTTCCCAAACTGACGACAGTCGACAAAAGAAAATAGCATGTCCATTTTGATAAAGTGTTGAAGAATACTCCTACTTTGGGACTTGAGAAGCCGTATAACTTTGATATACTGGCTCAGCTGGCTAATACCCCAGCAAGATTGTCAATTTTTGAGCTGCTCCATCTTTTGAAGGAAACTCGGGAAACGTTGAGTGAAGCTTTGATACAAGCTAATACTTGTCTAACATTCCTCAAGAAGCCATAGGAAAAGCCTATAACATGCCTTCATTGTCATAGCGTGATGGAGCTGATGCCAAATATCACCTTTACAAAAGATGATATACTGTTAGAAGATAATCGTCATGACCGACCCCTCTACTTCACGGGATATGTCGATACCATGAAGGTTGATCGCATTTTGATCGATCCTATGTCTGCACTTAGCATCATGCCAAAGACTCTACTAGATGCATTAAAGATTCCTGTACACAATCTTTCAACAACCATCACGACAATCATGGGATTCAATTCTGGAAGAAGTGAACCTTTGAAAAAGATCCGCCTGAAAGTTCAAATAAGCATTCTTCGTACAAAGGTTACTTTCTACGTGATCGATAATCATGGCTCTTATAATGCTTTACTGGGAAGACCCTTTCTGCATGTGCATAACATTGTAACATCCACTTTACATCAATGTTTCAAATATATGGACGCCAATGGAGAAGTCCAAAAGAAAGTAGCCGGCCTAAATCCTTTCAGGGCATTGAAGCGCATTTTACGGACTCTCAGATGTACAAGGAGGAGTTCATGAAAGTTGTATTGGCGATGGATAGTGAGGAAGATCAGAAAGATACTTCAAGAGATGTTCTTATGATCCCCGTCAAAGGACGTACCACTCAGCCCTCTTCTTCTCAGACATTGACTATACATCTTTCCTCTCAAACAGCCTTCTGCTCTAGAAAGGGAACAAAGGGAGCTCAACTCTTCTGAGCCTCTTATTATCGACCTTCATCGTAACAAACCTTCACCTTCTCCTTTTCCTTCTCCTCCTATGGTTATCAATCTTACTAAGCCTTCTGTTAAGGCTAAGAATCATGTTGTAAATGATGATGTACAAATCAATAAAGTAGCATCTCCTTTACAGTATACTGATGTTCTTTATTATACTCGATGTTATTTAAAAATGTTAGTTAACTTCGAACCACTTACTATAGGAGCAGTTGAAGCTTGCTAAAATGAAGTATTGCTCGAGCCAATACAGGACTCCTTCTTCTTTATTCCTTCCAGGAAGAAAGATGAATTTTCTATACTTTTTAGTAAAGGAACAGAACAAAAGATCATGTCCGATAACGAAGAAAAAAATTACGATAACGGAAGACTTCAACTACATCGTTATAGTCAGCAATCAAAAGATATTATTCAAAAGATGGGCTACAATTTTAAAGCTGGTCTCAATGGCGGCAAAGGAAGGTGAACACTTATTCGTATTCCTGCTTCGAAAGAAAAATTACAACAATACTACAACAAAACGAAGCGGAGATTAGGTTATACTTCACCAATTCTGACTCCAGAAGCCTTCGAATCCGATGAAGAAGAATGATCTAACTCTTCTGATTCTATCTCATGAGATTTAGACACCAGTGTAGGGCACGTCCATCGAGTGACTCTATCTTCCAATATGGTAACTATCGAGTTCTCGAAAGATGACGGAGACTTTCTCGAAGCCTCTGAATCTGATCCTT
Source organism: Iris pallida (assembly GCA_029216955.1). Classification (NCBI taxonomy): domain Eukaryota; kingdom Viridiplantae; phylum Streptophyta; class Magnoliopsida; order Asparagales; family Iridaceae; genus Iris; species Iris pallida. Next base: position 1,060,176 of record JANAVB010025599.1, read on the forward strand.
GGACACAAATGATGGATACTCAATGGGAGATTCGCTTTGAGCAACGTGAGCCACCTACTGAAGATCAGTTGGCTCAAGTCGATATTAGAGATAAAACTTTTCCAAAATCGATATTTGTCAGCAAAAGCCTCCCTGAAGCGGATAAACATGATTTGATCCAACTCATTGGAGAATACATTGATGTATTCGCTTGGAGCTATGAAGACATATCGGGATTAGATCCTCAGATCACTACCCACAAGCTCAATATTCTGCCGAATGCGAAACCAGTCAAATAGCAACAACGTCGGTTTCGACCTAACATGATGGATGCCATAGAAGCTGAAGTCAATAAACTCATTGCATGCGGTTTCATCAGAGAAGAGCAACATTCGGACTGGGTGGCTAATATTGTCCCAATTTTGAAGAAAACAGGGAAAGTCCGAATCTGCATCGACTTCAGATACCTTAATGAACCTTGTCCCAAAGACGAATTTTCTCTTCTAATCACTGATGCCATGATCGACAATACTTGAGGATTTGAACGTATGTCCTTTACGGATGGATTTTCAGGATATAATCAAATCAAGATGCATCCAGAAGATGAGAAAACTACATCTTTTCGTGCTCCCTCTTGGAGTCTATTGCTACACTGTCATGCCATTTTGTCTTAAGAATGCTAGTGCAACTTATTAGCGGGCCATGAGTACCATCTTTCGTGATCATTTACGAAAGACTATTGAATGTTACGTTGACGATATTGCTGTCAAAAGTCATCTAAAAGAAGACCACATTCAAGACTTGAGAGCTATTTTCGATCTAATGCGCCACCATCAACTCAAGATGAATCCCACCAAGTCATTCTTGGGAGTCGCTAGTAGCAAATTTCTTGGATTCCTTATTACCTCTACAGGTATACACGTTGACCCTGAGAAAATCAAAGCCATTCAAGAGATGCATCCTCCACGCAACCTAAAAGAGCTACGAGGATTCCTGGAACGGTTTGCGTATATCAGGAGATTCATCTCAAATCTCTCTGGACGCTGTAGACCGTTCACTCAACTCATGAAGAAAGGTGTATATTTTATTTGGACTGAAAAAGGTCAACAAGCATTCGAAGACACAAAGCAGTACTTGATGAACCCTCCAGTTCTAGTACCTCTAGTGTCAGGAATACCCTTCCTGATGTATGTTCGAGCAATGAACCATTCCCTAGGTACTTTATTAGCTCAGAAGAATAAAGAAGGTCATGAACATGCTATTTATTACCTTAGCCGTACAATGATTAGAATTGAGCATCGATACACCCCAGTGGAAAAAGAATGTCTAGCTTTGATGTTTGATGTTCAAAAGACGAGCCATTATATCACTGGCTAAACTATTCATGTTATTTCAACTCTCTCCGGGTCCTCATGAAGAAGCCCAGTACACTCAATTCTAGGCTTGCAACATGGGCCATATTGTTAGCACAATATGATATGATTTATGTTCCTCAAAAGTCTGTTAAAGGTCAAGTTCTTGCTGATTTTCTGGCAGCTCATCCAATTCCAAAAATGTCTAAACTCTATGACGAAATTCCAGACGAAACTTTGGAGTCCAATATGATTTCAGAAGAAATTCTTACCTGGCATCTATTCTTTGATGGTACATCCAGAATCGGACCAAAAGGTGCTATTGTTGCTGGAGTCAGAATCGTCCTCGTCTTACCAGAAGGGTTAGCTATTCAAAGAGCTTATTCTTTAGATGAGTCATGTTCTAATAATGTAGCTGAATACAACAGTCTACTCATTGGTCTCCAATTGGTTAAACAATTAGATATTGAGTACCTTGAAGTTTACGGAGACTTCAAACTAATTGTCAACCAAGTTAGAGGCACGTACGAAGTTCGACATCAAGATCTGGTTCCATATCATGATGCAGCGATCAGGATGGCTACTTCATTCAAAGGCTTTTTCATCGAGCATGTACGCTGAGCGTGTAATACAGAGGCTGATGCACTCGCTAATCTTGCAGCAGTATTAGCAATTCCCGTAAGAAGGCAACAAATGATCGTCATCACTAATAGAGAGTTATTTTGTGTCGAGAATAACTTAAATATTGAAGTTAACAACTCAAACATGGAATTCAATAATTCAGTTGAAATTTGTGCCATCAGTGAAGACTGGAGGACTCCTTTCATAGACTTCATGGTCCATGATATCTTATCCGAAGATCCTAAGGAGGCTACAATAATTCATCGACGGTCACTCAGATTTTATTATAATCATGCTACAAAGACACTTTACCGATGAACGTTTGACGGTTTACTCCTACGCTGTCTTGCGGGAGAAGAAGCAAAACAAATACTTCGTGAACCTCATGACGATATTTGTGCCGTAAATCAACCTGGTCCTAAATTACAGGATCGTATTCGCCGTAGGTGCTACTATTGGCCCTCGATGATATTTGATGCAATCGAGTATACAAGGAAGTGTCGAGCATGTCAATTCCATACTAACTTCATCCATCAACCATCATAATTACTTTACCCGACAACAGTATCTTGGCCCTTTGAAGCTTGGGGGCATGGATGTCATTGGTCCTATTAACCCTCCCTCGTCTCGAGGACATCGGTTCATATTGGCCATAACTGATTACTTCTCAAAGTGGACTGAAGCTATACATCTAGTTGAGGTCAAGACAAGCAGTGTTATCAATTTTATTAAGCATCATGTGATCTACAGATTCGGTGTTCCTCGGTAAATCATTCATGATAATGGGCCACAATTCATCAGTCGGAAGTTCACTCGATTCTGCGATGACAACAGGATCAATAACATTGCTTCTACAGCTTACAATCCTGCAGCTAATGGGTTGGCAGAAGCATTTAATAAGACATCATCAAACTTCTCAAGAAGTTTGTTTCTATCAATAAATAAAACAGGAGTGAAAAGCTTGAAGAATATCTGTGGGCTTACCGTACTACTATACGTAATCCTACAGGCTGCACACATTTCTCTTTAGTATATGGATACGAGGTCGTCTTTTCATCGGAAATCTAGATCCCTTCCCTAAGGATTGCCATTTCCAATGAACTCACAACCGAAAACAATGATCGTATGAGACTTCAGGAGCTTGAAGTGCTTGATGAGAAACGGCTCCTAGCTCAACAACATATTGAGTTATACCAAGCTCGTCTGTCAAAAACCTTCAATCGTAAAGTCAAAGTTCGAACATTTCAGAAAGGAGAACTAGTTCTAACCGTCAGACATCCTATGACTATGACGCACATGAGCAAAGGCAAATTCGAAGTGAAGTGGGAAGGACCCTACATTGTAAGCAAAGTTTTCTTCAATGGAGCTTATCAATTGACTAGTATGGACGGTCGAGTTGCCATGATGCCTATCAATATTATGTTTAAAACAAAGAGATGTCAACACAGAGACTTAAAATGTAAACAAAATTCCTTTTATTACATATCTCAAACGGAAGGAAATACATAAAATTAACAAGGACCAGAGCCTTCCTAATCGAAGACAAATTTTACAAGGAGCTCTAATACATTATTGTTGGATGACACCAACAATTCACATGCAGCTTTTCTCAGAGCTTCTTCCTCAGTAGTACTCCCAGGCTCCACCAGTTTGACAAGAATGTCCTGCTTCTTTCTAGGGACAGTCGAGATTTCTCTGACTTTTGGCTGAGTAGGCGGTGGAAGCTAGTTGGAAGGAGTGTCGAGGGCAGCTTCGATCTTCGGAATGACTTCTGCCTCCTTAGGCATATCTTCTGAAGACATTTGCAAAAGAAAGAAAATGGGTGAATGATGCCCTCAAAAAAGTTCCACACTATTTATAGACAGAAAGGCCAAACATTCTGTCTCAGGAATCGAAACAACCTTTCTTCGAAAAGGCATATTCGTTCATTCATATCCTTTTATATTATGAAGAGTTCTTCATTTATTCTCTGTCTCGAGAACCGAAACAATATTTCCTTGAAAAGGCATGTTCGTTCATTCATCTCCTTTCATCTTTTGTATAGGTCCCCGTTTATTGTCTATCTCGAGAATCGAAGCGACCTTTCCTTGAAAAGATATGCTTACTCATCAGTCTTTTCATCTCTATTTCATTTCGTGAATGGGCCTACATTTATTATCGTTTATTCACTTTTTTGTAAATAAAGCCACAAGATAATAAAAACTCAAAATCTTCTGTGGAGCCTATTCGAATCATCAATCTTGTCTTTTGAAATCCAGCTATTTTAAAAGATATCTTTTCTTTATGATAAATCTGTATTATCACAGATATCGTCTTTTTAGACATATTATCCCGTCTTTGAGTCCCAGTGGACTTAAAGATTATCAATAGAAAAAAATGAATTCATGTCCATATTACCTCTGGATTCTATTTTCTATATCATCACATCAAATCAAATCATAAATAAGAAAAATTATTCTTTATTCCTTCTTTAAAAATATAGATACATCTTAATGGATATCAATTACATCTCAGATTTTTATTCTAAATCTAACAAATGAAGGTCTATTACATCTTTGGATCTTCTTGTTGGTGCTAGTTCCTTGTCGACTCGATCTGAAGCAGCGAGCAAGGCAACGAAATCAACTTTGGTCTTCTCTCTCAGAAAGACGAGAGGAGAACCACAGAGTGTAGCAGCTCGAAAAAAAGTTGCTGTCAATACAACTGGTGGAGAAGAGACGACCCTTCATGAGAAGTAGAATGAGATCACCCTCGTGATACGATTCTTAATTCTGTGTTTCCACCGTCCAACTCTAATGTATAAAGGCCCTTCCTACCATCTTGAGGGAGCTCTTTTAAGCATGAAGAGTTCTGAGCTCTCTGAGGGGTGTGTCAAAGTGGTTCAACTTCATAGCATCCACAATCACTGATACCGGTTCTGAGAGTTTACGTCAGTTGGTCCCCTGCAAACATCAGAAAGAAGAAGAGAATACAGTAAAGGTTCTTTTCTTCTCGTGACTATTTATATGCAATTAAAGCTGAAATGTTATGCGTGTCCATAGGCGTATATTTCAGGAAGAAACGCCACGTGTTGTTTCGAAGCTGATATTGTCAGAACCGAGAAAGTGCAGCATATATCAAGACAGTTACACAACAAAGCTCATATATGCCCAAAATCAAGATGTGTCAACATAGTTACGCGATAAAAGTTCAAATGTGCTAGGATTTTTAAAGTTAAACTGTCTTTCATTTCATAATAAAAAAAAAAGAGATAGACACTAAAAGGCACTATGGCCATTATGTAAAAATGACGATCTTATGTCACGTTATTTCCTCTTCCCGCCATCAGTCTGGCGCAAAGCAGCGCTCAACTCCTCTATATTGGGGATCCCCGAGCGATACATCAGATAGAGGAATCCTTCCCTCTGTTCCAGTGCGCCACGATCTTCGGAAGATGATGGCCCACCTTGGGAACGAGCGAAAACTGCAAGGTCAGGCCAAAACAGTTCAGGAAGTTCTCTGCCCTCAGGGACGGGTCGGTTTCCAGCAGATATGTCGTAGGCGCAGAATTCGACTTCTCGCTATTGACAGTAAGGTTTACCTTCTTGGGTACCAAGAGAGAGAATGAGGATAGACGATTGAAACCTTGTGTCTATATATACAGTGAAGGTCGACTCCTGCCAACTCTTCGTCTTCCCAATAAATGGGCACGTATCACTTAACGAAGGAGAAAGGAAAAAGGCGTTTTGAAAAAGAGCGCCCCATAAATAGTTTCATCGTTGGGAATAAACCGAGTATTTAATGCTCTATTCAGTCACGTTGCACGATATTTACATTGTGCCGCACTCAGCATACGCAGCCATCAGGTTGCACAACAATCATGTTATGTCGCATCTTGCTGCACAACGCGTCAAAATTGTGCTCAAAATACAACACAGATTTCGAAGTGTCGCGCAACATGGGTTGACAGTAACCAAACCCTAAAAAGGGAGGCACAAGTTATGGGTTGCACCCTACTCTAAAAAGAGTGGGTGCACGATGTCAGAAGCCGGCCAAACCCTATGGGGTGATCGATAATCGGGTCTATGATCAAGTGCTTACCTTCCACAACCGGGTTGACAGTCTCTTGTTTTGACGAAGACGGAATGTATTGATATACACGTCATTGCGTTTTGCATGATGAAGAATGATATGAAGGCTCGGCAAAGCCCTTTCCTTTCTTAACATTGAATCTCATGGGCACCATTAGGGTTTGTCAAAGAAGCTTTTGAATCGGGAAGAAGAAGAGACAGAGTGGTCAACGGAGATCATGAAGAATAGAAGGAGATAGGGTTTCGAGAAAGTCACGTTGGTGAAAAATAAAAGGCACAGAGTGTACAGATATTTATAGCCCAAATAGTTACACAATCGATGCTGAAGAATCGGGCTCGAGTTCACTGGCGCAATCCAAACAAAACTAACATATTTTAAAATATTTCAAAACTTTGAAGTATTTTGAAGTTTTAAAAATTTTGAAGGGGGTCTTATAGAGGCTAAAAATCAAGATGCGCTGCCCATTAAAGTGTTCGATCATCAGATGGCACCAAATCATTATGTTGTGCCAAATCATCAAGTTGCGCAACATCAGGTTGTGCCAACATCTGGTTGCACAGGAGTCAGGTTGCACGAGCACCACGTGGCATACTTCCTCGAGAAGCTATAATAGCATCATCATTGCCTGACAGCAGACAGCACAGAGATTAAGGACTTCAAATCCCGCACAACGTGACGTTTGAGAAGACTTTGTCAATATGTAATTAAGGCTGACAGCTGGTTCACGCAAGTCATTGTGTGGTGTAAGAATTAATCAGTACAACACAGAAGATCTATTAAAAGATGCCAGTTGTTGAGCTGTGCCCATGTGCAACCTGGCTAGTTGGCGCCACTTGATCAACTCTTATTTTAAAGCAGGGTGACGTGGCGCGCAAGCCACTAACTTTGCAGAGCGTGCCCACTACACAACAGTTGGTGTAACCTCTCGCACAGGTTTCTATATTGCGCCCACTCGCAACCTGATAAAGCTCGTGCTAGGTGATCAAACAGTATTCCGAACAAAGTGACGTGGCACACAAGCCACTAACTTCGCTGAACGTGCCTACTATACTGCCCACGACCACGCACATCTCAATCAAACGATGCCACATGTCTACAATATTTAGTGCAACCATTTGTGCAAGTGAACATGAGACATGCAACCTGAAGCACCTGCAACCCAGAATAACTGCTAAGCAGTTATTTTAAGAACTCTATAAATAGAGTTTCAAATCAATCTCAAAGCATCAAGAATGATCATAATCTTCTGCTAAAGTGCTGTTGCGTCCTCTAGAGGCTTTTGTCTTCGATATCACATCGTCCAGGGAATAAAGTGATCGTCTTCTAATCAGATTCCTATAGTTGTACTTTTTCAGAAATTAATTGTACTCTTGTACTCTTTTCTAAGTTTGTAATAAAGAATTTTGTTCATGCAAACAATTGTAATAGTTTGTGAAAGAAATCTGACTATTATATAAATGAAAAGAAAACATCATGCAAGTACAAAATGTTCATCTATCTTCCTTGTTTGTCTAATTGTCGATAGTCCGGACGATCACCTTCTTTGAGATTGAGGTAGGCTCTCCTTCATATCGTATTCTCCGGGGGTGCATCATCACCTACATTTTGGGTATCCTTATGTTGCGTGAGTACTGGTGCTGATGGAGTCGTTAGTAGTTGTGTATAATAATTTCCATCCATACCAAAGCTTTCAAACCAATACTACAACAAATAGGGCATACAAAAACAGTTTATCTATAGCGTTCAAGCCTCCCTGCTATAAAATGTCATCATCAATAGCGTTCATTATTCAGTGCTATTAAAAGGTAATACAATAGCAGTTTATCTACAGCGTTTGAGCCTCCCTGCTATTATAATATCATCATCCATATCGTTCATATGAAATGCTATTAAAAGTTCATACAATAGCAGTTTATCTATAGCCTTTATGCCTCCCCGATATTAGAAGTGTCATTATCAATAGCGTTCATTATGCAGTGTTGTTAAAGGTATAGTTTTTTCTGACCGTTGCTATGCCCGTATGTCTAAGGGTGAGCATTATTCGATTTTGGACCGAAATCCAAACCGAACCTAACCGAATAAGAGATTCGGTTCATTTGAAAAAAATTGGTTCAGTTTCAGTTTCGAAAATACTAAAAAAAATTATTCGATTTCGGTTTAAAACCAAAAACCCCAATAAGATTTATTAATTTATAAAAATCCTAATTCTATGTATATTTAGTAACTAAAAATGTATATATTTGAAAGCAATAATTATATATATATAAATATATATATATATATATATATATATATATATATATATATATATATATATATATATATATATATTTATTTATTTATTTTTTGAAGTCCTACTTTTGATATATTTTTGACATATAACAAAAAGTGTACAAACTTACAATTTCTTTAATATAATTAAAATATGATTTCTATTTATTCGGTTTAACCGAATAAATCAAATAACTGAATAGTTTATTCGGTTCGGTTCGATTTTGGTTTTGGTTAATTTCGGTTCGGTTTCGGTTTTGGAGTTTTTGAATTTCGGTTTATTTGGTGTCGACTATTTCGTTTCGGTTGAAACCGCGGATAAACAGAAGGCTCACCCCTACATATGTCAAAGTAAGGTATCCAGTTCGATTAGGAGTAGCATCATATTGTATATATTTTACATGATTAAAAAAAATACTATAATGTATTTTGGATGCTATATAAGTTACAACGTCGTAATGGAATTAAATCGTTACCGTAAAAAAAAATTCATGCGAAGGAGCTGCAGAATACTCTTCAACTAATCCCACTAACCTTTCAAAAATTTTATCTAAAATTTCTCTCCCCTGGTAAACTGAATAAGAAAATTTAGTAATATATATACGAAATATATCTTTGTATATTTAGTTAATATATATTAGAAAAAAATTATAAATAAACTAAAATATTGGTTATAAACCAAATAAACTGAAAATTGAACAGATTTATTCCATTCGGTTTGGTTCGGTACAGGATATTTCAGCTGGTTTCAATTTTTGTTATTCAATTTTCGGTCGAATTCGATATTTGGTAATTCGGTTCGGTTAACCAAGTTAATCAAATGCTCACAATTGAACTATCTACTGTTCCAATCATATGGGAGAAGCAACACAGTTTTATAAAATATATTTATATTAAAAAATAAGTTATAGTATGTTGTGACTGCTATAAACGATTCAGTTTTGCTAAAAAATTATAGCGTTCTCCATAGCGGGCCATCCCGTCCGTTAGATGTTTTGCAATTAAATCGAAATCGTCTATAGCAAAACGCTATGTCTTATGATTAAAAAAACATTATTGTATTCTCTACCTCATAACCTGGGCGCCTAACTGAAAAACCCCTTCAACTCCTCTAACCTGGACGCCTGACTGAAAACCCTCTCTCACGAAAACCCTATATCTTCCTCATAACTCTCTCTCACGAAAACCCTCTCTCTTCCTCATCTTCTTCTCTCTGTCACGAAACCCTCTTCCGGAAACCCTCTTCCTCAGGTAACCCTCTTTTTCTCACGAAACCCTCCCTCTTCCTCGTCTTCTTCTCTCTGTTTCTCTCTCCCCTCACGACAACCCTAAAAATCGATCGACTGTCCATAGCAAAATGCTATTTTCAATTGTTTTTTCCCGTCAAAAAACTATCTATCAGTGGCGGTGTATATGTGCCTCCTCGATTTGTCAGAAATTCGGGTTCGGCTTTGGATGGAATATTTAGGGTTTTCGTGAGGATGTTATAGTTTTGTTGGATCGATTTGTTGGATCGGCTTTGGATGGATTAAATCCATTTGGGCATTGGATGGATTATTTGGGGTATATGTACCTTCTCGATTTCGTGGATCGATTTGTCAGGAATTAGGGTTCGGCTTTGGATAGAAATTATGTTTCTATGTACAACTCCTTCAACAGAATTTCTGTGGCGTTTTGTTGTGTTTGATGTTATTGGTTTGTTTCAGGAACCCTAAATTTGTGAAGTATTGAAGAAGAAGAAAGTGCCACGATTTTGTCATCGCTCTGTAAGTCATTCCTTTTTCGTATATAATTTGTTTATATTTTTGGTTTATTTCAGGAAGTGACAATTGTTGTTGTTTACTAATGAATGTACAAAGTCTAAATTATTTAATTTAAAACTCTTTAGGGCCACGTACAAATTATTTTTGGTGTTATCAAGCTCGATATAAGCAAGTTGTGGGTGTCAACATGATGAATAAATATTGGGTTCATATTAACAAGTATTGAAATCCTTTTCACTATACTAATGTGTTAACTTAATTAAATCCATTTGTATGTCTTATTTATGTTATAATTATTTTGTATTTTTTTGGAATACGACATTGTATAAGAAATATGTTCGTCAGTTTGTGGATTTTGCCAAGTCAAATGCAAATAATCTAGACTTTATGTTATGTCCCTGTATTGATTGTAAGAATTTGTATCGTGGTAATGAAGATATGATTTTACTTTATTTGCTAAGACGTGGGATGGATATGTTTTATACAACTTGGATTTGGCATGGGGAAGGAATTTCAAATTTGGAACAGACAGAGGATACTAATATAATTGAAGATGCATATGTTCAAAATGAACCCAATGCTGAACCTATCGAAGAAGAAAGGGATGGATTAACAACCTTATTGAAGGATGCAAATAATCCATTATACCCAAGTTGCAAAAAGTATACTAGGTTATCGCAACCGTTATTTTATACAAGCACAAGTCTATGTATGGAATTTCTAATAAATGTTTTAGTCATCTTTTGGAAATATTGTATGATATTTTACCTGATGGAAATACAATTCCAGAATCCTCACGTGACGCTGAATCGTTGCTTAAGACATTTGAGCTTGATTGTGAGAAGATAGATGCATGTCCCAATGACTGTTGTCTATACAAAAAAGAATTGAAAAATGAGGAAAAATATAAAAAATGTGGATTGGAACGGTGGAAGAAAGATAAGACTGGCAAAATTCAAGAAGGAGTTCCAGCAAAAGTACTAAGGTACTTTTCGATAATTCCAAGGTTCAGAAGAATGTTTCAGTCACCTGAATCGGCTGAAAACTTAAGGTGGCATTATAATCACAAAAGTGATGATGACATCATGAGACATCCTGTGGACTCCTTATCATGGAAGACAATTGATATGAAGTGGCCCTCTTTCGCATAAGAGCCACGCAACCTTAGACTTGGCCTTGCTGCCACTACTAAAATATGATCTATTAGCGACGTAATTTAGCGACGGCGTAAAATTACGTCGCTATATATGGAAGTCAGCGACTCCTTTATATAAACATCGCAAAACGTCGCTGAATAGCGACGTTCAGCGACAGGTATAAATTACGTCGCTGAATAGCGACGTTACGTCGCTGGATTATTAAAATATGTCGCCAGTTTACGACGTTTAGCGACGTCCTCATGTGACGTCGCTAATATTTTTACTTAGGGCACAGCGTTTCGTTTTTCCCACTCATTCGAAATTTCCAATTTTTCCCACTACTCCTTCCCCCCCTCCGGCGATTCCTTCGGCGACCCCTTCCCCCCCCCGGCGACTCCCTCCCTCTCCGGCGACCCGTACCCTCCCCCCCCCCCCCATCGAGCTCCTCCTCCTCGAGCTCAGGTAAACCCTAACCTAACTCCTCCTCCTCCTCCTCCTCCTCCTCCTCCTCCTCCTCCTCTCCCACGGACACACACACACACACACGGACACACACGCACACACACAGACACACACACACACACGGACACACACGCACACACACACAGAGACACACACACACACACACGGATCACACGGACACACACACAGATGGACACACACACACACACTGGACATACTGTGTCATGTTGTGGTAGACACGAGACACTATGTTGGACACGTACACATAGCCTAGATCCTTTACCAACCATTTATTTTCCATTTTAACATATTTTTATATATCAATTTCTAAATACCCTATGTTGACTGATACCTTGTTAATTTATTGTATTTTCTAATTTTGAAAACCCAGTTTTGACAACCATTTTAACCTAGTTTAATGCTTTAATTTAGATGTTTAAAACCCTAGTGTAGTGTATCTATATGTGTGCTGACTGAGTTTCAAGTTTGGGGTGATTTGGTTAGAGTTTTGGTTCTCGATTTGGGTTTGAGGTGAATGGGTCTGAAATATGTTATAGGAGTATGTAATGTTGTGTGAAATGAACTGATTTCCTTTCTTTTCCTTTCCTATTTGACTGAATACAGTAAATCCCCTTACTATCCAGATTGGACTGACCTATAGTTCATATCACTCACTCACTCACTCACTCTTGCCTAGGTACACACACGCATATAGCCTAATACAAGCATGTTAGCCTCCCTCATATACACGTATATGTGACTGTCACATGTAACAGTCAACACACTCACCCCCCATTCACATGTGCATGTACATACACCACCCACTCTCTACTTCTCTCTCTCTATATATATATGTTTGATAGATGGTATTGTATACATATATACATAACTATATCATGTAACTCATATGTGATATAGGCATATAGCCTATGTTAGAGTGTCTAAATATATGAATACATGAAAGTTGCCTTGTCTTGTAATATAGGCATATAGTATATACATGCCTATATATATATATATTATATGTATATATCTATATAGATATTACTTGTGTGTATGAGATAGCTTGAGTTGACTTTGGTCATTATTGGTACTTGAATTGATCGGAACAAAGACCCCCAATGTCGGTATCGGTCAATATTTGGTATCGGTCGGTATCGGATCGAAACATGCCAAACCGTATCGGTATCGGCCGTATCGGATCGGTATCGGCCGATACTTTAAAATTATATGAAATAGTAGTCACCCCCAAGGTTGACTATTTTTACTGAAAGTCAAAGTAGAGTAAACATCTGACCTAGATTGGACTAAGAGTTGACAAAGTCAACTATAGGTCAACCCTTGACCTAGTTTGACCTTGTTTGACTTTGTTTGACTTAGCTTGACCTTGTTTGACTTTGTTGTCTTCATGTTTGTTAAATGACACCCAGATACTAGTTTTAGTTGTTTAAATGACACCCAGATACTAGTTTTAGTTTTAGTTTGCTTTGGTAACTCACTATTGCTCATTACTTGGTACTAGTTTTAGTTGATTGTGTTTTTTTAAGACTAAACAAATGACACCCAGATATTACTTGTGTGTATGAGATAGCTTGAGTTGACTCTGGTCATTATTGGTACTTGAATTATAGGTTAGGCTTGTATAGCCTTGAATGGTGTGTGCTAGCTAGTATTGGGATACCAATAGCGATAAGGTAAAGGGTACCTTGGTAGGTCATGACTAGAAATAGGATATTTGACTTAGATTTGACCTTGTTTGACCAAGGTTGACTATTTGACCTAGTTTGACCTTGTTTGACTTTGTTTGACTTAGCTTGACCTTGTTTGACTTAGTACAACCTAGTTTGACCTAGTTTGACCTAGTTTGACTTTGTTTGACTTTGTTTGACTTAGCTTGACCTTGTTTGACTTAGTACAACCTAGTTTGACCTAGATTGCATATCATTGTTATTAGTAACTGTCCGCTACTAATGTGTGTCCCATAATAAGACATAATATACGAATTTGTGCCTGTTGGATAATGTGTGTCCATCTTTGCAGAATTATTTCCAAATGAATATGAATTACTACTTGCGGAATCGTTCATGGATGTACAATCGTCGTCCTGATGATATGTGTGGTGTGCGGGATGAATATATAGCGGGAGTAGAGCAGTTCCTGCAGTTTGCTAAGGCGTTCCCTCAGTACATGGACGGCACCAAAATTAAGTGTCCGTGTGTGAAATGTCATAACGTAAAATATTATCCAGAAGTGGAAGTGACATATCATTTGTACTCGAGGGGTTTCACGCCTAATTACTATCAGTGGACCGCACACGGAAAACTTGTGTCTTTAGCATCAGAGCCGAAGCCTTATGTTGAGCCATATATGCATGCGGGACCTAATTTTGTTTCAGATAATCATGCATACGACGACGGGTGCGTGAACATGGTTTTCGACGCTTGCAGGGCCTAGTTTCGTTCATGATGCACCTGAGGAGGCACCGAACGTCGATGCTGCATAGTTCATGGAGTTGTTGGAGAATGCAAGGACTCCATTGTATCCTAGTTGTGAGGATCATTCACCGTTGGAGGTGGTTACAAGACTGTTGAGCATTAAGTCAGATTTTAACATGTCGCAAGAATGCTACAACCGAGTATTGGAGTTGATTATAGAGATCTTGCCGGCGGGTGCTAAGTTGCCTAAAGACTTCTACCGGTCTAAGAGGATGGTGAGATCGCTCTGAATGGGATACGAGAAAATCGATTCCTGTCGCAATGGGTGTATGTTGTACTACAAAGACGATAAGGACGCAGATGTGTGCAGATTTTGTGGTGCTGATCGCTATAAGACAACTAGTACAGGAAGGTCTACCGGTACAAGAAGACCGACCGATTCAATGCACTACTTGCCTTTAATGCCACGGTTGTAAAGATTATTTATGGTGAAAGAGACGGCCGAAAATATGAGTTGGCACATGCGAGAACAGATTGAAGGAGTGTTGGATCACCCATCCGATGGAGAAGCGTGGAAGCACTTTGATCGAGTGTATCCAAATTTTGCTTCAGATCCGCAAAATGTCAGGTTGGGACTATCTTCTGACGGTTTTACTCCTTTTGGTCTTTCGGGATCCCAGTATTCGTGCTGGCCTGTGATTGTCACTCCGTATAACCTTCCGCCTTGGATGTGCATGAAGACTCAGTACATGTTTCTAACCATTATAATTCCTGGTCCGAACAATCCCAAGAGGAACATTGACGTGTACTTACAGCCTTTGATAGATAAGTTGAATCAGTTATGGGAAGTAGGCGCTAACACGTACGATGTTTCCAGGAAGCAAAATTTTCAGATGAAGGCAACCCTTATGTGGACCATCAACGACTTTCCGGCCTATGGAATGTTATCTGGATGGAGCACTCATGGCCGTCTCTCATGTCCGTATTGCATGGACCGTAGTAAGGCTTTCCGCTTGAAATACGGCAGAAAACCGTGCTTCTTTGATTGTCATCGGCAATTTCTGCCAAAAGATCATCCGTTCAGAAGGAACAGGAATGCTTTCCGTGCCGGCGTTGTAGAGAAGGGTGATCCACCGCCAAGGTGGTACGGAGCCACGATATGGAAGGAGGTTAAAGATTTTCTAAGTGCTATAGAAGATCCTACAACTGGGTACAAGTGCGATGGATTTGGTACAGTTCATAACTGGACAAAGAGGAGCATATTCTGGGATCTGCCATACTGGAGTACCAATCTGATCAGACATAATCTTGATGTCACGCATATTGAGAAGAATGTGTTTGATAACATAATTAATACTGTGATGGACGTAAAGGGAAAAAACGAAAGACAATCCCAAGGCCAGGTTGGACTTAGAAGAAATATGCAAACGCCCTATGTTGCATTTGATACAGCAGAATGGAAAACAGTTCCTGCCGAAGTCAATTTTCTCGCTAGACAAGGAGGATAAAGTGAACTTTGTCGGTAGATCCAGGGCCTAAAATTTCCAGAGGATATGTGTCAAATCTGAGAAGATGTGTCGGTCCGAAGGAAAACAAATTGACGGGTATGAAGAGCCACGATTGTCACGTATTCATGGAGAGGTTAATTCCGATTGCATTTCAGAAATTCTTACCGCAGGCAGTTTGGGATCCATTGACGGAGCTTAGCATATTCTTCAGGGATCTTTGTTCTAAGAAATTGCTCGTTGATCGTCTAGAAAAGCAAGAGAAGGACATTGCGGTAACACTATGCAAGCTAGAGAGGGTGTTTCCCTCCTGGATTCTTCGACTCTATGGAGCATTTGCCGATTCATCTATCCTATGAGGCACGTGTTGGTGGACCCGTCGAATATCGATGGATGTACCCGTTCGAGCGACATTTGAATCACCTAAAAAGAAAGGTGAAAAATAAGGCACGGGTCGAGGGTTCTATTTGTGAAGCCTATGTTCTCGAGGAGATTACAACTTTTGTTCGATGTATTTCAAGCCTCATGTTGCAACTAATAGAACGAGAGCTTCCAGAAACGACGAGGGAGATCATGAAAGTAATGATACAATACTGAAGGTATTCAATGCTCCAGAAAAGCCATCGGGTAAGATGAAAAAGAGATATCTAAACGATGATGAGCTAAGGGCTGCTCAGGTGTATGTATTACTCAACTGCGACGAGGAGGAAGTAGAGAAACTGGAGGGATAAGTAATTAATACGTTTATATTATTTTAATAGTATTAATTATTATACTATTACATTAATTGAACGATGTTGTTTTCAGCATATTTAATGATGATGTGAGGTCGGGTAGGCCACACATAACAGAAGAAGAACTAGAACAAGAAATGAGGCATTATTTTCTATCATGGTTGAGTGCATATGTAAGACTTGAGAACTCTGTAATTACCTTTTTGTATATGTACTTGATTGAGAATGAGCTTAATTGCTTCTTTCGTGGTATTTAGGTTGATCGTCCATACGCAAGACTTGAGAATGAGTCTATTAGAACGCTAGCCAAGGGACCAATTTATGCTGCAAAAATATGGCCAAGCTACTGTGTTAATGGGTTTAGGTTCAAGTCAACAACTTGCCCGATCAGAGACAACTTTGTGGATCTCGATTCCACCAAAAACAGCTGTTTGTGTATCAGATCTTCGAACTACAAAGATGTTGATGCGGGCAACGATTTCTATGGCGTGTTACGGGAGATCGTGGAGCTGACATATAGTTATGGAATAGAGCCTGCTAAGATTGTGTTATTCAGGTGTGATTGGTTCGATCCGATTGAAGGTCAAGGTTGGAAAGTAGACAAGCACGGTCTTGTTGATATAAACTATCGGCGTCGATATCAAGTCTATGAACCATTTGTCCTATCAAGTCAGGCTCAGCTCATGTACTTCGCAAATTATCCTAAACGGGGAACAACAAGGTCGAACTGGTGGGCAGTAAGCAAGACCAAAGCTAGAAATACCTTTGAGGTTGACGATATAGCTTATCAACAGGATGAACTACCTCTTGTAACAAATATTATAGAAGTGGATACGACGGAAGTTCCCTATTACACATCTAATTGTGTAGAAGAAGTAGAATTATCTGAAGAGGAAGATGCAGATGAAAGTGAAGATGTAGAGGAGGAAGAAGAAGAAGAAGAAGAAGTAGATGAGCTAAACGAACTAGATGAATTTTCAGAAGAGGATTAAATCTGTACGTTTGTTTTATCATCATATTTGACACTTTAGTGACACTTCTATCATATAAATCTGTGACACTTCAGTGACACTTTATTAACACTTTTATTGACACTTCAGTGACACTTTTTGACTATGATATTTTTCAAAAATCTGTGATGTCTATCATATAAATATGTTTTTTGTTTATTGTCAGGTATGACTAGACCATCTGGACGACGCGGAGGATTATATATTAGGCAGCCCCGTCAGCCTCGGGCTGGGGATGGAGAGGGCAGTTCCGTACCCTTATCCTCATCTCCGAGTACGCCAGTGTACCGTTCTGTTCCCGATCCATTACCGGGACAGGGCAGTTCTAGCAGGTTGGCGACTCCTCCCTCGTCGTCCAGCCTTCCTGATCCCGCGTCCAACATCCCTGATCCCCCGTCCAGCATTCCTACTGTCGACGACTCTATAGAGGGAGCCCACGCCGATCATATGGAGGACGGCGATCAGACTGATCCTGCCCAGGCAGGAGGTGAGAGCGACCCTCCATACGCTCCCCCGGGCGAGACGCGTATGGAGATTTGGACGGACGGGCCTATGAAGTAAGTTAATTAATTATTATATATTTCTCAAATGATTATATGTACATATATATTCATGAAAAATTATTATTGTATAGATATCGGCCTTCTGCAGTACAGAGACAGCTGGGGACATTTATGAGGCAGAACTATGGTGGGCCTTGGCTCAACTACTCAGATGCTCCCACAGATAGGAAGGCCTTTTGGTTCGCCCACTTCAAGGTAAAAAATTTGTTTATTTTTAAATTTTAATAATCATTTGTGTATATTATACAACTTTTGTATTTTACTTCTTGTAGAGGACCTATTTCTATCCACCACAACCGGGCGACGAGGATCGAGGGCCAATTTTCTGCCGTCATAGCCAAGCTCATCCGTGATGCGATCGACGACCAGAAGCGTCGTGATCGCTCCGGACAGCCGATCCAGGGTTGGATTACGCCAGAGCAGTGGACTGCGATGAAGGCTAGATTCAGCAAGCCCAAGTACCAGGAGCGGTCTGAGAAGGCCAAGGTGGCACGGTCGAGCGCCGGTAAGTGGTGTGGTGGCTCCATTCCGATGACGGAGCATTTTCGTCGTCTGGTACGTTTCCTATGACGGACATTAATTTATATATAGTTCGATATAATATTTAATACTAATAATAGATAATATATTTTAACAGGTAAAGAAGGGTGAGGACCCGAACATGGTGACCGTCTTCTTGGTCATCCATCGGAGGGCTGGGGACTTCATTGACGAGAGGGCGACGCAGGCATATGTACGTTCTATTCTTTATATTAACTGACTATAATTTAGAAAACAGAAAAATAGATATCAATATAGACTTTAGTAAACACTTACACGTTAGCAAACATGTTCTAGGCCGAGTTTGTTCGGCTACAGAAGGAGGCCGCTGATGCTGCTGCTGCTGCTAGTGCACAAGCTGAGGGAGGGGCTGGTACTTCCTTCCAGCCACCTGCAGAGCCATCGCCGGACGAGCTCTGGATGACCGCCGTTGGCGGTCTTCAGAAGGGTACGTACTACGGTACGGGATCCTACGGTGCGTATTTGGCTTCGGAGTTATCCCGGGCCCCCTCTGTCAGTACGCAGTCTCCGGCTACGCAGGCATCGTCACGAGCTGAGGATGTTCGTCGTCAGATCGAGGAGCTGCATCGCGAGTTACAGCAGCAGATTTCTGATGCAGTCGAGCGACGATCCGACCCTCCGATCGTCACCGGACGATTTGATGCGGTCGAGCGTAGTATACAGGAGCTGATGAGTCTGCATCAGGCTGCAGCTGCCAACTTGCAGACGCTCACCGAGTCTACGCAGCGCACAGAGCGTAGACAGGTCGAGCTGGAGGGATCGCAGAGGAGCATATCTGTCTCACTCGCTTAGTATACTGAGAAGGTGGTGAGTACCCTTGCTGCGCATGGTGAGCGACTGCGAGAGCTGGAGCAGGTACGTCCTTCCGGTCTATTGACGGTGCTGACTCCAGATACTGTACTGCCACCGGCGCCGACTCCAGACATTGTACTGCCTCCTACTGCCCCTACGTTACAGCTCACCCAGGAGCAGTATGACTACATTCTATCCCAGTTGCGCGGCAGGGGTCCGCAGTAATTTTATTGGTTTTTTATGACTTGTATGTATTGGCCCTATGGGCAAATTGTTTATTCATACACTGTTGTTTATACACTTGGTGGGAGACTTTTTATCATCTTTCATTTTTATTTGACTCTATTGGATGTTTGTGAGGATGTGTGTCTGTGATATTTACTTTGCACTGCCTCCTATTTTTATTGTGATATTTACTTTGTGATATCTGCGACGGGATGACAAATATACCTTCGCTGGGTTATAAGCGATGATCTGATATACAAAGGAGGTGCTGCGAAATTTTAAAAAAATATATTGTGTATTTTTGTTATGATGTGTGTCTATGTTTACAGTGAATGTAAAATACAGTGTTCGGAACCATCGACAGTTTCGATTACTGTTGTATGTTTTATCTTGGATAGAAATAGCAACAGTTCAGGGTGCACTTCTGAGAGCTTCATTTTCACGTCCTTCACTTTCTCGGACGTCGTAAAGGTTCCCGAGAAGGTGAAGGACGTGAAGAGGAAGCTCTGAGAAGTGCACCCTGAACTGTTGCTCTTTCTATCCAAGATAAAACATAGAAGAGTAAGCGAAACTGTCGATGGTTCGAACACTGCACTTCACACACACTGTAAACACAGAAACACAGCATAACAAAAATATCAATTATATTTTTTTATTTTTTTTTCACATTAGCGACGTATAGCGACGTTCTGCGACGTACTGCGACGGCAAATAGACATCGCTATACGTCGCTAACTAGCGACATTACGTCGCTCGACGTCGCTAATATACGTCACTACGTTGCCCACGTGGCCACGTGGATGCCATGCCTCGTCATCATTTATAAACTTTTGAAGCGTCGCTAGTGGTCGCTTTACGTCGCAATGTTGGTGACGTACTGATACGTCGCTCTCTGTCGCTCATTTGGCGACGTCTAGCGACAATGGACGCCGCGTCGCAAATAGCGACGTTCGGCGACGAAAGTATCATCTGCGACTTGCCTATAAGCGACGTAAGTTTTTTGTAGCTAAATATGTCGCAAATCATTTTTAGCGACGTATTTTCTGTATTTAGCGACGTTTCCTGACGTCGCTAATCTGGGTTATTTTAGTAGTGTGCAGACGGGTTTAATCCTTTCAGCGATCTTAGCTCTTCATATAGTTGTTGGCCAGTGATGCTCACGACATACAATCTCCCACCATGGCTATGCATGCGAAAAGAAAATGTAATGTTGACACTACTAATTCTTGGACCGAGCAACCTGGAAATGATATAGAGTTTATTTACAGCCACTAATAGATGATTTGCTAGAGCTATGGAACAATGGAGTGCATGCTTATGATGCATTTAGTAAATCTTTTTTCAACTTGAAAGCAATTTTGATGTGGACAATAAATGATTTTCCAGCTTATGGTAACCTAGCTGGATGTACTACCAAAGGAAAAGTTGGATGTCCCATATGTGGAGTGAATACATGTTCAAAATGGTTAAAATATAGTAGAAAAACCGTCTACATGGGACACAGACGTTTTCTTCCAGCCAAGCATCCATTTAGGTCAAAAAAAGTTGGTTTGATGGTAAGCAAGAACATAGGGAACCACCTAGATTAATGACTGGATCAAAAATTTTAGAAGGACTAAGAAATATGACAAATGATTTTGGGAAAGGAAAAGACAATGGCAAAAAAAGCGACAATCTAGAGATGTGGAAGAAGAAGTCAACATTTTTTTCACTGCCGTATTGGGATCGTCTGTTTCTTTTTATTGATTTTCATTCATTCGTTTGCTTACTTTAAATAAAAATCATTTTTTTCGTAGATACATAAAGATCCTTAAAGGATACGTTAGAAATTGTGCACGTCCTGAAGGTTGTATAGTAAAATATTATCTTGCTGACAAGAGCATGAGATTTGTTAGTGGGTACATAAAACAAGTTGCTGAGATGGATCATCGTCCAAATAGAAATGAAGATATTGAAAGTGATGCAATTTTCGATGGCCGTCCAATTTCAAAAGGAACAATAATGACATTGGATAAACAACAGCTACAAAGTGCTCACCGTATGTATTGTTCAATATGGATGAAGTCGAACCTTATCTAGAGTAAGTTATAAGAAAACATACTAACGCCAACGTAACTTGCCAATATCTATAACTAAAATCATGTAAAATTGTTTTCCCTCTTAGGATACACTTGAAGGAATTGAAACTTTCGGATAGACGCCTTGTTCAAAATGAAAATTTACTTCAAGATCGTCATTCGAAGGAATTGTCATCTTGGTTAAAAACAGAAGGTCCTAATTTCTTTTTTTTAATACCCTTAGCACATTATTTTCCAAAAAATGTATGTCCTTACCTTTTGTTTTGATTTTGAATAGATTGAGGGACAATCATGTGTAAACATATCCGACATGTTAAGAGGGCTTGCACATGGCCCTTCAAAATATGTTGTGTCTTATTTAGGATTTGTTATCAATGGTAACCGCTACCATACAAAGGCTGCTGAGAACTCTAGGCAGAATAGTGGTATTTTATTTGAGGCAACAACCATTTGTAGATCCAGCTCGAAGGATAGGAACCAAGTCACCGATACAGTTGCCTATTATGGAGTGCTTAAGAATATATTTTGCTTGGTTTATCATACCTTTCACATTCCTATTTTGATTGTAATTGGGCTAGCACAACAAATGGTGTCAAAATAGAAGATGGGTTTACCTTGGTTAACCTTCACCAAGGAAAACACCGCTTTGAAAGAGACTCGTTTATTCTAGCATCACCGGCAACCCAAGTATTTTACTCTAAGGACACTGCTTCATCTAATTGGCATGTTGTGTTAAAGGCACCAGCAAGAGGTTTTCAAGATATGGATATGGTCGTTGATCAAAATGTCTATACACCATCATTAGCACCAGTGGATGTATCAAAACTAGATAAGAATGTTGAGGATGGGTAGTGATAGTTATCTTAGAAAGGATTGTGAGGGCATTTATGTTTAAGAGGTCTTTTTCCTCTATATTTAATCTTATGAAACGCTCTATATGGTTTAATTGGTCTCTATGATACACATGCCTCTGTTGCTTTGCCATTGTGGTCTTTGAAGTGAACATTGCTAATCTGGATTTTAGATTATAATTGCGTACTGTTGATTGGTGCAAGACCTGTAGAAAACTGTGTACTGTTGATTGGTTTTCAGATTATAACAAGAACCCATAGTTGTTTGGTTTCTAGATTATTCTTGATTTCTGATATATAAATGCATTTGTTTCGCACTTTCAGAGTATCCACACTGTTGATTGGTCTCTATGATCCATATTTCTGATTTGTTTCACACTGTTGATTGGTCTCTATGATACATTTGTTTCGCAATTTTAGAGTAAATTCCATATTTCTGATATATAAATGCAATTATTTTGTTCCCCCAACTGATCCATATTTCGCACTTTCTAAGAAGTATACTACCTTCAGCATTGCAATGGCATATGGAGATGTCATGTTGTTGTATTGTTTTGGGAATATTTAATCTGTTGATTACAATAAAACTCTATTCTTGTGCAAGTGCCTAGCAGTTCTTACTACATCTGATTAGTTTGTTCTGTGCTACCCTATCTGATCATCATCAGTGAGTAATTCTTGCTCGCTGCTACCCTATCTGGCAATGTCACCAAAGCAGAGGAGAAATGATGCTCACGCTGAGGTAAATAACCTTCAACATGTATTTGAAATTAAGCTTACATCAATCTCATTTATTTGTTAATGTTTTAATTTGTTGCATATTTGTACAGTTCAAACGTACAAAAAAGAGAGCAAAGAAGTAAAGACAAGGCATCGATGCTGCTCTTGTGAATAATCCAAATGCTGGTCTATATATAAGTGAGCTAGGAGGTTCGAATGCGGTAAGGATTTAAGGCTGCTCTAAATGTGTCTGATGCATAAATGTTTACTGTCTGAATTAGTCTTGTAGAGTTGCTCTGTTTGAATTAGTCTAATGCATAAATGTTTACTGTGTCACTCAAGTCAGAAGTTTACTGTCTTCTTGTAGTTTGCTCTGTTAAATATCATTGCAACCTGTCATCTAACTAATTCAAAATTACTAAGTGGGAAGTCTTCTTCTATAGCGATGCTTACATATATTTCTAATGCATATGTTTACTGTGTTCTTGTAGAGTGCAACTCAAGCGAGCAAATCAACAAAGAAGCACAAGAAGCAAAGCAAGGATAAGGAAAAAATTCAAATGAAGAAAAAGAACCAGAAGTTTCAAATGAGGGACAAGAACCAGAAGATTCAAATGACATACAAGAACCACAAGCTTCAAATGAAGGCAAGACAGGGAGAACAACAAGGACTAGGGGACCCACTAGGTGTAGTGCTTTGCCCGTTGAAAGTGGCAATAGGCTAGAGGTGGAGTTAAATGAAAATGGTCAACCAATTGGAAGGAACTCGAAACATCTTTCAACTTTTGTCGGATGTTTGACACGTGAAATGGTACCAATAGCGTTCGATGATTGGAGACATATACCTTCTGAGAGCAAGGACTTCTATTGGAAAGATGTTATAGTAAGATGAAATTTACATTCAAGGTTAAATATAGTTTATATCTACTATCTTTGTAATAATTACTTATGTCTATTTTTGTACTTGCAGCAAAAATTTACATTCAAGGAGCGTGATGAGGAGGCAAAAATGTATGTCCTCCAACAAATGGGAAGACTTGCTACGACCAACAAATCAAATTTGGGAAAATATTTGAAGAAAAAGCCAAATGACGTAGACCCGGTAGAGTGGAAACTATTTGTTAATTAAGAAAAGATCACCAAAACAATTTAAGGTATGTTAAATAAATATTTTTTGAAGCTTCAATGTCTAATTTAAGGTATTATCTAATAATATGCATGTGATTGTACATAGGAGAGGTCTACAAAATTTAAACAAATGAGAGAAAAATAAACAATGTCGTACCTTGGAAGTAGAAAAGGCTTTGCTCGCATTGCCGATGAAATATTGGTAGGTATAAATATTTTTTTCATTCGTATTTATTCTCTACTTATCAATGCCAATTTACCTAATACAACGCAGAAAAGGGAGGGACCATATCCTAAAGATAAGGTTAGGCTTCGTGCTTGGATCCAGGGATATACTACTGGAGAAGGTGAAGCTAAGCACTCAAAGGACAACGAGCTCATTGTATGTATAACACAATCTGATACTTCACTACAAATTAGTACCCTAACTCTAAATTACCTACAGATACCTAAATCTGATACCAATCTGATACTTCATTGCACATTGGTAACCAATCTGAATTACCAACATACCATAATTCTAAATTACCTACAGATACCAATCTGATACTTCACTGCACATTAGTATAGTATGGACTAATCTGAACCTTGTTTGGTACATAAACTCATGTGCTTATATTAACTTCATGATCTATGTGAATCTGCTGTGTTACCCTTTTGGATTTGCACGTTGGTTTAAATGAGAACTTCACACAAATCTGAACTCTTATCAATCACTGGTGTGTTATTTACCTACTCACTGCCCTATTAATAACCTGATGCGTTACTAATCTGAGCTCATTGTAATTCCAGCAAAAGGCCAAGGAAATCCTTCTTGCACCACCTTCAGAGGGATCCCAACAATTAGATGAAGGTGATGCACTTTCACAAGTAATACGGCAATCTGAAAAATGAGATAGGATTAGAGGAGCCAGAGCAAACAAATCGAAATTAGTTGCTCAAAAGAAGCATTCTCAAACAGTAGTTCGACTGGAAAACAAAATTGAATCAATACAGGACGAAATTGACTCAATATCAAAATTAGTTAAAGAACAAGCAAAGTTGATAGAGACTTTGATGAAAAATAAGGTAAGTGTGGAGGAATTCTAGATTGACTCTTTTTTTATTTCACATTGACATTTTTTTACACATTACCTATGACGCTTGCCTTGTTTAGGAATGTGATCAACAAAAAGATGATGATGTTGAGGTGAGTATAGAGAAGAGAAATTCCCAAAGCAAAGTTGAGTCAATGTAAGGGCAAATCAACTCCATATCAAAGTTAATTCAACAACAAACTCAACTACTTGGTACATTAATGAAAAGTCAGGTAAGTCGTAAAGAATGACCACTTGGTACACTATATTTTTATTTTTAGTTACATGTAACTGTTTTCCTATTTAGGATCAAAATAAGATGACCAGTGAGAAGAACGACGAGAACACTGAAGAGAAGGAGGAGAACAATGATAACAATGATGATGAGAACAGTAAAGTGGAGGAGAACAACAGTGGCGACGAGAATGATTTTGAAGCAAAGGTCATTTCAAAATCTCCATCTACTCCACAGGTAATATATCTCTAATAACAAATAGAAGTATTGTAACTCGAATGATATATTAATATTTCTGAGCTTCAATCTTTATTGTAGTCACATCATCGTCTGTCAAAGGATCAAAAATGCAAGTTACTCGATTGGACGGGAAAAAATAACGAAGTTTTGCAACTGGACGATGGATCACCGATGATCCGAATGTGTCGGTTCACAATTATCCTCTTAGACAAGGTGCATCCCGTGTTTGGGTAGATATTGTGATACAACCCAAAGCTTTGTTGTTTAGGCCGTGTTTTGGTAATGACACAGTAGAGAAAATTATTGGAAGTACCACGGCTTGGCCAATAGACCACATTATGCCGTTTGAACGTCTTTAGTGTAGTACCTCTCTCTTTAACTGATAAGTTTTATTCATTAGAGGTTTCAGCAAAAATGTAGGAATTACCTCTATCATGCCTATCTATCTTGTGATCAGTTTGTTGATCACTAGTGTCCTCCATTGCTGCATCTTTGAGAGACAGACCCTTGATGAACATCAAGTCTACTGTCCATCCTACTAAGACCCACAGGCTTCCTATTAATTGGGCAATATTTGTTCTGTTGCACTCATAATTGTTTGGAATCTCTAGGCATGCCGTAGGTCTAAAAGCAGGCACACTCTGATAAGGTTTATCACTCCCAACCACAGGGAACTAATCATCATCAGATACCTCCTTAATTGTCCCCAATTTGAGGTACACCATAAAGTAAGCTGCTCATAAAGGCTTATCTTGTTGTGCATATATGTCGTATATCGTATCCTAGTTTCATAGAAAAAATGTTTGTCGTTGTGGCCGTCTGTGCAACATAGATTGATGCCTATTAAACTATTTTATTTACTGTTTGATGTGATACACTGTTTAATCAATTAGTTTCAATATTGTTCCATCTTCATTTTTTGATTAAAGAGATTTAGTGGACTGAACCTGTTTTATATTTGTGTAGGTTGGATGAAGTAAAAGAATGCTTTTTGAGGAGCTTTGGTTGTGGATAGGCCCGAAGGGTTCGAGCTAAATTTTGTATATACAACATTTTGGGTATATGTATGGAAACAATTAAACGCTGACTACGTACGTTGTTAATGTTTAATTTTTGGGATATGTTTGGTACTACTTTGTTGTTCTACATGGCATATGTATGGAAACAATTTGTACTATATGTTTGGACATATGGCTGAAACAATTTTTTGACATGTTTGGATATTTTTGGACATATGTTTGGTACTACTTCGTGTATATATGCAATAGATATCTGTGGCATTTTGTATATCTGCAATGCTATTCTGATGTGCTGATACTAATGTGTTGCAATAATTTGCTACATTCTGCAAATTATTTCTCTATAGCATTCTGCTAGCATTCTGACAAGCTTATTGGTGGACATATATAATAGCGCGAAAGAAATGCTATAAATACGAGATATATACATTTATCAACAGCGTTCACGAACGCCAAAATAACTTATATCGTTGTTGATAAAGTATAGCGCACATGTACGCTATAACATCTCAATAGCGTTCATGTATGCTATTACGTTACTATAGCGTTCATGTATGCTATAACATCTCAATAGCGTTCAGGTATACTATAACATTTCTATAGCATTCGTAAATGCTATAACAAATGTATAGCATTCAACCATGTTATAAAGGTCCTATAGCGTTCCTGAAAGCTATAAAGAGACTGTAGCGTCATAGAATGCTATAAACCATCATAGCTTTTATGAATGCTGTAACTTATAGTGTTTCTGTACATGGGACAATTATAGCGGGGGCATTTACAGCGGACGTATTTTGCTATAATACGCATTCGACAGCGTTCTGTGCACGCTATCGTATCCTATATCTGTTGTAGTGTGCAATCTGTTACTCCAGCCCACTGCGAAGTCCCCTCGCCAGCCCACTACGAAGTCCCCTGGCTAGCCTACTGTGAAGTCCCCTCGCCAGCCCACTGCGAAGTTCCCTGGCCAGCCCACTGTGAAGTCTCATAGCCAGCCCACTGCGAAGTCCCTGGCCAGCCCACTATAAAGTCTCCCCGCCAGCCCACTGTGAAGTCTCATGACCAGCCCACTGCGAAGTCCCCTCGCCAGCTTGCTGAGGCGCGATCTCGTTAGCTTGCTGAGGCAGGCTATCGGGGATGTACGGTTGGGTGACTTGGTGCCTAACCTTATGGGAAAGTGGTTGTCGTTGGCTAATAATGTCTGCAGGATAATATGGCGGAATATGTAGTGCAGGATTCGGATCTGCTTTCACCCGATCCAAAAAGTTTCTTATCGTCGTTTTCAATACTTCAGGATTTGGGTTATCATATGCTTGCTCCAAAGCTGGAACCTAAAATAATAACACATTACTTACATTAGTTCTTATGTAAGCTGAAATATTGGTTTAGAATATAAAATTACTTACATCAGTTCTTATTATATGTTCACGAAATTCACGCAGGCTATAATCATCTATAGCTCGATGCTGGAATCGAGACTCCTGATATAAGTAGAGTCTGTTGCTTATAATTGGAGATCCCCACCAAGATCTATATACAATACCCATGTATACTATACGGTTTAAAAGATATGAGCATATGATACCATATGGGAACAAGTATTGGTTAACGTTAAAATAACTTACAATCCTCCATAGTTGCTATGTTCTAAGACAAATGTGAGATGTTATGTCTCTAGTCTAAAATTTCAAGCATGAATTAATTTGCGAGCTCTTGCGGTTGTGCTTGCTCTACCACGATTGTAGCATGGCATGCAGGTCTTCGGATATATGTTGTTTCATACCGAATTGCCGCATAACACAATCAGCAGGATGATACATTATGTCTCCATGGTATATTATGTAAAACCTATGGAGACTTAATTCATATGTTGTTTGTTAAATCTCAGGAGGATAATGATTAGTATAATAATGCACCATTTGAACCTATTTTATGGCAAATAATTATAAGATAATAAAACATAATAAACTTAATAAATATAGAATGATAAATTTAATTTACCTCTGAAATTTGTAGTGAATCAAATTGGCCCCAATATAGGGGCAACCGAGTGGACACAGTGTGCGGGATCTACTGCATCTGTAATCCACCGTAAAGCTATCGGAAAGACATGTGTGTCGCTGCTGATACGGAAGAGTAGCCTACCGATAGAAAAATGTTCGTAGGACCGAACCTAAAAAATATGATATAAGTGTACAAATTTTAAATGTATACCAAATTTAAAAAAATTTCATACCTAGATCAATGTCACGCATCTATTTAAATTTTCATTAATTTATCCTTTGTCTCGAACTGCACAAAATCTGACATAGCACTGTATAGATATGCCAGCATTTATGCTCCCCAAGCATGAATTGTAGGTTCCGTTAAATCTTTCAAAAATGACAGAAACTGTAAATTTACCATATCCGATGAGTTGGAAAACAAAACTACACTAATTAGGCCTACTAAATAAGATCTGGTGCAAGCAATGACCTAAACAGATTATAAAAAAACTATATCATCTAAACTAAATTGATATAATTTATAAATATTAACCATAAATTTTATACTTACCCGTTCCTCATCAACTGAGATATCTTCGTCACCAATACGATCTATGTGCATAAAATTCTGACGGAGCCATGTATACGACACTAAGCTTTTGCCTTTCAATTTTGGTGCCTCCACACCTAGGTACTCCATGATCGCAGTCTCAGCAAAAAATGACTCCTCAAATATTATAGGTTCACCTGTAATAGGTAGTCCTAAAATATTTGCAACATATTTAAGGACAATAGTCATTCCGTCGAAAGGTAGCACTGTAATATTTCGTTCGGGCCACCAACGCTCTACTAGACTGAAGATCAAGTCTCTATCGTGACGTAAAAAACGTATTTGATCAATGTACTGAAAACCTAATATACGTGCAACAAAGCTTCTTGGTTGGCCCTCATAGCGCCATGTGACATGTTCTCGAGACCACGCATCCTTTTTATAATCACATAGCTGTATATAAAATATACGAACTATGTTATCACTGAACATATAAAATATAAATTTTATTGACTAACACAATTAAGTTTAAATATACCTCTCCTGAAAATATCAGGCTAGATATGTGCGACTCATGCTGCTACTAATCAATTCTGTAGTTGGCCCCCCTGGTATACGACCACCATTTTGGCTAGTCATATGTAAAAAGATGGTTGTCAAAACGCATATTTAAATAGTCATGGTTAGGATTTACATTAGGATCAGGGTTAAGGATAACATTAGGGTAGGTTAGGGTTAAGGTTATTAGTAGAATTTTGAATAGGATTAGGGTAAAGGTTAAGAGTAGGATAGATTAGGGTTTTGTTTATATTAGGGTAAGAGTTTGGATTAGATTAGGGTTGTGTTCACTAGTTAGGGTTAGGGTTGGGGTCTAGATTAGGTTTAAGATTAGTCTTTGGGTTAGGATTGGGGTCTAGATTAGGGTTAGGATTAGTCTTAGGGTTAGGGTTGGGTTCTAGATTAGGGTTAGGATTACTCTTAGGGTTTAGTTTGTGTTTAGGATTTTGGATTAGGGTTGGAGTCTATATTAGGGTTAGGATTAGACTTAGGGTTTAGTTTATGTTTAGGGTTTATTACTAAGACTAAGGGTTAGGATTAGTGTTTGTGTTTGGTTAGGGAATTAGGGTTTAGGATATGAAGAATACTAATAGTAATAAATATAGTTCAAAAATAATTCAAAAATTAAACTAACCTGGCCTTCATTCTTCTTCTTCTTGGTTTCTCTCTACTCCTCCCCCTCTTCCTGTGAACTTCTTTCACTTCGCTCTTCTTCATATACAAGAACCTCTTACCTCCCCGAACCACCAACTCACCCAACTCCCCATTAAACCATTCTCCCCATTTACTATCCGAACCCACCCACCCTCCACACGTAGCGAACCGGCACCTACCCGTGCGAGCCGACCGACCGACCATGTTCAATTTCCGACTGACGGTCTGGCGGAAATGAGCATGGCTCCAATTCCGCTATACAGTCTGTCGACTTCTATCACGACTTTAAAAATTCAGAACTTATTTTTTGACAAATTTTTAATGATTTTTTATCCCTACAGAAAATTTTATGTTTTATAAAAGATCAAAATTTGTTCGGATCAGGAAGCCACCGCATGTTCTCTTATGATCTATGCTTGTACTCAGCAGATTCTTGACGGTTTGTGGAAGTTTCTCATATCCTTCTGGACATACCTGAATCCATGAAGCAATCATACAAGAATGTCTATGAAACCAAAACTAGATGTTATGAATAAAATATTAACCATGCAATAATTTGCTTGAAACTGACACCAAGGATATATACTTGGGTTTGTGACCGTAAGCCCACATGACGGCCTTTTATTGGCCTCCGGATCCGGATAGAGTCCAGTGATAGCAGGAAGGACGACTTCCTGCCACGCAGCCAACAGTCACGTCCGCAGTAACAAACTGCTAGCAAACATATCATTTTCTTATTTGAAGAGGGAGGCAATCTTAGATTTCAGGTACTGTTCCTCACTTATTATGTGGAACATGGGGATCTCTTAATTACAATTCTTATGAACATGGCCTCTCTTAACTACATTCTTCTAACTAGTGGCCCTATTAGAGGAGATTCATCTAGCTAGTGGCCCCATTAGAGGACTTCCCACCGCAAGCCTTAATTAGAAACGACAATGGATCATAAATATACCAGAGGAATGTTCCATCAAGATTCAAGACAAAACGGAACAACACTGTTAAAACTTTTTATTCTTACTGCCAATTATCAGCTGTACGTAATTTGAACAAGGAATATTGAAACACACCACACACACACACAAAACTTTGATAGCCATCAATTCTTCTACCTATTCTTGATGTGCGCAAAGTTTCAGTCACTGGCTTAATTTCTATGCAACAGTTCCATCGTTCCCTGCGAGTGCTCTGTACTTGTCCTTCCTTGTAAAGCTCGTGCACTCGTAAGAAAGGCTTGCGGCTATCATCCTCTGCAGGTAGTTCGCGACATCATGGCTGGACTTGCCAGCGCCGCACGAGAGCTCCTTCGGCAGCTTGTTCAAGAACGTGATCTCGTAGGAAGGGCTAGGGTTCATGAAGAAGAAGTACGGGTCCATCCCTTTCCACCCCCTCGCCGTCGTCCCGTGGAACATGCTCACCCCGGTCGACACCGCGACCGGCACGATCTCGTCCGTCAGCTCCGCGAAGAGCGCGGAGAACCTCAGCAGGAAGGGCTCCCGGCAGGTGGTGCCCTCGGGGCATATCACGAGGTCCCCCTCCTCGAGCAGCTTCTTGATCATCGCCGCGTCCCTGGCCCGGTCGCGGCTGAGCCTCACGGTCTTGATCGGGGAGATGAGCTCCGAGAGGCGGGACACCGAGTAGGTGACCGTGGTGATCGGCCGGCCCAGCGCGGTCGACAGGAAGATCGGGTCGAGGAGCGTGCGGTGGGAGCAGATGAAGAGCACGCCGGTCTGTCCGAGGGATTTCTCGGCGGGCGGCGGGGGGTTTCCCTTCACCACTATGCGGACCCCTAGAGCTTTGAAGCCGTAGTAGAGGATACTCATGGGGAGGAGCGAACCGGCTGCGACGCGGACGACAGCGAGCAGGAAGCCGACCGGCATCCACAGGACCGTGAGGAGTGCTACCAACGGTGTCGGCTTCTGTACGAGTCGACCGTCGTGGAAGACGACCGGTTTTGGTAGGCTCTCTCTTCTTACGGCTTCCACCTCTGGCTTAGGAGGAACTAAGTAGCCCTCCTACAAATAAAAAAAACATTACGTTTTTATACATCTGTGTCCTGGTGTTATGCTCGTACAAAATAAAAAGATTATTTGTTTGAACCTGACAAAGGCTCATAAAAGGGAAGTCAGTCTTCCTGTCACCCAATCCGATCTCCGGTGAGGCTTCTCCGAAGGCGTCCCGGAGAGCGACCGCCTTGTTCGGGCCTACGAGAACGCCACGTCCGCTGACGAAGCCGGTAGCTCGGCCTCCGTAAGTACCGATCTCGGTCCCTATAACCAAGTCGGCCCCCAGGAACTCCTTGAGGAACCCTTCCACCATCACCCTCGGATTGGCCGTCAGCACGCAGCGCCTGCCGCAAGCGGAGAACACCCTCCACGACTCCGGGTGCAGGTCCATCGAGTAGAACTTGGGCAGCACGGCCCTCGCGACCGACTCCACGTCCGACACCTTCACCCCGCACAGCGTCGCGAACACGAGCACCTTGATCCCCGCGGACTCCGACACGAGGTAGTAGAGCAGGCCGGCCAGGGGCGAGAACGAGAGCAGGAGGAGGAGCCTCAGCAGGCCTCCGACCTCGAAGGCGACCAGTGCGAAGTACGGGAACGAGCTGCGCCCCCTGAGCAGCGTTCCGTCGAGGTCGGCGACCACCGTGTGGTTCTCTCGGCCATGGGAGGAGCACTTGTCTACGGTCGGGAACGGTGAGAACTCCGAGACTCTTGCCATTGTCATGACAAATATTGGATTAGTGTACTATATGTAATAAGGATGCAAGTGGCATGCTTTCCTCAAGTATATATATAGAAAGTTAGAATACTAGTGGGGAGAGGCTTTGTTGGTAAGGAGTAGGAATCATCCAACATTCTTCGTGGTTAACCATGGAGGTTGATGGTTGATGATAGCTCCATTCTTAGTCCCCACCGCCCCCATTTCTGTCACACTATAGTTTTCTCCCACAAATGTCAAAGAAAACTCGACAGTCTAAGCCTTCATACTAAGGGAACTACTACGTACATGCAAGCTATATCATCAAATGTCCGAGCTCTCTAGCCTAGTGGTATTAGAGCGGACATCCGGAGGGGCCGGCAAGGTTCGAGCCTCCCAATTGTGTGTGTGCGTGTGATTTCAAAAAAAATATATATCATCAAATTAATCATCGCCCTTCACCATAATTAGGTTTATATATATATATATATATATATAAGCGGATAAAAGCCTCCTTTAGAAAATCTCCCAAAACCCTCCTCACTCTAGCCGTAATTTAATGTTAATATTAATGTTAAATTAATATTAATGTTAATATTAACATTAAATACTAAAATTAACATTAAACTTAACATTAAAATTAATATTAACATTAACATTAATATTAACATTAACATTAACATTAATGTAAAAATAAAAAAAATATTAATATTAACATTAACATTAACATTAATATTAATATTATATTACGGCTGAGAGTGAGGGGGTTTTTAGGAAATTTTCTAAGGGGAGGTTTGATCCGCTCCATATATATATATATATATATATATATATATATATATATAGCGAATGACCTCTAGTCTAGTGGTTAATAAAGATGCATGCGGCCCAAGTGGTCAGAATTGGAGTGGAGACAAGTTCGCCACAATTACCCATTGCTTTCAATATATATATATATATATATATATATATATATATATATATATATATATATATATATATTGTCACGATCCGCACCCTGATTAGGGGCACGAGTACGTGGTTACGTCCAGCCTACGCCGTAGCATCGGCGGTAGAACGCTGTCTAGGTTGTCTACAAAACTACACTAAACAGTATAAAGGTACCTGTACAGTATATACACTCCGAATGGAGGTGACATAGCAATACAGGCTCAATCACAAAAACAAACTAGGATAGATTGAACGAAAGAAAATATGATAGATGAAAACAGGAAATAAGTTCAAGATCCACACAAGTCCAGAGCTATACACAACTACACAGAGTCATAGAAATTATATAAAATGCTACAAACTGAAAGTACTAGATGGCTCGCAGGCCAGGCAAACCTAACTAAACTACACTACTCAGGGTGAGCAAAGTCTAGTGGCTCTACTAACAAGCCACGGTCCAGGTCTACTCCGTCAGACTCGACCCCATAATAGGTGGACAATCTGCCTCAGAATCATCTGTAATATATCAACGGTATCCTGTCAGGAAATGAGCAAGTACAAACACCAACAGAAGTTCTATATGTTGACAAATACTATACGAGACAGTATAATGAAATACAAGACAAAATATATGAAATACAGGGTAAAATCAGCAGAAAATGTATAATAGATGTGAGTACTGAATAGGACGACAATATATATATATATATGATTAGAACTATTCGGAAGCCGAGTTACAACCCTTAAACCAAACAAGGACCGGAGTTGTAACCCTTCTCCCGAACAGAACTTAGCCTCCTATGATAAATAAATATAAAAATGTGACTTGAATTATTAGAGCGCTATGTGATCGGCTAGGGATCATGGTAGGGTTATCCACTTGGCCCGCAATCCGCGATGACCTCAACGGAAAGTCATGCCAGCCAACCTGGATAACATGGACATGGAGGTATCTGCTACACCCTACGTGAGGTGAGAGTGGCACAATCAAAATAGTGACATGGGGCTTTGATCACATAATCTATAATAATTTCTCCATCCCGAATAGTATCATGGATCCGGACATGGCACGTCATGACACGGGATTCAAAGAAGGGGGCAAGCCCACTCCCAAATCGATGTCTATATGAGTACATGAAACATGGATATCACACACCAATATACCCATGAAATCCGGAAATAACATCTCATGACAGGATCCGACGTATACTAGTCCGTGAACCGTCGTGTCGAAAATCATGTAAGATACTACAACTGAATCGGATATAGTAGATATCAAGACAATAAAAACTATCAGTGAATGTACTCGCCTGCGGTCCTGAGCTGATAAGGTAACAGACGCTCAGAGTAATCACAGACCTAAAATAAGATACTATGAGTCAAACAGGGTTTTATAATAAAAAGGAAACTAATTTAAGTCATGAATGCAAGTCTAAGTCAAACTAGGTCAATCTAGGTCAAACTAAGTCATGTCATACTGGTTCATACTAGGTCATACCAGGTTACTGGGAGTCAATCCAAGTCAAACGGGGTCAAAGGTTGACTTACAGTTGACTTTTGATCAACTGGTCAACCCTGGTTAACTCTGGGTCAACCTAGGTCAAACTAGTCTAATGTTGACCAACTATTGACTTTCAGTCAACTGGTCAACTCTGCTTTGGTTTCGGTCAAATCTAGTCCTTATAGGCTAAGGTTGACTCTCGGTTGACTTTTGTTGACTTTTGGTCAAAATGGTCAACCGAAATCAAAACTAGTCTAGGTGCACTATATTTGATCATTACCAACCAAGAGAACCAAGTTCTAACCATATTTTAACTCTAAACTCAAATACCTACATTATCCTTACCAAGGTAATCCCGATACCTTGTCCAATACAAAGGAAACCCGCTAATTCTCAATATACTAGCCTAGGCTCCCTAGGGTAGTTAGATACTATCCTATCTAAGGATTACCACCAAGATACATAGGTTTCCTAGATATCTAACCTATCTTAGAATACATGTTGGTTTACCCTTATTACCTTACCATGATATTCTCTAACTTCTAGTTAACACCCACATACCACACTCACTCATTCCCTCACAACATTGACTCCCATAATACCACACTCATAGGCTCTCACCTATAGGCTTACATATAGGCTAACCTCTATAGGCTCACACACACACAAAGCACACATACACACACACACACATAGGCATATATTGGACTGTTTTTAGGGTGCTCTAAATGGCCTGAACATGGACTATTTTGGGAGTGATATAGGGCCTGTCATTGGCTAATACATAGGCCATCTAAGGCTACTAAGTGGCTGCCTATGGGGTTATTTAGGACAGGTTTTGGACAGCATATGGCTGTTAAAGGGGGCTAACAAGGGCTGAAATGGACTGAACAAGGATGGATTTTTGGGCTGTCATTTGGACAGGTTAAGGACAAGTTTGGGGGCTGTCAAAGGGTGGAAATAGGGGCCTATTCAAGGCTGATTGTAGGCTGAAATATAGGACTGTTTAGGGGCAGCCATGGAGTGTCATGGGGACTGTTTTGGGTCTATTTAGGACTGGTTTGGACAGCTATTAGGCATGGTTAAGGGTGGCTATTAAGGCCTGTTGTGTAGGCTGTCTAGGGGGTATGTTAAGGGCTGTGTGGGGTGGTGTTTAAGGGGATATGGGGGCTGCCAATGCCCTGTACTGTTGCTGTTCGGAGCTACTGTTTAGAGCAGCTCCCCCCTTCACACTTTCAATACTCCTCTCAAACTCTCTCACACTCAATCTCTCACTAACATTCCCTCAAACACCCTCTATATAACACACATACATACACATTACCAACACAACACCAATCTAACTTCTCCTCCTTGGCCGAATTTACTATACCCACAACACAAAGAAATACACATACACACCATACATATATACATATAAATAAGTCACCAATATATATACATATATATATATATATATATATATATATAGAGTCATTAATATATATAACCATATATATATACACAATACATAGATAAATAAATATGATACAATATGATACATGAAGAACACCTCTCTAAACAACACAAATCTGAGATTAAAATATCTAATATTTATTCACACAATATTATATTAAAACAAGAGTCCAATAGGGATTTTCTACTAGGACACAAACCTACACATAGGACACACCTAAAAGTCTCCAAATGGACACGAAATGACACAAATAGAACACAACCATGGGGGTCATTCCTATGGGTCTAAAATCATCCTATATGCATGAGAAAATAAGAAGAAGAAGGGATTTATACCTTCCGGTAGATCGAATCGAAGAAAAGCCTTCCGATGCGACACCGACACGTAGGAATCCCAAATGGACACGAACGAGCTCCGAATCCTTCCAAACTTGGCTAGCTTTCTCCTTGGCTTGAGTAGAGAAGGAAAAGAAGATTGGGTGGAAGAAAGAAGGGATTTGGTGGAGAAATCTATATAAAACCCTCTCTAGAAATTTGGGAAGAACAAGAAGAAAGTAGAATGGAAAGAATGGAAAATATCAAAGGGCTTGAGCCTATCCCCTCAATAGGTGGCTGGCCATAATGGGGCTATGTGTCCTATTATGGTAAGGTCCAAAATGCCCCCACTAATCTATTCTATTAGTATTAGTGTAATGCATGTGGTTCGTATTACGTATTTTAGAAATACGTGTACGTATTTTATCTTGTATTGCATGATTCCTTGTTTCCTTCATGGCTTGGGTTATTCTTGGTTCGGGTTGGCTTGGTTCGGTTTGGGATTTGTATTGGTTCATCAATGAACCTAAGGGTGAACCCCCTACCTACCACCACCACTACCATTTATTAACCCCTTCCCTTTCTCTCTCTTCATTAATCATCTTCTTCTTCCTCATTTACTTCCTTACCTACCAGAGAGAGGGAGAGAGAGGTCTAGGCAAGTGCAACTTGCTTCATGGAGGAACTCAGATTTTATTGTTTCATTCTCTTTCTTACATCATTCTAACTTACTTTAGAACTGGGCATTTTACTTTCCATGGCTAGATTCTTGTAGATCTATATTTACATTATTTTCGGATTTCTTGGGTTTTGATCTACTTAATCTTGTTATTTTCTAGTTTTGATGGTTCCATGTTGTAGAGAATTTCGTTCTACCCCTATTTTGACCTATGGAAGTTCAGATTTGGACTCCGGATGAAGGTTTCATGGAGCTTGGAGCATGGATTCTTGGCGTTCTTCTTCTCGGAAGCTTGGAGAGAAGAACAGTGCTAGACTTGACCGCATGAATACTTCATGCGGTAAGTGATTCTGACCGCATGAGCCTTCATACGACAGCTCTGGCCGCATGGGCTTGACTTGACCGCATGAACATTTCATGCGGCAAGTGCTCTCTCAGCTGCATAGGCCCTGATCCTCGAGTCGCATGAGAACCCCAGACCCAGCCGCATGGACTTCTTAGTCCGGGCCGCATGACCCTGATTAATCCCAGCCGCATATGCATCCTTTATTTCCGGAGCCGCATGGGCTTCTACTAAGCCGCATGCGCCTGGCCCAGATCCAGCCGCATGGACTTCTCTTTCGCTAGCCGCATGAGACTCACCTAATTGGGCCACATGCGCCCTCGTCCTCCTAAGCCGCATGCGCCCCTCTTGTCTTGGCCGTATGGGTTCTAATGACCCTGGCCGCATGCGCTCACCTAATTGAGCCGCATGTGTCTTACCCTCCCCTGGCTGCATAGGCCTGAGCCGCATGACTTTCTAATAACCCTGTGTATTATTATTTATCATTAATTACCCATGTTTTGTAACTCCTTATTGTATTTTTTTTATGCCCATTTTATATCCTTACGCCTTTTGTCCTGAACTTGATTTTACTTAATATGTTTGGAATGACTATTGTACATGGCATGGTATGGCAATGAACTAGCATAACACGACAGTGACCCGTAGTGGTGCACTCCTGACATGACTAACCTGACATGACCTGATAGTGGCCCGTCGTGGCGCACTCCTGACAAGTATACCTGACATGATTTTTCGAATGGCTGTTGTGACGGCTACCTGACATGACATGACCTGTATAATTAATCCTGGACACCGTGGGCGATTGTGCTTGTACAAATAATCCAGTCCTGTCTTGCATCATGTCTAGGAGGGGACTCCTGAGTACCACGGTTAGGAGTACCTACTGAAATGGACTAAGGCTAAATAACTAGAGTAATACATTAGTCATAAAGAGATCTCCCAGCTACAGGCAATCCCGTTACCTGGACACGCCTTGGGATCTGTAGCCTGCCGTCGAGTAGGGCACATTTCCAGCACACTGTCATGCGTTGCACCCTTCAAGCTACCTAAGGTTATATGCGTTTCCTGGACGATGTACCCACCTGAATTCAACTTTAAATCTTTTAACCCGGGTAACCTGGATGGACTACAGGGCTTGTGGCTGTAGAAGATTCTCACTGCATCTTGCTAGTAACTAGGCTTGTGATAATCCTAGTTAG
This sequence comes from Iris pallida, assembly GCA_029216955.1. Taxonomy (NCBI): domain Eukaryota; kingdom Viridiplantae; phylum Streptophyta; class Magnoliopsida; order Asparagales; family Iridaceae; genus Iris; species Iris pallida. Next base: position 1,099,902 of record JANAVB010025599.1, read on the forward strand.
TTAAAGTATCAAGCCGTAGTTCTTGTTTGGCCGTGAAATGATTGGATGGAGTCTAACCAGTCTAGTCTTGTCCTGATTCTGTTCCAGATTACTGCATGACCAGAATGCCTGTATTTATTTTATCGATAAATTGTCAGAATTCCAAGTTCTGTTCAGACCAAGGATTACAACCCCGGTCCTTGTTTGGTTTACGGGTTGTAACCTGGTTATCTGAATAGTCCCATGGTTACCCCATCGTATATCATCTGTCCTGTTTTCTTTAATTGTTGTCTTTTATTATATATTGTACTCTTGTACTAATTTGCTGGTTTTAGTTCCTAAGTGAAGCCTCCTTTGTGGCACTTGCTCTTTCTGGGATCTGACCCAGCTGGTTTTGTATGGACAGATACCAGAGCAGCTCTAGAGGATCTACCGGTTTTCCAGCCCGATGGTGAACACCAGGCGTAACCAGGGCTACGAGTGGGTTTATTTTTGCTCTCCCACTCTATTGTAAAATTATTCTTTTGAGGCGTTTAGCCGCCAAGCCAGTGTTAGCTCGTGTACATTTTACTTACTGTCTGCCTACGGGCTATAACATGATTGGCAACCTAGGGTTGATCATGTATGACTAAAACTCTTGCTAGTCCTCACATTTTGTAACGACTAGCTTCATGATCAGCTGAATATGTAATGTTTGGGACGCCTTACTATTGTATATTTGGTGATCTTACATCTTGTAATATTCACTTATTTGCTTGTGATTGAGATACTAGGCTTGTTATTGACCTTAAGAGACTGTTGGCTTGTAGATAAACCCTCATATATCTAGACAGCCGTGACCGTATAGCGGAGTGGATCCCATTTCATTATACGTAGCTGGCTATGTCTGCCCCCGCTCTCCAGTATTCTGGTTCTGGGGCGTGACAATTAGGAAATGGCTAATTGGTTGGGTCTAAATTTGTCATTCTAATGTCTTTAATCACACTAACCCTATCCATAATAATTAGCCTAACCACTAACTAAAATAATTAATATGTGGGCCATGGCTAACTAGTGTGTGGGTCCCACTAGAGTCAAAACTACCCCGGGTCCCCGTTACAAGTCGGATTGAGTTGAAATTCGAACCCGACTCAAATAACCCCAAAATATTCTTATAAATAAATAAATAATTTTAAAAATATTCTAAAATAAAAAATGACAAAAATATCCCTATTTCTGAAAACTGGGGGTGACAAATCTATCCACCTTAAAAAAAATTGTCCTCGAAATTTAAACTAAACAACAGTAAAATATCAAAATCACAAGTCATGGCTTAAAATTTAAAATGATTAAAATTTCAAAAATCAAAGCATGAATTAAATGACTAAAATTATAAAATTTAAAATTACTCTCAAATAGAAACTGGGTGCTATAAGTCTATCCACCCTAAAAAAAATCATCCTCAAAAATTAAAATAAAGTAAACACAGAAAAATCATGCAAATCGATAATCGTATGCGTCTGTCCAATCATCATGATACTCAGAATCTCCGTCATGCCAGTGAGCAAGGCTACGATAATCACCGAGTCCTCAACTACGGTACATACCTCTAGAATTATAGTATTTAAAATTTTCGTATTGTCGCATACTTGGCCGCGAAAACCTTAAATTCCCATACCCGAGAAATATGACCATAATCCGACTATATGTCCTCACTATGCCTGCTAGCATGACCCTAGAATATTCTAAAATCTTATAATCGAGGCGACCTAGCTCATATACTTATCTCAGAAGAAAATCACATCACAAGAACAATTTTCATCCAACGATCAAAGAACAGATAGAATCAAATTTTAAGACAGTTTATAAGAAGGCAAATGCGGAAAGGGGATCGAAAGATTGGAACCTGCTATCTGCTCTGCTACTGCCTGAGTGGGCTCAACTGTCATGGCAAAAACTCGCCCCTGCTGGCCTCCTCTAGCCTGCTGTACGCCGTCCTGGCCTCTTCGGATTCCACTAGCGTGGCAATCCCTCAGCTGGTGGTCAGGCACCCCACAGTGTAGGCATACGCCCAACCTCTTTCTACAGGCATCTCGAGTGTGTCCCTACTTCTCGCAGAAAGTGCACTGAGTAGCCTGCCCCTGGCCCCGTCCCTGGTGCTGCTAGGCACGCGCTGGTGCCTGCTGAAACTGTAACTGAGGCTGCTGCTGCTGAAACTGCCTCTGCTGGAAATGAGGGCACTTCGTCAGCCCCGCACTCAAGCTCACTCCAAGAACGTCACTGCCCCTCTTCGGCTTGAGGCCGAAGTCCTCCTCTGCAATCTCCGCCTCTATCAGGATCTGTTCGAAGGTCGCGTCACGTCGCCCAGAGGTACGAGTACGAACTGCATGTATAAGACCCCTCCGAAACTTTCGAGCCTTGTACCCCTCATCCTGGATCAGACTGGATGCAAACTTGCTCAGGCGGAAGAACTCCGCTGCATACTCGTCTACCGACGAGTTATCCTGCACCAAACTGGCAAACTGTCCCTCCAAAGCTGTCAAGGCCACATCTGTGTAGAACTTCTTCTTAAAGAGCTTCCTGAAGTCCTCCCAAGTCAAACCCCTCACCGATGCATGCGGATCCGTGTGAAACCAAGTCAACGTTATATCGAAAAACTGGCTCGCTGCAGACGTCACCCAAAGCCCTCTCATGACCTCTGCCAACTCCAGACTCCGCTGGACATCCTTCAACCAGTCATCCGCATATAGGATACCCTCGGTACCCTTGAACTCCCTCGGTTTCATCTTCCTGAAGTCTAGGTGTGTGCCAGGCCTCCCCTGACCCTGTTGCTGAACTGGGGCTCCCTGATCTGTACCCGGTGCACCCCTTTCTACTGCTGTCATCGCCAGCTAATGGAGTTCTCCATGCTCCATCGTCACAACTCTGCCTGTGCGCTCTGGGTCTGCAACATCTGCTGCAGAACGGCCATCATCCCCTGAGTATCAGTCGGTAGCGGAGGCAGCGGTGGAAGAATATCAGGAATGACCATGGACGGTCTCGCTGCTGGAGGTGGAAGACCTCATAAAACCGTCGCTGCTGCTCCCGCCTGAAGGGCAGGGGCTGAGGTGGCAGCTCCTCAACTGTAGCTCCCTCTGCTGGAGGTGGAAGACCTCCGAGAACTGCCGCTGCTACTCCTGCCTGAAGGGTAGGAACTGAGGCTACTGCTCTATCGACTGCTACTCCTGTAGTCGGAGGTGGAAGACCTCCTGGATCTGACCTCTCTGGAACTGTACTAGGCCCTGCTGCCTGAGAACGAGTCACTGTCATCCTGAGGACGAATTGAACCCAAGAGATCAATATGGCACAAGATAAGATATTATCAAAGGAGGACAATTGAATTCAAATGCAAGAAGAGTTGTCAAGGTAATCAAAAGATCAAAAATTTTCTAAAATGTGATTGAGTAATTCCTAGCATACCCTAGATCCTACGTCCTAGTCGCAGGCTCGTAATTAGTACTCTAAGTCGAGCACCATTACGAGATCGCACTATTTGCGACACTGACCTGTATGGGCCACCACAAAAACGTGTCACGACCCACACCCTGATTAGGGGTACGAGTAAGTGGTTACGTCCAGCCTACGCTGCAGCATCGGTGGTAGAACGCTGTCTAGGTTGTCTACAAAACTACACTAAATAGTATAAAGGTACCTATAAAGTATATACACTCCGAATGGAGGTGACATAGCAATACAGTCTCAATCACAAAAACAAACTAGGATAGGTAGCACGAAAGGAAATATGATAGATGAAAACAGGAAATAAATTCAAGATCCATACAAGTCCAGAGCTATACACAACTACACAGAGTCATAGAAATATAATATAAAATGCTACAAACTGAAAGTACTAGCTGGCTCGCAGGCCAGACAAACCTAACTAAACTACACTACTCAGGGTGAGCAAAGTCTAGTGGCTCTACTAACAAGCCACGGTCCAGGTCTACTCCGTCAGACTCGACCCCATAATAGGTCGGACAATCTGCCTCAGAATCATCTGTAATATATCAACGGTATCCTGTCAGGAAAATGAGCAAGTACAAACACCAACAGCAGTTCCATATGAATTGACAAATACTATAAGAGATAGTATAATGAAATACAAGACAAAGATATGTGAAATACAGGGTAAAATTAGCAGGAAATGTATAATAGATGTGAGTACTGAATAGGACGACAATATATATATATATATGATGACTTAGGAACTATTCGGAAGCCGAGTTACAACCCTTAAACCAAACAAGGACCGGGGTTGTAACCCTTCTCCCGAACAGAACTTAGCCTTCTATGATAAATAAATATAAAAATGTGACTTAAATTATTAGAGCGCTATGTGATCGGCTAGGGAATCATGGTAGGATTATCTACTTGGCCCGCAATCCGCGGTGACATCAACGGAAAGTCATGCCGGCCAACCTGGATAACATGGACATGGAGGTATCTGCTACACCCTACGTGAGGTGAGAGTGGCGCAAGCAAAATAGTGACATGGGGCTTTGATCACATAACCCCTAATAATTCTCCCATCCCCGAATAGTATCATGGATCCGGACATGGCACGTCATGACATGAGATTCAGAAGCAGGGGGCCAGCCCACTCCCAAATCGATGTCTATATGAGTAGATGAAACATGGATATCACACACCAATATACCTATAAAATCCGGAAATAATATCTCATGACAGGATCCGACGTATACTAGTCCATGAACCGTCGTGTCAGAAATCATGTAAGACACTACAACTGAATCAGATATAATAGATATCAAGACAATAAAAACTATCAGTGAATGTACTCGCCTGCGGTCCTGAGCTGATAAGGTAAACAGACGTTCAGAGTAATCACAGACCTAAAATAAGATACGATGAGTCAAACAGGGTTTTATAATGAAAAGAAAACTAATTTAAGTCATGAATGCAAGTCTAAGTCAAACTAGGTCAATCTAGGTCAAACTGAGTCATACTAGGTCATACTGGTTCATACTAGGTCATACCAGGTTACTGGGAGTCAATCCAAGTCAAACTAGGTCAAACGGGGTCAAAGGTTGACTTACAGTTGACTTTTGGTCAACTGGTCAACCCTGGTCAACTCTGGTCAACTCTGGGTCAACCCTAGGTTAAACTAGTTTAATGTTGACCAACTGTTGACTTTCAGTCAACTGGTCAACTTTGGTTTGGTTTCGATCAAATCTAGTCACTTATAGGCTAAGGTTGACTCTCGGTTGACTTTTGTTGACTTTTGGTCAAAATGGTCAACCGAAGTCAAAACTAGTCTAGGAGCACTATATTTGATCATTACCAACCAAGAGAACTACGTTCTATCCATATCTTTAACTCTAAACTCAAATACCTACATTACCCTTACCAAGGTAATCCCGATACCTTGCCCAATACAAAGGAAACTTCGCTAATTCTCAAGATACTAGCCTAGGCTCCCTAGGGTAGTTAGATACTATCATATCTAAGGGTTACCAACCAAGATACATAGGTTTCCTAGATATCTAATCTATCTTAGAACACATGTTGGTTTACCCTTATTACCTTACCATGATATTCTCTTACTTCTAGTTAACACCTACATACCACACTCACGCATTCCCTCACAACATTGACTCCCATAATATCACACTCACAGGCTCTCACCTATAGGCTTACATATAGGCTAACCTCTATAGGCAAACACACACACACACACAAGCTCACATACACACACACACACACATAAGCATATATTGGACAGTTTTTGGGGTGCTCTAAATGGCCTGAACATGGACTGTTTTGGGAGTGATATAGGGCCTGTCATTGGCTAATACATAGGCCATCTAAGGCTACTAAGTGGCTGCCTATGGGGGTTATTTAGGACAGGTTTTGGGACAGCATATGGCTGTGTTAAAGGGGGCTAACAAGGGCTGAAATGGACTGAACAAGGCTGGGTTTTTGGGCTATCATTTGGACAGGTTAAGGGACAAGTTTGGGGGCTGTCAAAGGGTAGAAATGGAGGCATGTTCAAGGCTGATTATAGGCTGAAATATAGGACTATTTAGGGGCAGCCATAGGGTGCCATGGGGACTGTATTGGGGTCTATTTAGGACTGGTTTGGACAGCTATTAGGCATGGTTAAGGGTGGCTGTTAAGGCCTGTTGTGTAGGCTGTCTAGGGGGTATGTTAAGGACTGTGTGGGGTGGTGTTTAAGGGGATATGGGGGCTGCCAATGCCCTGCAACTGCTGCTGTTTGGAGCTGTTGTTTAGAGCAGCTCCCCCCCTTCACACTCTCAATACTCCTCTCAAACTCTCTCACACTCAATCTCTCACTAACATTCCCTCAAACACCCTCTATACAACACACATACATACACATTACCAACACAACACCAATCTAACTTCTTCTCCTTGGCCGAACTTCACTATACCCACAACACAAAGAAATACACATACACACCATACATATATACATATAAATAAGTCACCAATATTTTTTTATACATATATATATATATAGAGAGAGAGAGTCATTAATATATATATATAACTGTATATATATACACAATACATAGATAAATAAATATGATACAATATGATACATGAAGAACACCTCTCTAAACAACACAAATCTGAGATTTAAATATCTAATATTTATTCACACAATATATATATATATTAAAAACAAGAGTCCAATAGGGATTTTCCCACTAGGACACAAACCTACACATAGGACACACCTAAAAGTCTCCAAATAGACATGAAATGGACATAAATGGAGACACAACTATGGGGGTCATTCCTATGGGTCTAAAATTATCCTATATGCATGAGAAAATAAGAAGAAGAAGGGATTTATACCTCCTGGTAGATCGAATCGAAAAAAAGCCTTTCCGATACGACACCGACATGTAGGAATCCCAAATGGACACGAATGAGCTCTGAATCCTTCCAAACTTGGCTAGCTTCCTCCTTGGCTTGAGTAGAGAAGGAAAGAAGAAGATTGGGTGGAAGAAAGAAGGGATTTTGTGGAGAAATCTATATAAAACCTTCTCTAGAAATTTGGAAAAGAACAAGAGAGAGAAAGTGGAATGGAAAGGAATGGAAAATATCAAAGGGCTTGAGACTATCCCCTCAATAGGTGGCTAGCCATAATGGGGCTATGTGTCCTATTATGGTAAGGTCCAAAATGCCCCCACTAATCTATTCTATTAGTATTAAGAAAGGGCTAATTGGTTGAGGCTAAATTTGTCATTCTAATGTCTCTAATCACACTAACCCTATCCATAATAATTAGCCTAATCACTAACTAAAATAATTAACATGTGGGCCATGGCTAACTAGTGTGTGGGTCTCACTAGAGTCAAAACTACCCCGGGTCCTCGTTACAAGTCGTATTGAGTTAAAATTCGAACCCGACTCAAATAACCCCAAAATATTCTTATAAATAAATAAATAATTTCAAAAATATTCTAAAATAAAAAATGACAAAAATACTCCTGTTTCTGAAAACTGGGGGTGACATATATATATATATATATATATATATATATATATATATATATATATATATATATATATTGAGAAGTTGTTATTTGTTATAAGTATATTGTTGATCTAATGTTGTTCAGTGTTAATTCTTAATCAAAGTAGTTGATCATGCATGAAATACCATTTCATATAAAATGTTTTTTTACTGTTAAATATATGAGAGCTGCTATTTTGACTGCCACGCTGGACTAGCCCGCGGCCATGCGACGCATCGACATTAGCCCCCCGACTCGGGGTGGGCCCATGTTAGCGGCAGGACCAATGACTGTCCGCCACGCGGACGCGGGCCAGCACTAGTTAGAATATTATACAACTATTGCTAGTTATAAAGAAGCACAAAGAAATTGAATGTTGACTAAATTTTTATATACATGCATATTGAAATTGTTTCAATATAAAAAGCTAGAAGGACTGAAACTTTGTATTATTAGTGAAGAAAAAAAGAGTACAATAGGGATCCTCAACAGAAATTCCGAGTACACTATATCTGGGGATTGGGGCGATGAGAATTAAGTCAACTTCGACTTCTTTACTCCATTGACGATCCGATGTGAAGGTTGATGAAGCTTGTTCATTAGTGAATTCCTGACAGCAAAGAGGCTATATCACTGAAATCCCGTCCCGTGGATGGTCAAAATAGTATTTTCCTAAATATATATAGCAACATAATACTACATAATCTTTCATGTACGTAATTATATATATATATCATATTGGATTTTCCACTTCAAGAATTAAAAAGAATATTGGACTTCCATATGGATTGTTTTATCAAGTAACAATATGTTAGAACCTTGATAATTTAACAGTTCAACTACAGAAACTCAGGGACTCAAAATATATATGAACTTGCAATAGGCTTATGACACGTGTGAACGGATTTTTCTCTTTAGACCGTTACTCTTTAGAAACTTACAATCAACGAATGAGATACATGTAATCCATATTTGAAAAAATAAAATAAAATAGGACCTCATGAATTCATGGGTTTTTTAATAATTTAATACTCCGTAAATTAATTATGTTGATTAAATAAAAAATTTTGGTCGATCTCGACTCGGAAATAATATGCTAAATTAATAATTCGTTAAATATATAAGATAATATGTTTGAAAGAATATGTATAAGATAATCAATTATAGAAAATTTATATATATATATATATATATATATATATATATATATATATATATATATATATATATATATATATATATATATGGGAGCGGATCAAAAGCCCCCCTTAGAAAATCCCCCTCACTCTAATCCATAATATTAATGTTAATATTAATGTTAATATTAATGTTAATGTTAATATTAATGTTAATATTAATATTAATATTAATATTAATTTTTTTATTTTATATTAATGTTAATGTTAATGTTAATATTAATGTTAATGTTAATGTTAATATTAATTTTAATGTTAAATTTAATGTTAATTTTAGTATTTAATGTTAATATTAACATTAATATTAACATTAAACTTAATATTAACATTAAATTACGAATTAGAGTGAGGGAGTTTTTAGGGGGTTTTCTAAGGGGACTTTTGATCCGCTTCCTATATATATATATATATATTTTTTTCCTATATATATATATATATATATATATATATATATATATATATATATATATATATATATATATATATATATATATATATATATATATATATATATATATATATTAAAATATATATATATTAATATATATATATATATATATATATATATATATATATATATATATATATATATATTATATTTTTTTAATATATATAGCTTATGATTCGACTATAAAGCCTTCATAAAATATGATTTAATCATTGTTTCTTATTGAAATTGAGATCAGCTATGTTTTCATCTTGGTAAGAAGTTTCCTTGTATAGTTTTCTCATATTGTAACAAAAACTTTTTTCAATGCCATCACTGTTTTGAGAGCTTTTTTTAGAAATGGGCTCCATAGTAGAACTATCATCTTCAACTTCATTATCTTGATCATTTTTCATAACGATCACTTATTTACTCGTCGGTCAAAAACTCTGAATATATTAATGTATGTATATTTTTTTGCTTAGTTATTAATGTTCATGAAATAGAATAATCTAGTATATTAAAAAATGTAAAAATTTTATTTTATTTTGAAAAAATAAGTAGATTTTTAAATTTTAATTGGTTAAACAAAAAATACAATTGTTAATTTGAAAAACAGAAACTAAATATAATGTACAATATTTTAGAAAATAAGGAATACCTTGATAAAGTAGCAAGGTATTTAAACTAATAAGTTATTATTTTTATGATTCCTCAAAAAAAAAGTTATTATTTTTATTATTTAATATTTTCTAATTTAATTGGATCTTTTTGGTCCCAAGACTATTAATTTACAGAGGTTTAACTATATATATATATATATATATATATATATATATATATATATATATATATATATATATATATATATATATATATATATATATATATATATATATATCCTTACAATACAACCATACAAACTAGGGGTGTACATAGGTCTTTCAACCGACTACGTATAATTTTTGTGGTCGAACCGACTTTGTCTGTAATGCAAATTATATAACCAAATTTGACATGTACATCCTTAATAATCGAGTAGTTCAGTTAACTGATTAGATGTGTCTGTCGGTCGATTAATTCGGTTAAAATCGATAGGTAGTTAGCTCAATTGACAAAATATTAACATTTTTGGGCTTAAGAACATTGAAAATGTTGTTTGGCACGCGCACGCGCGTGCACAGCCGTTGCACGCGCGTGGTCGAGCATGGCATCTCTGTCACTGCCACCACCATCCTCTGCGTCCGCCGATGTCCTCGCCTCTCCTTTTGCTCCACCGTGCTATCCTCCTAGATGTTGATGCTTACCCCCTACTGCTCTAGCGACCTCCGGCGGATGCTTCGCCACTGCCGCCATCTTCTCCACCACCGATGCCTCCCCTTTCTGCTCCGGCCTTCCACTCCGTCGTGCTCGGTCGCGCGTGTGCACCGGCTGTGCACACGTGCATGCAAAATAGCAGAACTATAAGAACATTTACATTAATTTACTTAAAAATGAGTGATATAAGATAACCTTTGAAGTTTATTACAATCGAATCTACTTCTCAAAATCTAATAACATTAAAAAAAAGGGTCATACTACATGAAATGTAATAACTCAAGTTGATAACCAAAGGAAATACTTCAACTTAGTCACCAATTGTGTAACAAGTTGTATTACAGGTTACATTCCTTTTGCATTGATTTGATGTTATTATGGTTCTAAGATAATAAGATTATGTTGGGTTTTTTTAATAGAGAGTAAATATTGATCGAGTAAGAGAAAAAAATAAATAGTAATACTGACATGTATTATGAAGAAGAGAAACGAGTAATTATCTCCTAAGTCTCCTTTATCTCCTAGCATCTTAAAGTACTGTAAAGAAGAGGAAGCTAAAGAAATGAAAGGGAGTTTATTTTGTCATGATTTATGAAGAGTAAGATTAAAACTTCTTTTAAGTTTCGCTAGTACTTTTTAATTCTAAATATTACTATTTTTTTTTTGGAAATGGTAATTGTGTCGAACATCCCCACTAGGAATCGACTCATGACCACTCGGGCCACATGCCTCGCCATTACCACTAGACTAGGGGCCATTGGCTAGTACTATATTATTAATTCTAACTCATTTATAGATCTAATGTACTGACTCATGAATTATCTAACCCATTAACGAATAATGTACATAATGACACCTTAATCTTGTTGGCCCAATGAGTGTATCATATTTTTGAATATGGTTAATCAATTAAGTTTAGCATTTTATTATCATTAATGCTCATGATATCACTATAGTATTATACTTAAACTTAGCATGGTCTTAATATAGATTAACTTGATCATACTTGCAACTATGTATATTGTTTTGTTTGCCTAATGTGTACATGCAGAAAAGTAATAGAGCAAGATCAATATGGACATATACAATGATGAAATTATGATGGCACTACCAAAATATGATGATTTAGGGACGTTTTTAGCGACGTCCAGTAAAGACGTTGCTAATATTAGGCAATTTAGTGACACCTTAAATCCACTTCGCTATATGTCAGTTTTGGCGACGAACAGCGATGCGTAGCGACTGATTATAGTTTATATATAAGCATGGTCGCTATAATCTACCAACGCGTCATAAAACGTCGCTAATATTTTCAAATTAGTGACGTTTTGTGACATTTTGCTTATGTTGTCGCAGCTAATGAAAACCTTAGCGATGTTTACTGACGTAATTATTTGACGTCGCTAAAGAGCAAATATAGGGCACGTTTGAGTTTTCATTTCCCCTGTTATTTTGTTTCCCCCTTCGACAAAAACTCTGCCCCCTCCCCTCGACCCTCGACGAACCCCTCCCTCCGGCCCTCGGCGACCCTCTCCCCCCTTGGCGACCCCCTGCATCCTCGACACCCCCTCCCCCCGACGACCCTCTGCCCTCCCCCGTCCCCGGCCCCCATCGAGCTGCTACCCCGGCACCCCTCCCCCCTCGGCGACCCCTCCCCCTGACGACCATCTGTCCTCCCCCGCCCCTGGCCCTCGTCGAGCTGCTGCCCCGACGACCCCCTGTTCCGTGAGTCGTCGCTCCGACCCCCTCCGGCTGTAGTGCCCCTTCCCTTAAAGTCAATCGGAGGAATCAAAACGCCGACGGCGTTCGGTTTTGGCCATCACAACGGCGACTCGAAGACATCGCTCAGATGGGGTAGTTTCGGTGAACTTGCCTCATCTTAGCCTTCACATAATAAATCGCATATTTTTAACTTACACAAGTAGGATAATATAAAAGCTACGAACGCACATAGCTAAAAGAATAATTCCGACCCGTCGGAATGTCTTAGAACATGAAAGATGGTCCCACGGTCTTTATAGAAGTCGGCTCAGCGTGCTTTCAAATGACACTCAATCCTTCGATCCCGTGGCTTAGGAGAAGGAAGTTGGCTTAAGTTGCTAAGTTGTCCCGACACTTGAAATAGCCTAAGTCATAGGCGTCGCCTGCGTGAATGCTTGGTAAAGCATGCACGGTCCTGTCTCGCAAGGCTTGGCATAGCCTTCACACGTCCCGCAAGTTAAGTCGTCTTGCATGGCTTGTTGGCTAATGTCTAGGCACCCGAGAACTTGGTTGTTCAAGTCGAACGCGTGTACGGCACGTTCCCTTGATGCGTAGCTCGGTGTAGCCTTTGCTCGTCGAGACGTTGCCCGAATAAGTTAGATAAGAGTTGTGTTGGGCTATCGAAGCTATTTCTAGCACTGTCCCGCTCTATCTGCGGTTGTCAAGTCGCGTAGTCCCTTGAGAACAAGGCTCGTCGTATAAAGTATATGACTTAAGCGTTAGCATCTCCTAGAGAACCAGGTCTGTCTAAGGCACGAGCAACGGTCGGTTTAGTAAAGAGCTTGCCACGAACAAAGGAAGTCCACGCGACTGGTTGTCGCCGAGATCGGTCCCGCTAATTGGGAGTCTCGCTAAGTCTTGATAAGTCCCGCACACGAGATCGGTCCCGCGGCTTCGGAGTCTCGCTTAGTCTTGATAAGTCCCACACACGAGATCAGTCCCGCGGCTTAGGAGTCTCGCTATGTCTTGAAAGGAAACACACGAGATCAGTCCCGCGGCATGGGAGTCTCAATAGAAAGAGGGAAAACATGGTCATGTTAAGGAAGGACTGGATAGATTGAGTCGAGACTTGCATGGTCGTTGGACAACTTGTCGACAAGGTGTAGTCTTTTCGAATGATTGCCGGGGTGCCGAGATCATTCGCCCGGGGGAAGCGAGTGCAGCTTAAAGCAGGATGCCGGATAACCGCATGGGAGTATCGGCGCTTCCGGGCTAGCTACCCATGGAAGGGCAGCCCGATACCCCCGCCGAGCCGAGTCCAAGATAGCTTGACATTGCTAGTGACCACTCATATAGTTGTGTCGGCAAAAGCGGCAATCTACGTATTTGCCTTTGGATAGCGTCAAGTAATAGCACAACGTCGGTCGAATCATGAAACAGTCTAGCACGACATGTATCAAGTCAGCAATGTAATCCCGTTAGTGCCAGCCTTGTATCAGCACGAAAGGAATGAGTTATAGCTTATGTCAGCAAGACACGTGCTTCGACACTAAGCAAGGCTTTCACGTATCAATATTGGCATTCGCGTATTGGCATTGTTGGCCTAAGTTTGCATAAGTTAAGTCAAGTGCCATCGCTTTAAGTCGAAAGGATCGTAATATAAAAGTTGGCTAAGTCAGGGAGTCTTTAGGCACGACCTGCACGAGTCGTCCCCTTAACGTCATTGGAACAAAAGTTGGTCTAGAGGCACTTGAGTTTAAGTGAAAGTCTTGGCACGGCCGAGTTCGCATGAGTTGCTCCTCGGCGAAGCACTGGCTCGAACATGTTAAGTTACGAATAGAGTATGACACGACCCTGCCGTCTCGAGTTCAAGTTTGGTCAAGTACATGCACGATGAGACACTGCCTCGATAGAAATACACGTTAACATGGTAGCACGACTATGTCGTCGCATAACGAGTTGGTTAGACGTCAAGTCTTAAAACTGATCCTATGGCAAGACTAGAAAGACAATCGTAAAGAGACTTGTAAGCCGCACAAAGAAAATGAACATGTCGATTTTGTATGGGTGGGCGAGGAGCTTACTCTACCAGTACAGTTGAGTACTGACACCCACACAGTTTCTATGTGCAGGCACAGGTAGAAGCTCGTGGTGCGGAGCTCGCTTGGATGCGTCGAGGCACGGAGTTCCTTGGCAAGTCGAAGCGTACGGCCGCGTGAACTCAAGACTTATACAGAACATAATGTATGGACATCGCCTTCTGAAGCTTCCGCTGACTCAAGCATTGTAATCGAGAGATGAGAGAGCAGAGTGAATTGTAAAATAATAGAAAAGTGAGCACGAGAGACTTATAATTTGGCCTTCCGCCCACAAATGTAATCTTGTATTCAATATCAATAAAGAGCTTCTTTTGAATGACTTGTGTTCATGTGTGCTTGTTCTAAATTTTTACTGCATGTTTCAATGTTTCTGCTTGGGACTTCTGTGCGACGACCCCGTCGCAGCCGATGTAATCGGTCGTTATGAAACAGCCTTGTACGAGCGCAATCTAGGCTCGTACGGCATCACGCCTTAGCGAGGCGATCGCTCCTATGGGAGTGGGGCATGACATAATGGTATCAGAGCACGGCTTTACGTCCTTGGACTTCAAGTCAAAATTCTTAGGTTTGAAAGCTCGTCGTTGGAAAAAGAAGTGTGCACTCTCTCTCGAATGTCCCTCGGCATGTCTATACAATAAGTCTAAATATTTTCAAAAGCTCGTACAAGCGTTCAATCGAACGCATCGGTAGGCCATCGCCGGACACATTGGTAGGCCTTTGTGCCAAACGGTGTCAAACTTGTCATGAATAAAAACACGTGATAAAGTTAGCAAAGTCACGTGCGTACCCAAATAATCCAACGTCGACCTTAGCAAGTGAGAGTGCAAACTCGAATATAGTCTGCACGGGATGGCTATGCACACGGCCTTTTGGCTAAGTTGTGCCGCGTGTCGCACACCTCGACTTTTTGGTGCAATCGAGTTGCGAGCGATATCAAGTATCGTTCGGTCGGGTACGGAGATACACTTAGAGTGTATATTGATAGAAACGCTATTGAGCTAACGCTTAGGCGTGCACGGAAGATTGACTTAGATTTTGAGGAAATAGTGCGAACGACTTAGTACGTCAAGACGACGTGAGCGATTACGCTAGGGATTCGTCGAACAAATCTGAAAGATGTGTTAGCGAGTAACACGAACGTGATTGAGGACTAGATCGGATGGCTCGAATCCGAGTGGTGTATGGATTTTCCTGGAAATCATTCGAGCGAAGATTGAGGATTAGAAATAATAACGAGTACGTCGGCGAGGCGGTGCGATCGTGAAAAGCCTTAGAACACGTCACGTTTAGTTGGTTGTGACTTCGAATGTCCCGAACGAGATGTCGTTCAGACAACGGTGAATGAGCAAAAAAAGTTAGAAAATGACTCGGAACGATGAATAAAGATGTATGTCTTGATCGAGGAAGCTAGAGGATCGCGCTTGTGATTTCGGATTGAGTCAAATGAAATGTGACTTGAGTTTTGGACAACGATATTGAAACTAGCTTGAGGAATAGCGATCGAACTTGATCTTAAATATCGAAGAATTGTGGTATATCCAGTTCGGACAATAGCATCAGTCGCACGACTCGAAATTGGTTGCAAAGAAAGATCGTCAGGTTACGCATATCGTCGATGGTATTGAGGCGTATCAAAGATCGATATACGATAACTCGGGGGTACTCTAACTCGGCAAATAATGATCGTACAAATGTCATTATTTTGCTGGATGCTATACTCGAAATGTTGAAATGTGTTAAGGAAAAGATAGAATTATCTCGAGGATTTTCTAGTTGAATGAATAACGAACGGACTAACGAACTGAGATCTTGGCTTGGGCAAAAATGAAATATTTGGATTTGCTTCGTTGACAACCACAACATTGACATCTTTGTCTTATGCGAGCGCAACTCCAGCCTCACACATGCGTCACACCGATTAGGGCGATCACTCTGCGTGAGCGCTGGTATGGTGATTCATACAGCAGGAGTGATCGAACTTGCATGGCGTGGCAATATAATTGCTTCGACTTGTGGTTTGATGCGAAGGTGAACTTGAGAATGACTCAGTATGCTTGATGAAACGAATTTGAGGATTGCGTAGGTCCAATCCACGTATCGAGAATGAATGAGTCTAGACTCAAACAAGAGTTACGCCCCGATGAGAATGATTATTCCGCGGGAGCGTTACATGGTGATTCATGAACCACCATAGATAATTGGACTCACGTAAGATTGGGGCGCAACGTATTGTCGAGCTAGATGACCTCATGATCAAATACATGAATTGGTTAGAATTAGTTAATTGAATGGAATCGAATATGCGCAACGAGTATCTCGATGCGAACTAGGTGATCGTGCTCGATGTTTAGAAATCTGAGTGACACGAGCTTGGATAGAAAATCCCGTACTACCGACTTTGGTTTGACCCTAGGATTGGGGTCAATGTTGGCATTATTGTTGGGGAACTATGATTCCAATCCTGACATTGACTTAGCCTTGAGAAACGGCCTAGCGGTTAGGCGAGATGCCCCTGTTTCAAGAGTTAGCAATCGAAAGATTGATCTTGAAGATTGGTATGAAGGGATAGAGTGAATCAAGAGTATAGGAATACCCTGCTCACGAGATTTGGCTGACATGTATATATTTCAGGGACGCCTGAGTATGTACACGATGCGACTCGAGTGAGAATGACAAATTCTCTATCATACGGCTTGGCTGAATGCATGTATTTTGGGGACGCCTGGAATGCGTGCACGATCCAGCCAAGTGATACGTTGAGTTCAAGCAAGACTTGAGAAATGAAAGAGTGTCGTGAACTTAAAATCATGTTAAAGGAAAGGATTGATAGTCGTGCGAGCGTGGCTCGAAATTGAAGTAACGCGTAGGTGCAGTGAGTACGATTAAGTCTTGGCCATAGAAATGGTAGGATGGCTTGCCTTCAGAAAAGTCTCGAGGACGAGACTTGTTCTGAGTGGTGTATATTGTAGTGCCCCATCCCGCAAAGTCAATCGGAGGAATCGAAACGCCGACGGCGTTCAGTTTTGGCCATCGCAACGGCGACTCGAAGACATCGTTCAGGTGGGGTAGTTTCGGTGAACTTGACTCATCTTAGCCTTCACATAATAAATCGCGTATTTTCAACTTACACGAGTAGGCTAATATAAAAGCTACGAACGCACATAGCTAAGGGAATAATTCGACCCGTCGGAATGTCTTAGAACATGGAAAATGGTCCCACGGCCTTCATAGAAGTCGGCTCAGCGTGCTTTCAAATGACACTCGATCCTTCGATCCCGTGGCTTGGGAGAAGGAAGTTGGCTTAAGTTGCTAAGTTGTCCCGACACTTGAAATAGCCTAAGTCATAGGCGTCGCCTGCGTGAATGCTTGGTAAAGCATGTACGGTCCTGTCCCGCAAGGCTTGGCATAGCCTTCGTATGTCCTACAAGTTAAGTCGTCTTGTACGGCTTGTTGGCTAATGTCTAGGCACCCGAGAACTTGGTTGTTCAAGTCGAACGCGTGTACGACATGTTCCCTCGATGCGTAGCTCGGTGTAGCCTTTGTTCGTTGAGACGTTGCCCGAATAAGTTAGACAAGAGTTGTGTTGGGCTATCGAAGCCATTTCTAGCACTGTCCTGCTCTATCTGCGGTTGTCAAGTCGCGTAGTCCCTTGAGAACAAGGCTCGTCGTATAAAGTGTATGACTTGAGCGTTAGCATCTCCTAGAGAACCAGGTCTGTCTAAGGTACGGGCTACGGTCAGTTTAGTGAAGAGCTTGCCACGAACAAAGAAAGTCCAAGCGACTGGTTGTTGCCGAGATCGGTCCCGCTACTTGGGAGTCTCGCTAAGTCTTGATAAGTCCCACACACGAGATCGGTCCTGCGGCTTGAGAGTCCTGCTTAGTCTTGATAAGTCCCGCACACGAGATCGGTTCCACGGCTTGGGAGTCTCGCTATGTCTTGAAAGGAAACACACGAGATCGGTCCTGCAGCTTGGGAGTCTCAATAGAAAGAAAAAAAACATGGTCATGTTAAGGAAGGACTGGATAGATCGAGTTGAGACTTGCATGGTCATTGGACAACTTGTCGACAATGTGTAGTCTTCTCGAATGATTGCCGGGGCGCCGAGATCATTCGCCCAGAGGAAGCAAGTGCGGCTCAAAGCAGGATGCCGGATAACCACATGGGAGTATCGGCGCTTCCGGGGCTAGCTACCCATGGAAGGGCGGCCCGATACCCCCGCCGAGCCGAGTCCAAGATAGCTTGACATTGCTAGTGACCACTCATATAGTTGTGTCGGCAAGAGCGGCAATCTGCATGTTTGCCTTTGGATAGCATCAAGTACTAGCACAGCGTCGGTCGAATCATGAGACAGTCTAGCATGACATGTATCAAGTCAGCAAGATGTAATCCCGTTAGTGCCAGCCTTGTATCAGCACGGAAGGAATGAGTTATAGCTTATGTCAGCAAGACACGTGCTTCGGCACTAAGCAAGGCTTTCGTGTATCAATATTGGCATTCCCGTATTGGCATTGTTGGCCTAAGTTTGCATAAGTTAAGTCAAGTGCCATCGCTTTAAGTCGAAAGGACCGTAATATAAAAGTTGGCTAAGTCAGGGAGTCTTTAGGCACGACCTGCACGAGTCGTTCCCTTAACGTCATTGGAACGAAAGTTGGTCTAGAGGCACTTGAGTTTAAGTGAAAGTCTTGGCACGGCCGAGTTCGTATGAGTTGCTCCTCGACGAAGCACTGGCTCGAACATGTTAGGTTACGAATAGAGTATGGCACGACCATGCCGTCTCGAGTTCAAGTTTGGTCAAGTACATGTACGACGAGACACTGCCTCGATCGAAATACACGTTAACATGGTAGCACGACTATGTCGTCGCATAACGAGTTGGTTAGACGTCAAGTCTTAGAACTGATCCTAAGACAAGACTAGAAAGACAATCGTAAAGAGACTTGTAAGCTGCACAAAGTAAATGAACGTGTCGATTTTGTATGGGTGGGCGAGGAGCTCACTCCACCAGTACAGTTGAGTACTGACACCCACACAGTTTCCATGTGCAGGCATAGGTAGAAGCTCGTGGTGCAGAGCTCGCTTGGATGCGTCGAGACACAGAGTTCCTTGGCAAGTTGAAGTGTGCGGCCGCGTGAACTCAAGACTTATACAGGACATAATGTAAGGACATCGCCTTCCGAAGCTTCCGCGGACTCAAGCATTGTAATCGAGAGATGATAGAGAGCAGAGTGAATTGTAAAATGAGAGAAAAGTGAGCACGAGAGACTTATAATTTGGCCTTACGCCCACAAATGTAATCTTGTATTCAATATCAATAAAGAGCTTCTTTTGAATGGCTTGTGTTCATGTGTGCTTGTTCTAAATTTTCGCTGCATGTTTCAATGCTTCTGCTTGGGACTTCTGTGCGACGACCCCGTCGCAGCCGATGTAATCGGCCGTTATGAAACTGCCTTGCACGAGCGCAATCTAGGCTCGTACGGCATCACGCCTTAGCGAGGACGATCGCTCCTATGGGAGTGGGGCGTGACACCGGCTCAAGTAAACCCTAACCCCCTATCTCCTATTTTCTGAGTTAGGTTTACGTTTACGATTATCGTGCTTCCCCCGCAACCCGGATACAGACACGTGATACATGTACACACACACAGAGGATACATGACACACAATAACACTGATACGGACATTTAGTTATTTTTTTATCATGATGGACATAAAACATGACAATAAAAATTGTTATAATTATATGGAGTAAATGAAAGATTAAATGCATTAGAGATTAATTATTAGTTGTGTCTCAACGGTGAGGTTAGTAAGAAGGGGACACATTGTTGGTATTGACTTTTTGTTGTGTCTCAACGGCGATAAAAATTATTACAAATTTTTGTTATTCTATTATCTATTATTTATTATTTAGAGAGAGAGAGAGAGAAGGGGAGTAATAACTAAAACTATTATTACTTGTGTCTCAACGATGAGGTTAATAAGAAGGGGACACATTGTTGGTATTGACTTTTTGTTGTGTCTCAACGGCGAGAAAAACGGATATGAATTATTAATTGTCCTTAAACTCCCTAAAGTCTGCCTTTGAACGATGTATATCTATCTTACAGAATTATCAGTTTGAGATAGTTACATGAATCGATAGGAATGAAAGAGGCTACTCAAAATAATTGTCAGTTTGAGATAGTTGCATGAATACGTGGTCTGCTAATGTGATTGATATTATTTCCAAGAAGGTAGTTTATGTTTAGATTCTTATATGAAATGCTCACTCATATTTGTGTACTACTAAGTGATTTTGATATCTAATATACTAAGGATTATCCTAGTACCTAGAGTGTATAGAGTATCCTAGAAGTGTAGGTATGGTTGGTATATCGTAGTACTTTGAGTGTATAGAGTGAGTATCCTAGTAGTATATAGGATATTTTAGAAATTGGATAATTGTCAAGATAAGTTTGGAGTTTAACTGAAAGTATCTAGAGTGTATTCTATAAGATATGGTATGGTGTCAAGTGTAGGTATGATTGGTATCCTAGTATCAAGATACAAGAGAGTATCAATATGGTATTGTGTACCATGGTACATGATATCCACATGATACACAAATACCTAAAGTTAAGGTGATATGTAGGTAAGTGCTAGGTAGGTATCTTAGATATTTATGGTAAGTGTCCATGTCAGCCCGAAGTCAAGTGTCCATGTCAGCCCTTATCTGAAAAAGTAAGTTTACATTTGTAAGCCTTTTTAAGGCTTTTAGAGTTCTGCCGATTTTCAAAAAATAGGAGAAAAGACAAAGAAAAAAAGGAGTAAGAAATAGTAAAAAATAAAGAGCAAAAAATCCTAGAAAAGAACATTATAATACTCGGCCTTTTCTATTATATTTTAGAAATCTGGTAGAACTTTGAAAGCCTTAAAAGGCTTACAGAAGTAAATTTTCTTCGAAGAGAAGGGATGACATTGAAAACGTGATGACACTCATTTAATACTCATGTGTCTATGCCTCCATTTGGACAGTATAATCGAATGATGTGTATCTATCTTTGCAGGATTATCTTCAAATTGATATGAATTACTATCTGTGGTATCGTTTATGGATGTACAATCGTCATCCTGATGACATGTGCGGTGTACGGGATGAATTCATAGATGGTGTACAACAGTTTCGACAGTTCGCCAAGGCGTTTCCTCGGTACATGGACGGTACCAAAATTACGTGTTCGTGTGTGAGATATCGCAATTTGAAATATCATCAAGAAGTGGAAGTCACATACTATTTGTACTCGAAGGATTTCACGCCAAATTACTATTAGTGGACCGCGCACGAAGAACTTGTGTCTTTAGCATCAGAGTCGGAGCCTTATGTGGATGTCCACAACCATGCTGCTTACGACGATGATGGGTGAACATGGTTTTTGACACGACGGAGCCTACTTTCGATCCAGACAATCATGATACAATGGAGGAGGCATCGAATGCCGATGCTGCAAAGTTTATGGAGTTGCTGGAGAATGCAATGACTCCATTATATCCTGCTTGTAAGGATCATTCACCGTTGGAGGTGGTTACATGATTGTTGGACATTAAGTCCGATTTTAACATGTCGCAATAATGCTACAACCGACTGATGAGTTGACTATAGAGATCTTGCTGGAGGGTGCTAAGTTGCCTAAAGACTTCTACCGGTCTAAGAGGATGGTGAGATCGCTCTGGATGGGATATAAGAAAATCGATACATATCGCAACAGGTGCATGTTGCACTACAAAGACGACAAGGATGAAGACGCTTGCAGATTTTGTGGTACTGATCGCTACAAGGGCAATGGAAGAGGAAGGTCTGTCGGTGCAAGGAAGCCTACCGATTCGATACACTACTTGTCGTTGACGTCGCGGTTGTAGATGTTGTTTATGGTGAAGGAGACCACAGAAAACATGAGTTGGCACAGGCGGGAACATATCGAAGGAGTGTTGGATCATCCATCTGATGGAGAAGCATGGAAGCACTTTGATTGAGAGTATCCAGATTTTGCTTCGGATCCGCGTAATGTCAGATTGGGGCTCTCCTCCGACGGTTTTACCCTATTCAGACTTTCGGGCTCCCAGTATTTGTGTTGGCCTGTGATCGTCACTCCGTACAATCTACCGCCTTGGATGTGTATGAAGACTCCGTATATGTTCCTCACCGTTATTATTCCGGGTCTGAATAATCTGAAGAGGAACATTGATGTGTATTTACGGAACATCGATGTGTATTTACAGCCATTGATAGATGAGTTGAATCAGCTCCGTGAAGTAGGTGCCAACGCCTACGATGTTTTTAGAAAGCAAAATTTTTAGATGCGGGCAGCACTTATGTGGACCATCAATGACTTTCGGCCTATGGAATGTTATCGAAATGAAGCACTCATGGCTGTTTTTCATATATGTATTGTATGAAACATACTAAGACTTTTCGTTTGAAACACGAAGGCAAACCGTGCTTCTTCGATTGTCATCGACAATTACTACTGAAGGATCATCGTACTGGAGGAACAAGAATGCTTTTCGTGCCGGCGTTGTGGAGAAGGCTAATCTACCGCCAAGGTAATCCGGATAGACGTATGGAAAGAGGTAAAAGATTTACCAATAGCCATTGAAGAGCATGCTAAGGGCTACAAGTGTGATGGATTTGGTCGCACTCATAACTGGACGAAGAGGAGTATATTCTGGGATCTGCCATATTGGAGCACCAATCTGATCATATATAACCTTGATGTCATGCATATCAAGAAAAATATGTTTGACAACATAATTAATACTTTAATGGACGTAAAGAGGAAGACGAAAGACAATCCAAAGGCCATGTTGGACTTGGAAGAAATATGTAGACGTCATGCGTTGCATTTGATAGAGAAGGGGAATGGAAAGTTGAAGCAGCCTAAACAATTTTCTCACTGGAGAATGAAGATAAAGTGAAACATTGTAGGTGGATTCAGGGCCTAAAATTTCTAGATGGATACATTTCAAACTTGAGAAGATGCATCGACCTCAAGAAGAACGAACTGACGGGTTTGAAGAGCCATGATTGTCACGTATTCATGGAGAGGTTAATTCCGATTACATTTCGGGAATTCTTACCCAGGTCGTTTGGAATCTATTGACAGAGCTTAGCATATTCTTCAGAGATCTTTGTTCTACTAAGTTGCTCGTCGATCGTCTAGAAAAGCAAGAGAACGATATTAGGTAACATTATGCAAGCTCGAGAAGGTGTTTCCTCCTGGATTCTTTGACTCTATGGAGCATTGCCAATTCATCTTTCATATGAGACACGTATTGGTGGGCTTGTCGGTTATCGGTAGATGTATCCGTTCGAGCGACATCTGAATCACGTAAAACGAAAGGTAAAAAAACAAGGCACGGGTTGAGGGTTCTATTTGTGAAGCTTATGTTATCAAGGAGATTATAAACTTTTCCTCGATGTATTTCAAATCTCATGTTGCTACTAAAATAACGAGAGCTCTGAGAAACGATGACGAATATCAGGGATCTAATGATGTAATACTGAAAGTATTTAATGCGTCCGAAAAGCCCTTGGGGAAAATAAAGAAGAGATATTTGAATAACGAAGAGCTAAGGGCTGCTCAGTTGTATATATTACTCAATTGCGACGAGGATGAAATGGAGAAGGTAGAGGGTAAGTAATTAATGATGAGCTAGTTTACGTCATCTCAATGTAATATTATAAGCTAATATTATACTACTAATCGGCGGTTGCTTTGTTATTTTTCAGCACATATAATGATGATTCGAGGTCGGTTAGACCCTACATAATAGACAAAAAATTAGAACAAGAAATGAGACGTCTTTTTTCTTATTGGTTGAGCGTATATGTAAGGAGCTCGATAATTACTCTTTTTTTAATACAACTGCACAATAAATAACTTACTATCGCTTCTTTGGTATTCAGGTCGATCGTCTAATTTCATCCGAGACTGAATCAATTAGAACTCTAGCCAAGGGACCAATTATTACGTTAAAATATGGCCAAGTTACTGTGTGAATGGGTTTAGGTTCAAGTCGACAAATGCTCCGATCAGAGACAGCTTCCTGGATCTTGATTCCACGAAAAATAGTTATTTGTGTATCAAATCTTCGAACTACAAAGACGTCGATCCAAGCAATAATTTCTTTGGTATCTTACGAGAGATTATGGAGTTGACATATAATTATGGAAGAGAACCTGCTAAGATCGTGTTGTTCAAGTGTGAATGGTTCGATCCGATTAAAAATCAAGGTTGGAAAATTGACAAGCATAGTCTTGTAGATATAAACTACAAGCGTAGATATCAAGGCTATGAACCATTTGTCCTATCAAGTCAGGCTTAGCTCGTGTACTTCACAGCTTATCCGAGACGGGGAACAATGAGGTCTGACTGGTGGGCAGTATACAAGACTAAAGCTAGAGATACCTTTGACGTTGACGAAAAAGCTTATCAGGAGGACGAGCTACCTCTTGTAACAAATATTGTAGATGTGGACTCTACGAAAGTTACTCATTACACGACTAATAATGTAGAAGAGGTAGAATTATTCGAAGACGAAGGTGAAGATGAAATTGAAGACGAGTAGGAAGAGGAAGAGGAGGTAGAGGAAGACGAACATGTCACTCCCGTTTCCCGTTATACGTATTTTCGTGTGCGTATACGAGATTTCTGGCATTTATCAGGTGGACCATAGTTAGACTTGTTTTTCTTAGCCTAGTCTTAGTTTAATCTTGACTTGGTTTATTTGATTGGTTTGGTTCAATTTGACATGGCTTGGTTTGGTTTGAGATGGAGAGGGTTGATATATAACCCAACTCCTTCTCTCTTTCTCCTCATTCACTTCTTCATTTACTTCTTCATCTTCTTCATTTACTCCTCCCACCTACCAAGTCCTAGGCAAGTGCAACTTGCTTCATGATTGATCTTAAATTTTATTGTTCCATTCTCTTTCTTACTTGATTTTAAGCCACTTTAGAACTTGACATTTTTTATTTTGGTGGATGGATTTATGTAGATCTAAGTTTGTATCATTTTTTATTTTCTTGGGTTTTGATCTATTAAACTTCATTATTTTTATGTTTGGATTGTTCCATGTTGTATAGAATTCGATTTTACCCAAAATGGATCTTTGAAAAGTTAGATTTCGACTTATTTTGAGGAAGTTATGGCTAAAATAAGATTTGGATATTTTTCTAGTTCATCTGTCCTGATTCTGGCAGTGACGATGAATAGTGCTGCATGAATAGTACCGCATAAATAGTGCCAAATGAATGAATAGTGTCGCAGGAATAAATAGTACCGCATGAATGAATAGTGCCACATGGATGAATAGTGCCGCAGGAATGAATAGTGCCGTATAGGCTGTATAGTGCCGCAGAAGGCTGCATAGTACCGCAGAATGCTGCTTAGTGCCGCAGAATGTCGTATAGCGCCTATTTTGGCTGTTTTATGTCCTATTTGGCTGATTTATGGCCAGAACAAGTAACAAGTAACATGACATGATAGTGGCCTGTCGTGGCGCACTCTTGACAAGTAAACATGAGATGTAATCTTAAATGTTGTAACGACGGCTATCTCGACATGCTAGGTACTTTTATCTTGACACCGTGGTTGAACCTTGTGTATGTGTGAACAAGCTACATATCTCATCTTGTATCATGTCTAGGACATGGGTTTCTGGTTACCACGGTCAGGAATTCATACTGAATCTGATTAGGATAATGACTAGATTGATCAAGTAGTTCATGAAGAGAATTTTTCAGCTACAGGCAATCCCGTTATCTGGGCGCTCTAATTGGACTTGTAGCCTGCCGTCGAGTAGGGCACATTTCCAGCACACTGTCATGTGTTGCACCCCCAAGTCACATAATCCAACTCTCTCAACTTGCAACTGGATAACATAGATTAAGTCTGCAGGGCTTGTGACTGTTGGAATATCTCATTGCATCTTGCTAGTAACTAGGCTTGTGATAATCCTAGTTAGTTAAAGTATCAAGCCGTACTCATTGTTTGGCCATGAATGATGAATGGAGTCCAGTCTAGTCTTATCTAAGCAAGGCATGTACATATTTTTCTTCAGCACATTTATGTTATGCTTTACTTTATCGATAATTGGTTAGAGACTAAGTTCTGTTCAAGTGAATGGTTACAACCCCGATCCTTATTTGGTTTACGGGTTGTAACTTGGCTATCGGAATAGCTCCTTAG
Source organism: Iris pallida (assembly GCA_029216955.1). Lineage (NCBI taxonomy): Eukaryota > Viridiplantae > Streptophyta > Magnoliopsida > Asparagales > Iridaceae > Iris > Iris pallida. The sequence goes on from JANAVB010025599.1 coordinate 1,126,375, forward strand.
TTGTCTTATCGTTTATCACCTTGTTTTCTCTAATTCATGTCTTTTATTATCAATTATGTCTTTATGTGCTAATATGCTGGTTTTAGTTTCTAAGTGAAGCCTCCCTTGTGGTACTTGCTCTTTCTGGGGTCTGACCCAGCTGGTTTTGTATGGCCAAATTTCGGAGTAGCTCCAGAGGATCTTCCAGCCTTCTAGCCAGATGGTGAACACTAGACACAACCCTGGTAACGAGTGGATTTTATTTTGCTCTCCCACTCTATTGTAAAATTATTCTTTTGAGACGTTTAGCCGCCGAGTAAGTGTTAGCTCGTGTTGAATACTTATATTTCTTATCTGCCTATGGGTTGTAACATAATTAACAAATCCTAGGATTGATCATGTATGACTGAAACTCTTGCTAGTCCTCGCATTTTGTACGACTAGTTTCATGATCATCTGTATATGAAATGTATGGGACACCTTACTATTGATTATCTGATGGTCTAACATCTTGTAACTATTATTACTTGCTTGAGATTGAGACACTAGGCTTGTTTTTGACCATAAGAGACTGATGGCTTATAGATAAACCCTCATACATCTAGACAGCCGTGACCGTATATCGAGGTAGATTATACTTCTATATACGTAGCTGGCTGTGTTTGCCCCCGCTCTCCAGTATTCTGGTTCTGGGACGTGACACGGTTTAAGTGGTGGCCCATGCAGGTCGTGTAAATTAAGATGTGTGAGGGTTTCACTGAATAGATGTCTCAATCAGCACTCGTCCTTGATCTCTACTCGTGTCTTCTAATCTTTCTGAAATCTTGACCTGATCACATGCTTATATCCTCGATCAATTATGGTCCTTCCTTATTGTCCCCTATGTCATTATTTTTCAGTGGCATTATTCCTGGTCCTGCCGATCAGCCAGGCGGAGCACCTCCAGTGAACCAGCAGCAACCTGGAGACCAAGCCCAACACTCTGGAGCAGCCTTCCGAGTCATGCATTCCGGGGATCCAGAGCCCCCAGTTTAACCCGTCCAGCCTGCAGAGCCTGGCAATAGAACCTTGGCGGGACTTATCCGGAAATTGCTTGCATTTCAAGATCGTCGGGGCGATGCCCTACACCAGACAGTACAAGATGCCATGGACAGAGTTGGTCACCAAGGGAACAACGCGGCCAATAGCTTCAAGCGTCTGAACCCTTCTTTCTTTGACGGTAGTGAAGATGGTATCGCTGCTGATGCATGGCTTCAGGACATAGAAGTTATCCTGGAGGCAGCTAGGATTCTTGAGGAAGATAATGTGGCCGTTGTGCGCCAGCAGTTATTGGACTTAGCCCGCAGATGGTGGGCGATGCTAGTAGTTGGACTACCGACGCCTGTCTCATGGGCGGTGTTCAGCAACAAGTTCCAGACCAAGTACTTCGACGCAGTAGATCGGTATGATCTGCAGATGAGATTCACCAATCTTAAGCAGATGGAAAGGACGGTCGATGGATATGCGGCCGAGTTTTCTAGACTCAGTCGGTTTGTCCCTACCTTGGTGGCGACCGAGTTAGATCGAGCCCAGCGATTCCAGCAGGGACTCCACTTAGAGATCATTCTAGCAGTGGAGCAGTTTGAGCACCAGACGTTTGATGCCATATTGCGAGCAGCGAAGAGGCATGAGTATACCTCGCAGAGGATCGGGGACCGAACCGGAAGCAGAAAGAGGTCCCATGGGCAGATGAGTCTGTCCTCAGCACCAGCCCCGGCAGCTAGAACTTTGTCGATTGGAGTTTTCTGAAGGACGAATTTAGTTTCGTCGGTTCAGCACTCGACACCGGCGTACCCTCAGCAGCAGAAGCAGAAGTAGATTTTCGCAATGAGCTGCACTCATTTTGGGAAGCCCGGGCACATTGTATCAGTGTGTCACAGAGCACAGAAATTGTGCTTGGCTTGTGGGGCACCGGACCACAAGATAGGGTCCTGACCGATTAGAGCCAGTACCTCCTCAGCATCTCAGACTAGTCCCTCGGTTAGGGGACCAGCCCCAGCCCCAGCACCAGCACCAGTACAGCAGCAGCAGTTCCAGCCTCCGAGGCCATTGCCGCCTCAGGCTCAGCAGTATGCCCAAGCTCAGATGCAGAACCGGCAGAGAGGTTTCCAGTAGAGGGGACCAGCACCCAGAAGGCAAGGTCAGGTCATGGCTATGACCGTGGAGGAAGAGTTAGCTTCAGATGAGGTGGTGGCAGGTACTATTCTCGTCAACTCTTTTTCTGCATCAGTATTATTTGATTCAGGTGCATTGTATTCATTTTTGTCTGCACGATTCGCTACACGGATAGGACTGGAGCCCGAGTCATTATCAGTAAGGCTTAATATACTTACTAGTAACGGTCTTGTAGGAGTAGATAGAGTATTTTTCTCGTGTCGAATCGTAGTTAGCGGTAGAGAGTCTCCCGCTAGGTTGATAGAATTTTCGATGGCCGACTATGATGTGGTCCTAGGAATGGATTGGTTAAAGGAGCAATACGCAAGAATAGACTGCCATATTGGCAGGATTATTTTTGGTATTCCCGGCGAACCGGAGTTCTCATTTTCCAGGGGCGAAGTAGAACCTTTTCCCCCCAGTATTGCGGATGGCAGTAGCAAAGGAAGTTCAGTTTTCCAGAGTAGTAGAAGAGTTTCATGATGTATTTCCCGAAGAGCTTCTAGGCATTCCCCCAGAAAGAGAAATAGAGTTCACCATTGACTTGATTCCAGGGACTGCACTAGTGTCAGGGGGAGTCTGCAGGATGACACCTTCAGAGTTAGAGATCTTGTACAAGATGATTGAAGAACTCAGAACCAAGAGATTCATTCGTGCTAGTGGATCACCTTGGGGAGCCCCGATACTTCTTGTGAAAAAGAAGAATGGTACGTCAAGATTATGTATTAATTATCGTACCTTGAACTCTGTAACAATCAAGAACAGATATCCTCTACCAAGGATAGATGACTTATTTGATCAGCTCAAAGGAGAGGTAGTATTCTCGAAGATTGACTTGCGTTCAGGGTACCATCAGATCAGAGTCAGAGAGCAAGACATCCCGAAGACAGCGTTCAGATCCAGATATGAACATTGGAAGTTCCTTGTTTTGCCATTTGGAGCGACCAATGCGCCAGCCGTATTCATGGACCTCATGAACCATATCTTTATGCCTTATTTGGATCAGTTTGTGATAGTGTTTATAGACGACATCTTAGTCTATAGCAAGAATGAGGCAGAGCATGAGCAACATCTTCGTGTAGTTCTTCAGATTCTCAGGGAGCACCAGTTGTATGCGAAGTTCAGTAAGTACGAGTTTTGGCTGGATCGTATCTCGTACTTAAGTCACATCATCACCAGAGGTGGAGTGGAAGTGGACCCCCAGAAGATAGTAGCTATAGAGTCATGGCCAGTTCCCAGCACAGTCGCAGAAGTTCGGAGTTTCCTAGGATTGGCTGGCTATTACCGGCGGTTTGTATCAAACTTTGCTCAGATTTTAGCACCTATGACTCAGTTAACCCGCAAGGATGTGCAGTTTGCTTGGACAGCAGAGTGTCAGAGTTCATTTGAGAAGTTGAAGCAGAGATTGATGACGGCCCCCATTCTCACGCTTCCAAATGGGACTGGAGGATTTTTAGTTTATTGTGACGCTTTCGGTAGAGGATTGGAATGCGTCTTGATGCAGCATGGTAAGGTAGTCGCTTATGCATCACGTCAGCTTCGTGACCGTGAGAGAAATTATCCTACCTATGACTTGGAGTTAGCAGCAGTAGTTTTTGTACTTAAGCTTTGGAGGCATTATTTGTATGAAGATCGGGTGAAGATTTTTACCGACCATAAGAGTCTTAAGTATGTGTTTACTCAGAAGGATCTTAACATGCGTCAGAGAAGATGGCTAGAGCTACTTGTGGATTATGATATCAGCTTATAGTATCATCCTGGGAAGGCCAACGTTATTGCAGATGCATTGAGCAGAAGAGCCAGAGTTTATTTCCTAACAGCACAGCCAGAGTTATTAGCAGATCTTCAGAAAATGAGGATAGAGATAGTTCTCCCTACCAATGTGGCATTGATGGCCAGCCTGCAAGTTCAGTCCAGCATAGTTGAGAGGATCAAGATGGCGCAATCAGCAGATTCCAAGCTTCAGCGGCTCAGAGTAGAGTGTGAAGCAGGTCGGAGAGCAGAGTTATGTATTCACGAAGATGGTACTCTCCGACATAGGAGACGTCTTGGTGTACCCAGGGGTGATATCAGACAGGAGATCATGGCGGAGGCTCATAGTTTTCAGTATTCAATTTATCCCGGCGGCACGAAGATGTATCGAGACATCCGTCAGCATTTCTGGTGGAATGGCATGAAGAGGGAGATAGCCCGGTTTGTCTCTCGTTGTTTAGTTTGTCAATAAGTTAAGGCTGAACATCAGAGATCAGCTAGACTTCTTCAACCTTTACCGGTCCCAGAATGGAAGTGGGAGCATATAACCATGGATTTTGTAACTAGGTTACCAAAATCTCCAACAGGAAGAGATGATATATGGGTTATAGTTGATCGTCTCACGAAGGTAGCTCATTTTTTTTCTTCAGAATTGATCAGTCGACGGATCAGCTAGCAGAGATGTACCTCAGGCAGATTGTCAGATTGTATGAAGTGCCAGTTAGTATCAAATCAGACAGAGATTCAAGATTCATATCGTACTTTTGGCGGAGTCTTCAAGAGAGTTTGGGGACTCGTCTCAAGTTCAGTTCAGCTTATCATCCGCAGACAGATGGTCAGTCAGAACACACGATCCAGACTCTTGAAGATATGTTACGATCTTGTACGCTGGACTTCGATGGTTCGTAGGAAGATCACCTGTACCTTGTGGAGTTCTCTTATAACAACAGTTTCCAGGCCAGTATCCAGATGGCACCCTTTGAAGCACTATATGACAGGAAGTACAGATCAACTTAGCTTGGGATGATGTCGGCGAAAGACAGATGCTTGGTCCAGAGATGATTATGCAGACAATCGAGGTGGTCAGATAAGTCAGAGATCATCTTCGAGTTGTCTACGATCGCCAGCACCATTGGGTCGATTCTCATCGGCGTCCCTTTGAGTTTTTAGTCGGTGACCACGTGTTCCATAGGATCTCGTCTACCCGTAGCGCCATTCGATTCGACATACGGAAAAAGCTTAGTCCTAGGTACATAGGGCCGTTCGATATTCTAGAGCGAATAGGTGATGTGTCATATTGTCTCGCTCTTTCTCCGTCGTTACATGAGGTACATGACGTATTCTATGTATCCTAATTACGACGTTATATCCCAGATCCGAGCCATATCCTCGATCATTCGAAATTGGTTGTTGGTACCAACCTTTCATATGAGGAAATGCCCGTATCCATATTGGACCGAAGAGAGAAGGTACTCAAGAACAAGACTATTAGCTTAGTCCGTATTGTTTGGAGTCACCACTCCTTGGGTGAGTCAACGTGGGAGCGTGAAGATGATATCCGCTCGCGATATCCACACCTGTTTGACTCATAAGATATAATATCTTCCTTATGTCTTATGCTTTTAAATTCCTTGCTTGCATGGATGATTGCTTGATTGGTTGCTAGTTGTAGATTGCTTATGCTTTGGTATAGCTTGCCCCGACATTTTTAGCCTCTTGATTAAATTCCGAGAAAGGAATTCTTTTAAGGTGGGTAGAGTTGTCACTCCCGTTTCCCGTTATACATATTTTCGTGTGCGTATACAAGATTTCTGGCATTTATCAGGTGGACCGTAGTTAGACTTATTTTTCTTAGCCTAGTCTTGGTTTAATCTTGACTTGGTTTATTTGATTGGTTTGGTTCAATTTGACTTGGTTTGGCTTGGCTTGGTTTGGTTTGAGATGGAGAGGGTTGATATATAACCCAACTCCTCTCTCTCTTTCCTCATTCACTTCTTCATCTTCTTCATTTACTCCTCCCACCTACCAAGTTCTAGACAAGTGCAACTTACTTCATGATGGATCTTAAATTTTATTATTTCATTCTCTTCCTTACTTGATTTTAAGCCACTTTAGAACTTGACATTTTTTTATTTTGGTGGATGGATTTATATAGATCTAAGTTTGTATCATTTTCGGTTTTCTTGAGTTTTGATCTATTAAACTTTATTATTTTTATGTTTTGATTGTTCCATATTGTAGAGAATTCAATTTTACCCAAAATGGACCTTTGAAAAGTTAGATTTAGACTTGTTTTGAGAAAGTTATGGCCAAAATAAGATTTAGATATTTTCTAGTTCATCTGTCCTGATTCTGGCAGGGACGATGAATAGTGCCGCATGAATAGTGCTACAGGAATGAATAGTACCATAGGAATAAATAGTGTCACATGGATAAATAGTACCGTAGGAATGAACAGTGCTGTATGGATGAATAGTACCGCAGGAATGAATAGTACCACATGGATGAATAGTATCGCAGGAATGAATAGTGCCACATGGATGAATAGTATTGCAGGAATGAATAGTGCCGCATAGGCTGCATAGTGCCGCAGAAGGCCGCATAGTGACGCAGAAGGCTGCATAGTGCCACAGAAGGCTTCATAGTGCCGCAGAATGCCGTATAGCGCCTATTTTGGTTGTTTTTGGCTGTTTTATGTCCTATTTGGCTGATTTATGGCCAGAATTTCTTCCAACTCCCAACATGAAAGTTGTAGATCTTTTCTTTGACTTCAAGAATATGTTACTAACTATTTATGCAAGTTTTTTTCATTTATGATAATGTAAAGATAGAAGACGATAGTGGCCTGTTACGGCGCACTCTCAACCAGTAACAAGTAACATGACATAATAGTGGCCTGTCGTGGCACACTCTTGACAAGTAAACATGACATGTAATCTTAAATGCTGTTACGACGGCTATCTCGACATGCTAGGTACTTTTATTTTGACACCGTGGTTGAACCTTGTGTATGTGTGAACAAGCTACATGTCTCGTCTTGCATCATGTCTAGGACATGGATTCCTGGTTACCACGGTCAGGAATTCATACTGAATCTGACTAGGATAATGACTAGATTGATCAAGTAGTTCATAAAGAGATTTTTCCAGCTACAGGCAGTCCCGTTATCTGGGTGCTCTAATTGGACTTGTAGCCTGCCATCGAGTAGGGCACATTTCCAACACACTGTCATGTGTTGCACCTCCAAGTCACCTAATCCAACTCTCTCAACTTATAACTGGATAACATGGATTAAGTCTGCAGGACTTGTGGCTGTTGGAACATCTCATTGCATCTTGCTTATAACTAGGCTTGTGATAACCCTAGTTAGTTAAAGTATCAAGTCGTACTCATTGTTTGGCCGTGAATGATGAATGGAGTCCAGTTTAGTCTTATCTAAGCAAGGCATGTACATATTTTTCTTCAGCACATTTCTGTTATGCTTTACTTTATCGATAATTGGTTAGAGACTATGTTTTGTTCAGGTGAAGGATTACAACTCCAGTCCTTGTTTGGTTTACGGGTTGTAACTTGGCTACCGGAATAGCTCCTTAGTTGTCTTATCATTTATTACCTTGTTTTCTCTAATTTATGTCTTTTATTATCAATTATGTCTTTATGTGCTAATATGCTGGTTTTAATTCCTAAGTGAAGCCTCCCTTGTGGCACTTGCTCTTTTTGGGGTCTGACCCAGCTGGTTTTGTATGGCCAGATTTCGGAGTAGCTCTAGAGAATCTTCCAGCCTTCCAGCCAGATGGTGAACACTAGACGCAACCCTGGCAACGAGTGGGTTTTATTTTTATCTCCCACTCTATTGTAAAATTATTCTTTTGAGGCGTTTAGCCGCCAAGCAAATGTTAGCTCGTGTTGATGAATACTTATATTTCTTATCTGCCTACGGGCTGTAACATGATTAACAAATCCTAGGGTTGATCATGTATGACTGAAACTCTTGCTAGTCCTCATATTTTGTACGACTAGCTTCATAATCATCTGTATATGAAATGTATGGGATGCCTTACTATTGATTATCTGATGGTCTAACATCTTGTAACTATTATTACTTGCTTGAGATTGAGACACTAGGCTTGTTCTTGACCATAAGAGACTGATGGCTTGTAGATAAACCCTCATGCATCTAGACAGCCGTGATCGTATATCGAGGTAGATTATACTTCTATATATGTAGTTGGCTGTGTCTGCCCCCGCTCTCCAGTATTCTGGTTCTGGGGCATGACAGAACAAGATGAATTTTTTGAAGATGATTGAGAGAAATATACTTTCATTTTGTTATTATGTAGACTTGGTTATTATCTAAACTTGGTTATTATCTAGTATTAGTTATTATCTGGACTTTGATGTTTCTGTAAAATGTACTATCTGGACTTCGATGTTTCTTGTAGAATGTACTTTTATGTTTTTGACTGTAGAATGTACTATATATTTATTTATTTGTTGTATCATCATATGTTGTTATCAGGTATGACAGGACGACGCAGATCGTTCGACAGGTCCCGACGTGGACGGGTTTCTCCTCCGATACTTCCTACTGGTTCTGGATCCTCGACCCCATGTACTCCAGTGTATCGACCAGCCATATCTCCTACTGCTACGACGTTACGTGGCAGCACTCCTGGGATGAGTAGTTCCAGGCCTGAAACTCCTCCCTCGTCTAACGTTCCTCCTGTTAAGACAACGATGGAGACAGATGAGCAGATGAAGGAGGCTGAGCCGACGTCGGATCAATATTAGCGAGATCCTCCGTGCGTACCTCCGGAGGAGACGAGGACGGAGATTTGGGCCGACGGTACAAAGTAAGTGTTTTGGTTTATCATCATATATATTCTTTATTTTTTATTAATCATAAATTCATTTTTTCATGAATATAATTACCTTTATATAGGTATCGTCCCTCGTCGGTACAGAGATGCCTGGGCCACTCTCTGAGGTACAATTATGGTGGCCCTTGGATAAACTAATCTGATGCACCGGACGATAGGAAGGCCTTCTGGTTTGCGCAGTTCAAGATAAAAGTATATTTGGTTTTAATATGAATCATCTTATTTATGTATATTATATAACTAACTAAATTACTTCTTCTAGCAAGCATATTTCTATCCACCCCACCGAGCCGAGTTGATCGAGGGAATATTTCTTGCTGTCACTGTCAAGCTGGTCCGTGATGCTATTTATGACCAAAAGGCTCGTGATCGTACCGGAAAGTCGATCCAAGGTTGGATCACCCCTGATCAGTGGACTGCGATGAAGGCTAGATTCGACGCACCAAGGTACAAGGAAAGGTCTGAGAAGGCCAAGGCGGCTAGGCAGAAGGCATCAAAGTGGTGCGGTGGGTCGATCTTTATGACGGAATATTTTTGTTGTTTGGTATATTTTTTATTTCAGACATATTATTTTAATGCAAGTCCGATAAATTAATACTAGAAAAATATTTAATTTTAGTACTAAATAATATATTTTTAACATGTAAGAAGAGGTGATAACGCCAACATGGTGACCGCCTTCCCGGCCACCCATCGGAAGGGCGGAAAGCTTATTGACGAGAGGGCCGAGCAGACCTATGTAAGTATTATAATACTGTGTTAGTTTTAATACTTTGTGTTAATTTTAATATAACTTAGGATATATGCAAATAAATATTCATGTAGTTAGTAATAATAAGTACATTAGACATTAGCAATTATAGGGTATCCATACTTTTTTAGGCCGCGTATCTTAAGCTTCGCGAGTGGGGGGCTGCTAGTGCACCTACAGCGGGAGAGGCTGGTACTTCCTCGCAGCCCGCTCCAGCTCCATCGGAGGATGAGCTGTGGGCGACCGCTGCTGGTGGTCTCCATAACGGTACGTACTATGGTACGGGATCCTATGGCGTCCTAGTTGCGACATAGTCCTCTAGGGCCTCCGCTGCCAGTGTCATTACCCACAGCCCTCGCAGGAGTCTGCCCGAGTCCAGGAGATGGTTGACCTTCAGATTGAGTCTCTCCATGACGAGATGCTACAAAGGATCCCGGAGCAGCCCCAGTCTCAGCCACATACAGACGATGCCACGTTCATCGCACGTTAGATATGCTCGAGCGCATCATCATGTAGCTTATGGATATGACTGAGAGGACAGAGCGTGGCATTATTGATCTTAAAGCGTCGACATAGCACAGCATGACGGAGTTGCAGGCATCACAGCTATCCATGTACGAGAGGCAGACGATGATGCAGGATTCGATGGTTGATATCAGTACGAGGCTGTGATCTACCATGGATTCATACAACCAGCGACTAGCAACGTTGGAGCAGATACATCCTCCAAGTGCGCCTTCATCGTCACCGAGTCCACCGACGTCACTTTCTTCTTCATCGACACCGACTCCACCGACGTCACAGCCTTCATCGACGTCGGTGTCGATTTCATGGGAGCAGTATGAGTTGTTCTTATCCCTCATGCACGACGGTGCCCCTCCGCCTCCAGATCCGCGGTAGTCCTAGTTATGACTGTTTATTGATTGTTTATGTGTAGAGTGGTTGTTTGTGTGTAGACCCATGATATTGGGTTTGAATATTATACATTTGTTGAGGGTTTGAGACTTTATTGGTTGCTTGTGTGTTTACTTATTTGCGTGGATATTTATTTATTGTACTGATCTGTATATGAGAAGATTTTTTTAGACTGGATTTATAATTCTAATGTGTCATTTTCTTCATATTTTATTTTATTATTCGTTTTAAATGTATGTGAATTTATCAGTGTTGAGTGTTCCACCGAAGGGGTCGGAGAACCCAGGGAATTCAACGAAGGGTTACTCCGGGTTTATTCATATTAATTATTAAACTACAGGGAAACCATTCTGCTTTTTTTTACTGCAAATTTAGCAATGTTTAGAGATGCGTTAGGAGTCGCTAAACATCGCTCAGCGTCACTAATATCCTACATATCAGCGACACTTAGCGACTGTTACCGTGTCACTAACCGTCGCATGTCGCTAAACATCGCTGACTTTCTACATATCATCGACGCTTAGCGACACACGTACGCGTTGTTGTTGGTCACTAGACGTCGCCAGAACGTCGCTAAATCCTGTAACTTTTACCGACTGTGGGCAACAAACATTTTGTTGCTAATTCAGCGACATGAAGTCGCTCAAAGTCGTTGAATTTGCGACGTATGTACGTCACTGACAAACGTCGCTATTGCGACGTTTATGTGCTTAGCGACTTGAGGTAACGCGACAACACATAAACGTCGCCAATTTTGTTGCTGATTTAGATTAGCGACATTTTGTAGGTTTATCGACGTCTTTTGGCGTCACTAATAGGTGTTATTTTGGTAGTATAGGCCAAAGACGACGGTATCCCACAAGATTTCTTTGAACCCTCGACGACATCTCAAGGAAAAATGTCATCATCTATCAAGTGAAGAAGCCAAGCCATGTCATCATCATTTCAAGACTCTGAAGAAGCCTGCACCTGCTACAGTATATATGAAGTTTGTAATGAGTTTTAGAAATAATTGTAAACACAAGAAATGGATGACAAAATCGAAAGCTAGGGTAGAAAATAATCTAGGACAATCTTCGGACATCCAGACGGAAGATCCGGCAGATCTTCGCAGAAATCTGATGAAAGATCCGAATGGACCCACAGAATACCTTCTGTGATCATTTAGATTATCCGACGAAAAATCGCAAAATTTCAGCAAAATTTTTTCCTGTTACCGTTTGCATTCCAACGGTCGAATTTTGTCGAAGATTGATCCACCGGCTACATTTGTAGCCGTTGGACTGTGCAGATGGATGATCCGACGGACATCTATGAAAATTCGACAAATTTTTAGCTCACCTGCTGAAAGTTGCATTAAATGCTCTTTCCAGTGCTTTGGTTATAAATAGCCTTGAACTCCTTCATTCAAGGTTGATGTTTTGAGCCTAAAAATTTCTAAACCACCAAAGTTTATCCACAAATAACTCTACAAAACTTTTATTTGCCATCCACAAATTGTGTTAGGGTTATTGAGTTAAAAAAAAAGAGATCTTCATCTTGTTGTAAGAAGATCAAAAACTTTCTTGTGAAAAGATTGAAGTTGGAGAGTCTTCGGATAAAAGCTCGCGGTTGAAGTTGGAGAGTTTTCGGATAAAAGCTCTCGGTTTGAAGTCGGAGAGGCCTTCGGATAAAAGCTCTCGTGTAAGAAGTTGGTGAGCCTTTGGGTAAAAACTCACGTTGTACTATTTGCATAATAGTAGATTAAAGCCGGAGAGAGTTCCAGGACTAGAGTGCTCCTTGGAAGGATACCAAGATATATTGGGTGTTGGTATTGTTGTTGCTTCTTCTCCATCACTCTTAATCTTTAAATTGCCTATTAGCAATCGTTTAGTACTTGATTAACTAGCTTGACCCTATTTACCCCCCTAGGGTGGTTACAAATCTTAATTTAGAGAGGTATAAAAATTATCTAAGAACACGATCTACTTTGGGATGAGCCGTGTGCGCTGGATGATCCCTATGAGACGGAGCTAGGTATGATCCCTATGATATGGAGCTAGGTTGGACCAGGGTATCCCATTGAAGATCTAATCAACGAGCACTGCCATATGGGGAAAATGAGAAGAGGGTGTAGGGTTTGTTCTCACTCCGTTCAAGTCCCTAGGCGTCAAAAGGACATATAGGACAACGATGATGACGGTATGTGAGCTGGTGAAATGCATTGGCCCTAGAGCAGTGACAAGTCGAATCAGGCAATAAGAGATCTAATGATTCCTTGGTGAGGGATCTCCTGGATGCAGTTCCTATCTGTGTTATGTTCCTAAACCTTCCCCTGTAGCTTTAGAACAAATCACCGTTGCAAAAATTAGCGAGTGTCATTCGGATCCGAATCCAGATTGGTATGGCTACAACTCCTACAAACACTTGGCGTTTGTAAGAGTTTGTTGGATATTACGGCTACTTGTGCGCTGCCAATACTAGTTTCAGTGCGACTTTTTGATAGTTGTCTATTCGAACAATAAGTTATCTTTGAATGGATTCCACCTGTGCAACATGTCGTTGTATAGACATTTAGATGACTACTACCCAAATCCAGAGGAAGCCATTTGTGACGACCTGATGGAGGTACTTAAGGAGGCTATGGGAATAAGTCTAATTTTTTCACAAGGAAGGGATATGCTAAAGAAATGGATATAGTTCGTCGTATCACTTGCCCAAGATTTCAGAAGGTATAGGTTGTTCATCCAGTCTAGCTCATGTGGCCGAGTATATAGCTAGTCTTGACCGGAATGATGCCAGAGCTGGTGATCTCATTAGTGCTATTCATCTAGACTAGATCTCTTATCTAATTCAGAAAATGAGGATGATGTCGGTATCTCCTTTCCTGCTTTAGGCAATAATGATGGTAGGGGCAACTAGGCTTCGGTAGGAAAGGGTTGTTATCCTTCTTTGTAGACAAGTAGCCGTCCACCATTCCATATTGTTGAGGCCGAACTCTCAAAGGAAGAGCTCCCTTCAAGGACTCTGGTCTAATCCAATTATAAAGTTGGGAGTTCTGTAGAAAGTTCCACGAATGTGTCGGAGAATGAGGATGAGAGTTCTGATATGCCTAATGAGGGATCTCGAAACAAAGACTTACAATTTGACCAGATAGAATGAAAGATAGCTGCAAATTCTCCAGTATGGGGAACTTAGTGTATCGTAATAGAGGACTTGCCACAAGAGAGAAGGAGGAAGCCCAAAATAAAGGGTCAGTTTCCGAGTTACCAAGGATAAAAGAAATTTATGTACTAGCCTACCCTAGGGGTTGTTTTAGTGATTATGTGTTGCGATTTGTGTTGATTGTGTGATAGGTATTTGAGACCTATCACCCCTTTTGTACTCAATTCTTACTCATACAATTATATATATATATATATATATATATATATATATATATATATATATATATATATATATATATATATATATATATATATATATATATATATATATTTTATATTTTAAGCATATATATATATATATATATATATATATATATATATATATATATATATATATATATATGCTTAATTGTAACTTGATACCCTCAACTATTTCAGTTTTTCAACTTAATACTCTAAACTTTTTTACTCAACAACCTGATACCATCAACTATTAAATATTTTTAAATGCATACCCTAAAATAATAATAAAAAATCTGAAACTACCCCTGTCCCCCCTCTCCTCCCGTCCTTCTTCGCCGATGCACCCCCTTCTCCGGCGATGTCCCCTCGCCTCTCTCCGGCAATCAATGCCCCCTCCCCCGTCTCCTCCGACGGTGCACAACAGTAAGGGCCGACGACGGAAGGACACTACTAGAATAAGTTATCTTAGCGACGCAATTAGCGACATTTTATTAAAACATCGCTAACGTTTAAGGAATTAGCGACGTATTCTATAAACGTCGTAATACGTCACTATTACCGACGATCGGCGACGTTTTGCGATTTTTTGTGTATAAGAAAACATACGTCACGGATAAGTCGGCGAACGTCGCTAATATCACTAATATTAGCGATGTTTACCGACGTAACTACTGTAACGTTGCTAATTTCACTAATATTAGCGACGTTTACCGACGTATAGGTGTGACGTCGCAAAATTAAAAATATAGGGCTTAAGGTTTTCATTTTCTCCCATTATTTTTCAATCGAAATTTTCCCAAACGAAAGCACGCTCCCCCTCGGCCTCCGACGACCCCTCTCCCCCCTCGGCCTCCGGCGACCCCCTTCCCCCTCGGCCCCCGACCCTCCGCGACCCCGCTCGGCGACCCTGCTCCCACCGACGACCCCGCTCACCCTCATCTCCAACTCCCCACCGGCGACTCCCTGCCCCCTCGATGACCCACTCCTCCGGCCCCGACTAGGTAAACCCTAACCTAAATATTAGTCCTGATCATGACTGATACGATTCTTACATTATTTCTGTATTGGTGATATTAAACATATATATGTATATGTATGTATTTATATAAATAGGCTATATAATTGAATGGTGTATGTTGTTTGGGAGTTTGGGTGAGTTCTGAGTTAGGGTTTGCTTTTGAGTTTGATTTCCAGGTTGAGTTTATGAGTCTCTGAGTTAGCTTGGGTTGTAGTTCGGTTCAGTTTGTGGGTTTACATACCAGTTTGGGATAAGTTTGAGTTTACAGTTTCATATATATAGTATATGTAGGTATTGTTTACTGTCATATATAGGATGATGTATATGTAGGTATTTTTTCATGCGTGTGTTCGCTAAGTGCAGTGAGTTCAGATTTCATGTTATGTGTGGGTTAGCATATTCATTGATACATATGGATGTTTGCCTTGGTTTAGTTTTCTGAGATAGGTTCAATTGAGTTATGTATATAAGTAGGCTTGTATATATGAGAGGGTATGTTGGGATATGAGTTATACTATATTTATGAGAGGATATATATATATATATATATATATATATATATATATATATATATATATATATATATATATATATATATATATATATATATATATATATATGTTATTGTATATATATGGTATACATATGTGCTTGACCTAGTGTACCTTAGCCTATACCCTGAGATATCTATATGATTACCTAGAAATGAACCCAATAGGCTAATTGAACTTGTGGACTAGAGTTTGACCAAAACCCTAGCTAGTAAGTCTACTACCGATATCGCCGATACCAATACTCATAGGAATAGTCCGATACTGATTCCCATACCTATATGTTGTTGCTGAAGAAGTTTATAGCTAGAAATGCGTAAGTGCAACATGAAAATCCCATCTGTTAAATATGTTACCTAAGAGCATCATTAGTAAGGGCAATTCATTACTATAGTGTATAGAGTATCCTAGAAGTGTAGGTATGATTGGTATATCGTATTACATAGAGTGTATAGAGTATCCTTTCGGTCTATAAGAGTTACTTCACTCATTTTGTCAAGACAAGTAAACTTTTTAAATGTTGACGGTATATATACCGTCAACATTTGGTTTTGCCTTGTAGCTACAAGCAGTTGCCTGTATTTTGCCTTATAACTTGGCCTTTGGCCTGTGCTTGAGCAGTGTGGACTTCCAGGTTAGGGTGTTAGTTCATGATTAGCATTATTTAGATATTAGTTTCAGTTAAAGGGTTAGTTTAGATTAGGATATTAGTTTATGTTAGAAGGAATATGAGAGTTAGTAGATGTTAAAGTAGATATTAATTTATTAGTTAGGATAGATAGTTTGAGTTAGGATACTGCTCAAGCACAGGCCAAAGGGTCGATATTGGATATTAATTTAAAAAGTTTTACCTTTCTTGACAAACTGGGTGAAGTAACTCTTGTAGACCCAAAGGGTCGATATTGGACAGTTGGGATGAGTATCAGAATCGGTATCAGATTAGTATCGACCGTATCGGATTAGTATCGACCGTATGTACTTAGTGTCGTGTACTCCTATAAATACAATTATACCTGACCATATGTACTTAGTATCGACTGTATCGGATTAGTATCAGTCTATCGGATACGATACTTTGACACAAGACAGTTGTTTTAGTCCCAACACAGTTGTTTTTGTTTCTTCCTTCAAATTCTTTGTTTGTAATATGTGGAATGAATGAACAATTTATGTTGCGCACCCATATCTAAACTGCCTTAACATTTATTCACTGACTACAATGTGCATGTATCTATCTTACAGAATTATCCTCAATTGGATATGGATATGAATTACTACTTATGGAATCGTTCGTGGATGTACAACCGTCATCCTGATGACATGTACGGTATGTGGGATGAATTCATAGAGGGTGTACAACAGTTTCTGCAGTTTGCTAAGGCGTTCCCTCAGTACATGGACGGTACTAAAATTAAGTGTCCGTGTGTGAGATGTCGCAACTTGAAATATCATCCAGAAGTGGAAGTCACGTATCATTTATACTCGAAGGGTTTCACGCTGAATTACTATCAGTGAAGCGCGTACGGAGAACTTGTGTCTTTAGCATCGGAGTATGAGCCTTATGTAGATGTCCACAACAACGCTCGACGATAGGTTGGTGAACATAATTTTTGACACGGCGGGGCCTAGTTTCAATCCGGATGATCATGATGCACCTGAGGAGGCACCGAACGCCGATGCTGCACAGTTTATGGAGTTGCTGGAGAATGCAAGGACTCCATTATATCCTGGTTGTGAGGATCATTCACCGTTGGAGGTGGTTACAAGATTGTTGAGCATCAAGTCCGATTTTAATATGTCGCAATATTGCTACAACCGTCTTATGGAGTTGCTTATAAAAATATTGCCTGAGGGTGCTAAGTTGTCTAAAGACTTCTACCAGTCTAAGAGGATGGTGAGATCACTCTGGATGGGATACGAAAAAATCGATACATGTCGCAACGGGTGCATGTTGTACTACAAAGACGACAAGGATGAAGAATGTGTTTGACAACATAATTAATACTGTAATTGACGTAAAGGGGAAGACGAAAGACAATCCAAAGGCTAGATTGGACTTGGAAGAAATATGTAGACGTCCTGCATTGCATTTGATAGAGGACGAAAATGGAAAGTTGAAGCAGCCTAAGGCAATTTTCTCACTGGAGAAGGAGGATAAAGTGAGACTTTGTAGGTGGATTCAAGGTCTGAAATTTCCAGACGGGTATGTTTCGAACTTGAGAAGATACGTCGACCTCAAGGAGAACAAACTGACAGGTATGAAGAGCCATGATTGTCACGTATTCATGGAGAGGTTAATTCTGATTGCATTTCGGGAATTCTTACCCCCGCTTGTTTGGGATCCATTGACCGAGCTTAGCATATTCTTCAGAGATCTTTGTTCTAGTAAGTTGCTCATCGATCGTCTAGAAAAGCAGGAGAACGATATTGCGGTAACACTGTGCAAGCTCGAGAAGGTATTTTCTTCTGGATTCTTCGACTCCATGGAGCATTTGCCAATTCATCTTTCCTACGAGGAATGTGTTGGTGGACCCGTTGGTTATCGGTGGATGTACCCGTTTGAGCGGCATTTGAACCACCTAAAAAGGAAGGTGAAAAATAAGGCTCGGGTCGAGGGTTCTATTTGTGAAGCCTATATTCTCAGGAGATTACAAACTTCTGCTCGACGTATTTCAAACCTCATGTTGCTATGAATAGAACGAGGGCTCCGAGAAACGACGACGGTTATCAAGAATCTAATGATGGAATACTGAAAGTATTCAATGCCTCCAGAAAGTCTTCAGGGAAAATGAAGAAGAGATATTTGAATGACGAAGAGCTAAGGGCTGCTCAGTTGTATGTATTACTCAATTGCGACGAGGATGAAGTGGAGAAGCTAGAGGGGTAAGTAACTAATGATGAGTTTACGTCATCTCAATGTAATAGTATAAGCTAATATTATTGTACTAATCGGCGGTTGCTTCATTGTTTTTCAGCACATACAATGCTGAGTTGAGGTCGGTTAGACCCTACCTAACAGACGAAGCATTAGAACAAAAAATAAGGCGTCATTTTCCTTCTTGGTTGAGCGAATATGTAAGCACCCCGGTAATTACTGGCCTCTTTTAATACAACTGCACAATAAATAACTTAATATCTCTTCTTTGACATTCAAGTCGATCGTCTAATTTCATCCGAGATTAAATTAATTAGAACTCTTGCCAAGGGACCAATTACTTTTGTTAAAATATGGCCAAGTTACTGTGTCAATGGCTTTCGGTTCAAGTCGACAAATGCTCCGATCAGAGACAGCTTCCTGGATCTTGATTCTACGAAAAATAGTTATTTGTGTATCAAATCTTTGAACTACAAAGATGTCGATCCAGAAAATAATTTCTTTGGTATCTTGCGAGAGATTATAGAGTTGACGTATAATTATGACAGAGAACCTGCAAAGATCGTGTTGTTCAAGTGTGAATGGTTCGATCCGACTAAAAATCAAGGTTGAAAAATTGACAAGCATGGTCTTGTGGATATAAACTACAAGCGTAGATATCAAGGGTACGAACCATTTGTCCTAGCAACTCAAGCTCAGCTCGTGTACTTCACAGCTTATCCGAGACGGAGAGCAACGAAGTCTGACTGGTGGGCAGTATACAAGACTAAAGCTAGAGATACTTTTGATGTTGACGAAAAAGCTTATCAGGAGGACGAGCTACCTTTTGTAACCAATATTATTGATGTGGACTCCACAAAAGTTACGCATTACACGATACATAATATAGAAGATGTAGAATTATCCGAAGAGAAAGACGAAGCCGACGAAAGCGAAGATGAAAGTGAAGATAAGGAGGAAGATGAGGTCGAGGAAGACGAACAAGATGATTATTCTGAAGATGATTGAGAGAGACATACTTTCATTTTCTTATTATATAGAGTTTGTTATTATCTAGTCTTGGTTATTATCTGAATGTACTATCTGGACTTAGATGTTTCTTGTAAAATATACTATCTGGACTTAGATGTTTCTTGTAAAATGTATCATCATATGTTGTCTTGGTTATTATCTTGTCTTTGTTGCACTTTCATATTTCTATTCTCTATTATTTGTTGTCTTTGTTGTATCTCATCATATGTTGTTATCAGGCATGACAGGTCGTCGCGGATCGTTCCGCATTTCCCGATATGGGGCACGGGATACTGATACTGGCAGAGGACAGAGTACTCCTTCGGTACCTACTGGTGGTACTGCTAGAGGATGGAATTCTTCTTTGGTACCACCTACTGGTACCGGCTCTGGATCCTCGTCTTCCAGTACTCCTGTGTATCGGACAGTAGCTCCGCCCGCCACGATGCTACGCGACATATCTCCTGGGACGAGTTGTTCCAGGCCTGAGACTGCTCCCGAGAGTAGTGTTCCTCCTGCTGATACGACGATGGAGGCAGATGAAGAGATGGAGGAGGCTGCACCAGCGGCCGGCCAGTATCAGGCAGATGATGCCTGTGCACCTCCAGACGAGACGAGGACGGAGATCTAGGCCGACGGTACAAAGTAAGTATTTTGGTTTATCATTTTTTTCTGTGTTTATCATAAATTAACTTTTTTCATTAATATAATATGTCTGTATAGATATCGTCCCCCGTTGGTACAGAGACGCCTAGGCCAGCTCCTGAGGTAAAATTATGGGGGTCCTTGGATAAACTACTCGGATGCTCCGGACAATAGGAAGGCCTACTGGTTTGCGCACTTCAAGGTTAAAATAGATTTACTTTTAACATGAATCATTTGATTTATGCATATTATATATTACTGAAAAATATTTGGTTTGCGTACTCTTCTAGGATATATTTTTCTATCCACCGCACCGGGCCGAGCTGATCGAGGGGATGTTTCTTGTTGTCGCTGCTAAGCTGATCCGCGACGCTATCAATGATCAGAAGGCTCGTGATCGTGCCGAAAAGTCGATCCAAGGTTGGATCACCCCTGATCAGTGGGATGCGATGAAGGCTCGATTCAACGAGCCAAGGTACAAGGAAAAGTCTAAGAAGGCCAAGGCGGCTAGGCAGCATGCCTCGAAGTGGTGCGGTGGGTCGATTCCGATGACGAAACATTTCCGTCGTCTGGTATGTATTTTCTTTCAGAAATATTATTTTAATGCAAATCCGATAAATTATTACTAAGATAATATATTTAATTACAGGTAAGGAAGGTCGATAACGCCGACATGGTGACCGTCTTTCCGCTAGTGTGTATGGTCCACAGCCGTCCCAGGAGTCTGCCTGAGTCCACCAGACGATGGAGTCTCTCCAGGACGAGCTGCTACGACGAATTTAGGACCAGTCTCAGCACCAGTCAGATGAGCCTGCGCTTATAGCACGATTGGATGCGCTCGACTGCAGCATTATGGAGCTCTGGCATGTGACTGAGTGGACAGAGCAGAGCGTCACCGATCTTAGAGCATCGATGGAGCGCAGCGTATTGGATCTGCAGGCGTCACAGATGACCATGGGCGAGAGGCTGAGATTGTGCAGGATTTGGTGGCTGATAGCAGTGATAGAATGTTATCTACCATGGATTCATACCACCACCAACTTGCAGCGTTGGAGCGTTATCGTCCTTCGGGTGCGCATTCATCGTTGTCGACTCCGCCAGCGTCACTGCCTTCTTCATCGACACCGACTCTACCGATGTCACTACCTCCTTCATCGATGTCGATTTCACAGGAGGACTATGAGCTTTTCTTAGCCCTTCGTTGCGGCGCGCCCCCTCCTGCTCCAGATCCCCAGTAGTCCGAGTTAGGACTGTTTGTATTGAGTGTTTGAGTACTTGTTTTTCTTTGTATTTGTTTGTGACACTTATTTGTTTGTGACACTTGTTTGTTGGTTGCATAGATACATTGGTAATTGGTTGTGTAGACCCATGATTCTGTGGAGAAAATGATTCTGTGGAGAAAATGATTCTGTTGGTTGCATATATTATGTTTCAGATTAAACTGCAGAAAGAAAATAATTCTGTGGAGAAAACTGCATACTGCAATTTATTTATTTATTTTCAAATTTAGCGACGTCTACCGACGTTTACCGACGCTTTCCGACGGCACTTTGCGTCGGTAGACGTCGCTAAACTGGCATATATTGCCAGGCTACCGACGTATAGCGACGTCTGTTTTGTCGGTATGCGTCGGTAAACGTCGCTATACGTCGGTAAATATCCCAGGATTTTACCTCATTTTCCCAGGATATACCGACGTATAGCGACATCACAAAACGTCGGTACTATATACCGACGCATAGCGACATCAAAAACATCGGTAATTTTCCCAGGGAATACCGACGTATAGCGACATCATAAACGTCGCTATTTCATCGACGAAACGACGATAAACGTCAGTAAATTACCGACGTATCTTTGCGTCGGTAAACGTCGGTGTTGGCGACGATAGCGACGTCTTTCCAAACAGAGACTAAGGTTTCCGCGACAAGAGGAAGACGTCGCTAAATACGTCGCTAAACTGGTTTAGCGACGTCTTTAGGCGTTTTAGCGATGTCTTTAGGCGTCGCTAAAAATGACTTATTCTGGTAGTGGGAGGGGGGAGCGAGAGGAGGGGGGCGGATAGGGCGGTGAGAGGAGGGGTCATGGGATGGGGGGGAGACGCGCGGGTGGAAGCAGCTGAGTGGGACGGCGGGAGGAGGGGGCATTCCGGATGGTGGCAGGAGGGAGGGGGGTGGAGCAGCTGGTAGGTGGGGGTGGGGAAGAGAGATAGGAGAGGGTATTTTCGATTTTTTTTCAGGGTATCAAATTGTAAAAAAAATTAGGATATCAAGTTACAATTAAGCCCATATATATATATATATATATATATATATATATATATATATATACACATATATATATGCCACTTATTGTTGGAGTGGGTGGGGTTCCCAACCTATGTGGAGAAGACCCCGGAGTGCGACGAGCGCCGTCCGATGTCGGAGAAGCTCGGGAAGTAGGCGATGGAGTTGCTGCTGCTGCTGCTGGAGCTGCTGGAAGCAGGGGATCCGAGTTCGGGCCGAACTCGGTCCCAGGCCGAGTTCTGGCCGAACTCGGTCTGGCCGTTCCAGGGTTTGGCCAGTAGGTGCTGGTTGCCCCACACAGAGTTCTGGCCGAACTCTGTGTCGTCGGGGGCTGAAGCGGGATTCTGGATGAGTTTTCATCATTGGATCTAATCCAACGGTCCAGGTTGGCTGCGGGATTAGGGAGTTATATTGGGATTTCCCAACCCTAATTCATAGTGCAACGCATTGGACAACACAAGTTTGAGAGAGGAAGGAGGCAAGAGTGCCATTACAACTTCGGAGAAGAAGACGGAGGATTGAAGGTCGCTGTTCGAAGGAGATCGTGTTCGGGTAATCTCTACTCGTCGTTCTCGCTCTTCGTAGCCTTGTAATCATTGTTCTTATCTCTGAGTATTGTGGGGATCCTATTTGGATCGGGAGGAGTTTGTAGAGGGTGTAATTCTTCTATTCCATTAGTGGAGGCTTCTCAGGGTTGGACTCCGATCGTCCCGTGGTTTTTTTCCGCAAGGGTTTCCACGTCAAAAATTCTCTGTGTCTGCGTGGATTGTTTTTGTGTGATTGTTTTTGGGTTCGTGCGTTGTATTGCTCGGTCCTCTCGCAGGTACTCTCCGGTTTGGGGAAAGGTTTCCGCGTTTCTTTCCCAACAGAGTGGTATCAGAGCTTTGGGTTCAAAGGGTGTCAGGAGTTGACAGAGGAACCAGAGAGGAGAGATGGATGCGAAACCGGTGCGCATGGTGAATCTGAACGGCACAAACTATCATTATTGGCGGAGCAAGATGAAGGATTTGCTGTTCGTCAAGAAGCTGCATCTGCCCGTATTTGTATCCGAGAAGCCCAGTGATAAATCTGAGAAGGACTGGAAATTCGAGCATATACAGGTGTGCGGATACATCAGGCAGTTCGTTGACGAGAACGTGTACAACCACGTTGCCAATATTGAGCACGCGAAGACGTTATGGGATAAGTTGGAATCTTTGTACGCGAAGAAGACCGGGGTAAACAAGTTGTTCCTGATCCGGACGATGATGGGTCTGCGGTACAAAGATGGGGCGTCTATTACGGATCACTTGAGTGATTTCCAGGGCGTGGTTGACCAGCTATCTTCTATGGGAGTCAAGTTCGACGACGAAGTTCAGGGACTGTGGCTGTTGTATACATTGCCAGACTCGTGGGAGACCGTACGAGTATCTATGATCGCTTCTGCTCCAGAGGGCGTGGTCAGTCTGGAGTTTGCCAAGAGCGGGGTGTTGAATGAAGAGATGCGGAGACGTTCTCAGGGCACTTCATCCACATCCCACCACTCAGAGGCACTTGTTTCAGAAAGCCGCGGAAGGGGCAAAAGCAGGGGTCCAGGTGGTGGCAGAGACAAGAGCAGGGGGAAGTCCAAGGGTCGTTACGAGGACTCAGAGTGTTACCATTGCGGTAAGAAGGGCCATATCAAGCGGAATTGTTTCGCTTGGAAGAGAGAGAAGAAGGGCGACAAGGGGAAGCAAGAAGAGAATACTACAGCGGCGGCCTCGGTGCATGGAGGCGATGTGATCGTCGTAGGTGATGAGGTCATTACTAACTTCGCCTGCGATGACAATTCTTGGCTGGTGGACTCAGGGGCTTCAGCACATGTATCTCACAATAGGGCACTGTTTGCCACTTACACGACAGGCGACTGTGGCGTGTTGAAGATGGGCAACAGAGATGTGTCGAAGGCGGTTGCCGTTGGAGATGTGCATTTGAGAACGAAGACGGGTGCGGTTTTTGTTCTCAAGGATGTTCGTCATGTCCCTGATATCCGTTTCAACCTGGTGTCGGTTGGAAGGTTGGATGACGAGGGATTCTTCAATCTCTTCGGGAACAGTCAGTGGAAGCTTTCCAGAGGTTCGATGGTGATTGCTAGAGGAAGCAAGAAGTCCGGTCTCTACTATATGGAGGGGAGCGCAGAGGGGGCACATGAGGTGAACGCAGTCAGTGATGCGTCTACCGAGTTGTGGCACAGGCGGCTCGGCCATATCAGCGAGAAGAGAATGAGTTACTTGGTGAATAGGAAAGTGATTCCGGGGCTCAAGTCTACAAAGTTGGAGAAATGCACGCACTGTTTAGCTGGGAAGCAAAATAGGGTGTCTTTCCAAAGTCACCCAAGTTCGAGGAAGCCGGCGTTGCTCGAGTTGATTCACTCGGATGTCTGCGGTCCTATGAAGGTAAAATCTCTTGGTGGCGCTTCTTACTTTGTGACTTTTATTGATGACTGTTCCAGGAAGGTTTGGGTCTATGCCTTAAAGACCAAGGATCAGGTGCTGCCTACTTTCAAGGAGTTTCAGGCCTCTGTTGAAAGGAAGACGGGCAAGAAGTTGTTGTGTGTTCGGTCCGACAATGGCGGCAAATACATCGGTCCCTTTGATGCGTATTGCAGAGAGCAAGGGATACGACACCAGAAGACTCCGCCAAAGACACCTCAGCTCAATGGTGTAGCGGAGCGCATGAACAGGACACTGATGGAGAGGGTGCGGTGTTTGCTGTCAGAAGCAAACTTGTCGGGCAGTTATTGGGGTGAGGCTCTTCTCACAGCTGCTTATATTATTAATTTGTCTCCTAGTGCTCCTTTGCAGGGTGATGTGCCTGACAAAGTATGGTACGGCAAAGAGCCGTCATACAATCACCTGCGGGCGTTTGGTTGTAAAGCCTTCGTGCATGTACCAAAGGACGAGAGGACCAAACTTGAGCCGAAGACGAGGCGATGCGTCTTTGTCGGCTATGGTCGGGATGAGTTTGGCTATAGACTCTACGACCCAGTGGAAGGAAAGCTCTACAGAAGCAGGGACGTGGTGTTCGTCGAGGATCAGACCATGACCAACACTCAGGATTCCGAGACGCCTTCTGAGGCTGAGGAATTGCCTGAGTTAGAGTCATTTCGCTTCGAGCAGTTTCCAGAGGACATCACAGAGGATCCAGTTATGGGGGAGCCGGTACATGGAGTTGCTCCCAACCTTGATCATCAGCCTGCTGATGGTGGTTAGGGTGTCCCTCACGAGGATGAGCATGCCGGAGAGGTAGTTCCTGAAGGGGCGGAGGCTGTCGGTATACAGCCAGTACCAGTGGCTCCACTGAGAAGGAGTGACAGGGATCGTCGACCATCTACGAGATACTCATCGGATGAGTATGTGCTATTGACTGACGGGGGGGAGCCCGAAAGTTTCGCAGAGGCTATGGAAGACGAACACAGGCAGGAGTGGATGGTGGCTATGCAGGAGGAGATGAGTTCCTTGCACACCAATTCCACTTATGATCTGCTGCGGTTGCCAAAGGGCAAGAAGGCTTTGAAGAATCGATGGGTGTTCAGAGTGAAGCAGACGGATGATGCTACTCGCCCTCGATACAAAGCGAGGCTGGTAGTCAAAGGCTACGGTCAGCGGAAAGGCGTGGATTATGATGAGATCTTTTCGCCTGTCGTCAAGCATTCGTCTATCCGGGTGGTGCTAGCATTAGCAGCCAGTTTCGACTTGGAGGTCGAGCAGATGGACGTGAAGACGGCATTCCTCTACGGTGATCTTGAGGAGGAGTTGTACATGGAGCAGCCAGAGGGATTCTGTGAGAAGGGCAAGTCACATTTGGTCTGCCGGTTGAGGAAGAGCTTGTATGGTCTGAAGCAGGCTCCGAGGCAGTGGTACAGGAAGTTCGAGTCGTTTATGGGGGAGCATGGTTATGCACGGACGACGTCGGATCATTATGCATTTGTGAGGTATTTTGCCGATGATGATTTTATCATCTTATTGCTCTATGTTGATTATATGCTATTAGTGGGTCGGAATGCCACTAGGATAGCGGAGTTGAAGCGCCAACTGGACGCGGCCTTCTCTATGAAGGATTTGGGCGCAGCGAAGACTATTCTTGGGATGGAGATCAGCCGAGAGAGAGTCCAAGCTGCTACACTTGTCCCAAAAAAAGTACATTCACCGGGTACTTCAGCGTTTCGGGATGGACGGGTCGAAGAAAGTGAGTTCCCCCCTCGCGGCTTACTTTAAGCTCACTGAGGAACAGTGTCCATCTACCGAGGACGAAAAGGAAGATATGGAGCGGGTTCCATATGCCTCAGTTGTGGGAAGCCTGATGTATGCTATGGTGTGTACGAGGCCAGATATTGCTCATGCAGTTGGTACGGTTAGCAGGTATCTTTCAAATCCTGGAAGGGTACATTGGAGTGCGGTCAAGTGGATTCTACGTTATCTTCAGGGCACTGCTGGTTGGAGACTTTCCTTTGGTGGTGACGAGCCGAAGCTGGTTGGGTATACCGACGCTGATATGGCTGGAGATGTAGACACGAGGCGATCGACTTCGGGCTACGTGATGATGTTTGCGGGAGGAGCAGTATCGTGGCAGTCGCGGTTGCAGAAGTGTATTGCCTTGTCGACGACAGAGACAGAGTACATTGCGGCGACGGAGGCTTGCAAGGAGCTGTTGTGGATGAAGAAGCTGCTGCAGGAAATGGGACTGAAGCAAGAGCAGTATACTTTGCTTTGCGACAGTCAGAGTACGATCCACCTTGTGAAGAATCAGACGTTTCATAGCCGGTCCAAGCACATCGAGACTCGGTATCATTGGATACGGGATGTGGTTGAGAAGAAGGATGCGGAGCTTGAGAAGGTGCATACAGATGACAACGGAGCTAATATGTTCACGAAGATTCTACCAAGGGGGAAGTTTGAGTACTGCAGGCAGGTCGTCGGGATGACGACATCCTCCCCATAGTTGTGAAGGGGGAGATTTGTTGGAGTGGGTGGGGTTCCCAACCTATGTGGAGAAGACCCCGGAGTGCGACGAGCGCCGTCCGATGTCGGAGAAGCTCGGGAAGTAGGTGACGGAGTTGCTGCTGCTGCTGCTGGAGCTGCTGGAAGCAGGGGATCCGAGTTCGGGCCGAACTCGGTCCCAGGCCGAGTTCTGGCCGAACTCGGTCTGGCCGTTCCAGGGTTTGGCCAGTAGGTGCTGGTTGCCCCATACAGAGTTCTGGCCGAACTCTGTGTCGTCGGGGGCTGAAGCGGAATTCTGGATGAGTTTTCATCATTGGATCTAATCCAACGGTCCAGGTTGGCTGCGGGATTAGGGAGTTATATTGGGATTTTCCAACCCTAATTCATAGTGCAACGCATTGGACAACACAAGTTTGAGAGAGGAAGGAGGCAAGAGTGCCATTACAACTTCGGAGAAGAAGACGGAGGATTGAAGGCGCTGTTCGAAGGAGATCGTGTTCGGGTAATCTCTACTCGTCGTTCTCGCTCTTCGTAACCTTGTAATCATTATTCTTATCTCTGAGTGTTGTGGGGATCCGATTTGGATCGGGAGGAGTTTGTAGAGGGTGTAATTCTTCTATTCCATTAGTGGAGGCTTCTCAGGGTTGGACTCCGATCGTCCCGTGGTTTTTTCCCGCAAGGGTTTCCACGTCAAAAATTCTCTGTGTCTGCGTGGATTGTTTTTGTGTGATTGTTTTTGGGTTCGTGCGTTGTATTGCTCGGTCCTCTCGCAGGTACTCTCCGATTTGGGGAAAGGTTTTCGCGTTTCTTTCCCAACACTTATAACACATTGTCCAGCTTATATGCTTCAGTACTAAAACTCAACAGTCGCATATATTTAATCTATACTGTTTTGTGCTACATAGTGATTCATATTTATGATTCATATTTACGGAGTGTTATATTTAGTAACACTTTCAGTTTTTTCTCTCCAAATTCTCTAGTTATGATGTACCTTACGTGTTCTGGAGGAGGTGTTAAATATTATCTACAGTCATAGTAATATTTTATGTACACGTATAGTTAAAAGAAAAATATTTTTATTTCATACATCATTGGTGGAATCCAAAAAATCCAACACTCGTTATGAACTATTGTCATGTCTATCTGGTTCAATATACAATCGAAATTGGTTGTTAGTAAAAAAATGTGATAACCATCCATAACCATTAGTGGAGTCCAAAAACTCTCTGTCTAGTATATATGAAATTCTTATAGCTTATTGAACAAAAGTGAGAGGGTAGGAAAAGATCCGTCCACGCTTGGGGCATAGTATACTAACACGGGACTTGGCTTTTGTATCTTCACTCGGGGACAGAAGGTCGAAACTCACTTCGTCATTCTTTTGGATTCATGTTTAGGGATCGTGGTATGTTTAATCTTACAACTTCATCTACATTTCTATATAAACTAGAAGAAGTTGAAAGATGTTTCTTTGTAGCATGAGCTTATCTGCTCGATATCCAAAGGATAAATCTATTCATCTACCAACTCGCCATGCTAATGGGTTGTCAACCACTCACCATTGGTGACAACCATGGATGAACTTCTCAAGGGATCAAGAAGATGGACCATCGATAATCTTCAACGAACCCCACTCCTACGACTTTCTTTTTTTCTTAGTCTAGTTGCTCTCCCGTGATAAGCTCTGTGATACCTTGACTAAAAATTTGATATCATTAATATTGTAAGGATTGACATCAGGTTTATGTCCTGTTATAAAAGCTACGTCAAAAAAAGTTTTTAATGAGCTTCTCCATTGTCGAACTCATTCTGATGGAAGAAAATTTGGATGGTGATGGCGACAACTTTGTATATATTCCCTTGTATATATACATCCATATTTGATCATATCAACCAAGAGAAACAATCTTCTTCCAATCTATCGTGTGATTCTAGCACCTAGGCTGGCAGTTATCATGGAATTAATGATCAACTATTCATTAATGTGACTAAAATTAATGCTAACAGTACCAAGTTAATGATTTGTGCAAAATTCAATTGAGTGACGAAACTTTGTGGATCAGAGACAGGGATAGAGATCATTTAAGTAAGGGTGGTGGGAATATGGTGATGTTACATGGACCACAGTTTCTAACCGCGGTCCTGGCCCGCAGCCACGCGTCGACCCCCATTGAAGGAGGGTCTGAATTTTCTGGACATGAATCCGATGTAGTGTAGGGGAACGAATGTGGGTGGACACGTCGGCGCATACACAGCCGTGATCCACCCCGTGACGTGACATTTAGCATTTTCGGTGGGAATAATGGATGGATTAATGGCATGATAAAGCCAAGCCGACTAACCCATTAAAGAGGAGGAGAAAGAAGAAGCTTTGATTGATTGATCACACATCATGGGCAACCGGTTCCGTTGGCCAGACTCCAGTGCACGGCTTTGTGGTCCTCTCTCAGCTGGTTGGTAGACTGGCCTATCAATCTACATGGCTACTGCAGATCACACTTAAACACCGACGATATTTGGTAGGAGTCGTAGGACACATTCTATGGGTTCTGTACAAACCTCTACTAATATAATAGTACTTAGAAACGGCCCAAAAATTGAGCTGTCATGTCTGTAATTCCTCCATTATTTTTTTTAAACGTCTGACAATACACACGAAATTTTGTACATACGATATTACGCATGTATGTTGAACCCACTATCTTCCAACTTCTACCAAATAAATGAAAGAAATAAGACGTTTCCGTAGCTTGATCTACAGATCTTCCTCCATTAATTAATAATATTTTTCTGTAAAAGATAATGATTTTAAAATTAACTTTTTCTCATTTCTTTTGCATAACCAAAACCTTCTATTTTCTTCACATATATTTATAACAAATTATACTTAAAATATAAACAAATCTATAACAAATATTAATTCAAATGTTTAAACTGTTTTACAACAATATCAATATTTTTCTTTAATTTACTAGTACTATATAATAGCTTTTTTTTAACCACTCTAAAAAAATATATAATTTTATTTGGACATTCTAAGAGTTCTGTTACTATACTTGTTGAAGAAATAGGGATGCTTAAATCGAAAAAAAAATAGTATATATACATAAAAAAAAAAAAAAATTTGTTGGCCAGACTCCACTGCATAGCTTTTTGGTCATCTCTCAGCTGGTTTGTAGACTGGCCTATAAATCTACCTGGCTATATTGTTGCTGCAGGTCACACTTAAAACACCGATGCTATTTGGTAGGACTATAAAAAAAGATTTATTTACACATTCTAAGAGTTCTGTTACTATAGTTATTAAAAAAAAATTAGAAATGTCTAAATTTTAAAAAAAAAAAAATTTACATTAGTAATATATATACGAAATTAAAAAATTTGGAAACTTTCAATTTGTAGGATCTTGCGCGATTGCACAACTTGTGTACTGATATTTGGAACAGTTGAGCAGAACTCTGATTGTTTGTTTATAAACAATTAAAGCTACCACGAGTCTTTCTCTTGAACTTAATAAGCCAGTTATCCATCCACCTACTCATTATTTCGTGTCAATATCAGAAGGGGACGGAACCAAGATCCACTAATGAAGGGAGGTGGCCAAATCTTAAGAACACATTTTGATGGTCCACTAAAACGGGCCCAAGCCCTTAGTCCAGCTAGGACCGACAGACACATCGGCCCTATCCATCCGTGTCAAAATTATATTAGATTCATCTTCCTCCACTCCTCCACATAATATCAAACAAGCCGAAGTAGGAGTGAGCATTATTCAGTATTGGATAAATTCGAACGGAGCCGAACCGAATAGGCGATTCGATTCGATTCGTTTTGAAAAAAATTTAGTTCGGTTTCGATTTTGAAAATACTAAAATTTATTATTCGGTTGGATTTCGATTTCAGTCTAAAATCGAAAACCTAATAACACTTATAAAATTATATAAATACCCTTAATTTTATACATATTTTATAATTAAAAAAGTGTAAACTTTGTAACAACAATTTTATGTATATGTATTGAATTACAACTTTGGTAATTTAATAACTAGTACAATTTTGGGCATAATTTTAAAATACAACAAACATGTGTATAAAATTATAATTTAACAACAATTTTAACTTTGGAAAAGACCCATTGAACAATAGAAATAGTCCAACCGACAAATCAAACAAACTGATTGATTATTCGGTTCGGCTCGGTTGTTTTTGGCTCATTTCGACTCGGTTTGGATTTTAGATCTTTAGATTTTGGTTTATTCGATTTTTACTATTTCGGTTCGGTTGAACTTAAACCGAATGCTCACCACTAAGCCGAGCGAGTATACTATTACTACCGAAGTACGTGACAAGACCATATATACTATTTTGGTTCGGTTTGGATTTTAGATTTTTATAGAGAATGCTAGTATTCAATATAGCCTCAAAACTCTAATAAATAGTACATTCCGAAGTACAATCATGACTTTCAAGACAAGGAGTTAGTTACAATTATTGGCCACCAAATGGCCCTCAACTCCGTCTCGAAGGACATACAACTCGACCCTGCAGGACTTACAACTCTTTATTCAACTCAGTCCGTATGCGACAATTCGGCTGTAGGCCTACATCTGGCGGCCGGCCTGCTGGCCAGCTCCACCACTTGATTGCGCTCGGCCCATACTGGCCTGCAACACAACCTCTAATTTAATTTCCTATGGGAATTAAATTGTTTCACCCTTAGTTAGAACCAACCACCTTTTGGGGAGGATGTCGCCCACTCCTGCCACTTGAGAGAGAGAGAGAGAGAGAGTATTGGTATAGATAGGGTACTCGAAGATTGGGGTTTATAATCCTACTCTCCTTGTAAAATCTTGTCCTTAAAATTTTCATAAGACCAAACATGCATAAAACAAGAAAGAAATGCGTACAAAGGGGGATTATACATGTTGAGTCAAACAAGTGAGGAAAACGCTCGTGTATATCCTCCGCGTATTCCTACGTCGACTCTTCGTGTGAATGGTGCCCCCAAGCAACATGAACTATTTGGATAGTCATGTTCTTTATCACTTTCACTGGTCCAAGATAAAAGTTGATTGCTCCTCGTAAGACAAATTTGTCCCATCTAATCAACTCTGGATGGTCGAAGACATGGCTCGGATATGAATGCATCACCTCTACAAGGAAGATGTCGTGAACCTATTGAAGAGATGATGGAAGAGCAAGATGATAAGTCACATCTCGACCCCTCTCGATGATAATGAAATGACCATCACTACTAAAATAAGCCAAATTAGCGACGTCCAGATACGTCGCTAATTAAGGAAAATACGTCGCTAAAGGTAATTAGCGTCGACTTTAGCGACGAAAAATGAAGGTCGCGAAAAAGCTAGTCGCAGATGACAAATTCGTCGTCCTACGTTGCTGTTTGCGACGTTACCGCAATGTCGCTGGGTCGTCGCAAATTTGGCGACGGAGGGCGACGAATAAGGACGTCGCCAAATTAGCGACGTTGTGCGACTACGTAGTGACGTCGTTCCTTTTTATGTGCTGACATGGCATACATACCACGTCAGCAGTTTAGCGACGTATGGCGACAACATTAGCGACGTCAACTCTATGACACGTCAGCTACTGAGCGACGGACTGCGACGGATAGCGACGTGACGACGCTAATTAGCGACGTCTGTTTACGTCGCTATACGTCGCAGAACGTCGCTATACGTCACAGATATTATGAAAAAATTTTAAAAAAAATATGTTTGGTATTTTTGTTATGCTGTGTGTCTGTGTTTACACAGACACACATCATCAGAAAAATACCAAACATATTTTTTTAAAAATTGGACAGCACCTCCTTTGTATCTCAGATCATCGCTTATAATCCAGCATAGGTATATTTGTCACCCCCGTCGCAGATATCACAAAGTAAATATCACAAAGTAAATATTACAATGAAAATACCAACAAAGTAAATGGGCCCATAGGACCAATACATGTCCAACAAACATACATGTCCACAATGGAGGGCAAATAAGAATGAAAATCAGTATACAGAACGGTCAATGGGCCCATAGGGCCAATACATACAAAGATGATAAAAAAATCTACTGGATCACTGAGGACCCCTGCCACGCATCTGGGATAGCATGTACTCATACTGCTCCTGTGTGAACTGCACCGTAGGGGCAGTAGGAGGCAGTGCAACATCTGGAGTCGGTGCCGTCGATGGACCGGGAGGACGTATCTGCTCCAGCTCTCGCAGTCGGTCACCATGCGCAGCAAGGGTACTCACCATCCTCTGAGTACTCTCCTCAAGAGAAGTATGTAGCTGGGTGAGTGAGGCAGCCACGGTCCTCTGTGATCCCTCCAGTTCGACCTGTCTATGCTTTGTGCGCTCCGTAGACTCGGTGAGCGTGTGCAAGCTGGCAGCTGTAGCCTGCTGCAGACTCATCAGCTCTTGTATACTGCGCTCGACCGCATCAAATCGTCCGGTGATCATCGGATCGTCGCTCTGCCCCAGCTGTCTCAGAAATCTGCTGCTGCAACTCGCGACGCAGCTCGTGGAGCTGACGACCAATATCCTGAGCTCGTGATGACGTCTGCGAAGCTGGAGACTGCACACTAACAGAGGGGGCCCGGGATGACTCTGAAGCCAAATAGGCGTCGTAGGATCCCGTACCGTAGTACGTACCCTTCTGAAGACCACCAACAGCGGTCATCCAGAGGCCGTCCGGCGATGGAGCATATTTCTTCTAAGTCCAACCTGGCCTTGGGATTGTCTTTCATTTTTCCCTTTACGTCCATCACAGTATTAATTATGTTATCAAACACATTCTTTTCAATATGCATGACATAAAGATTATATCTGATCAGATTGGTACTCCAATATGGCAGATCCCAGAATATGCTCCTCTTTGTCCAATTATGATCTCTACCAAATCGGCCATCGCACTTGTACCCAGTTGTAGGATCTTCGATAGCACTTTGAAAATCTCTAACCTCCTTCCATATCGTGGCTCTGCACCACCTTGGTGGTGGATCACCCTTCTCTACAACGTCGACACGGAAAGCATTCATGTTCCTTCTGAACGGATGATCTTTTGGCAGAAATTGTCGATGACAATCAAAGAAGCACAGTTTTCCTCCGTGTTTCAAACGGAAAGCCTTAGTACAGTCCATGCAATACGGATATGAGAGACGGTCATGAGTGCTCCATCCAGATAACATTCCATAGGCCAAAAAGTCGTTGACGGTCCACATAAGGGTTGCCTTCATCTGAAAATTCTGTTTCCTGGAAACATCGTACGTGTTAGCGTCTACTTTCCATAACTGATTCAACTCATCTATCAAAGGCTGTAAGTACACATCAATGTTCCTCTTGGGATTGTTCGGACCAAAAATTATAATGGTTAGAAACATGTACTGAGTCTTCATGCACATCCAAGACGGTAGGTTATACGGAGTGACAATCACAAGCCAGCACGAGTACTGGGATCCCGAAAGACCAAAAGGAGTAAAACCGTCAGAAGATAGCCCCAACCTGGCATTACGCGGATCTAAAGCAAAATCAGGATACACTCGATCAAAGTGCTTCCACGCTTCTCCATCGGATGGGTGATCCAACACTCCTTCAATCTGTTCTCGCATATGCCAACTCATATTTTCGGCCGTCTCTTTCACCATAAATAATCTTTGCAACCGCGACGTTAAAGACAAATAGTGCATTGAATCGGTCGGTCTTCTTGCACCAGTAGACCTTCCTGTACTAGTTGTCTTATAGCGATCAGCACCACAAAATCTGCACACATCTGCGTTCTTGTCGTCTTTGTAGTACAGCATGCACCTATTGCGACAAGAATCGATTTTCTCGTATTCCATCCAGAGCGATCTCACCATCCTCTTAGACCGATAGAAGTCTTTAGGTAACTTAGCACCCACCGGCAAGATCTCTATAATCAACTCCAACACTCGGTTGTAGCATTCTTGCGACATATTAAAATCTGACTTAATGCTCAACAGTCATGTAACCACCTCCAATGGTGAATGATCCTCACAACCAGGATACAATGGAGTCCTTGTATTCTCCAGCAACTCCATGAACTTTACAGCATCGACATTCGGTGCCTCCTCAGCTGCATCATGAACGAAACTAGGCCCCACAGCGTCGAAAACCATGTTTACGCACCCGTCGTCGTATGCATGATTATCTGAAACAAAATTAGGTCCCGCATGCATATACGGCTCAACATAAGACTCCGGCTCTGATGCTAAAAACACAAGTTCTCCGTGTGTGGTCCACTGATAGTAATTAGGCATGAAACCCCTCGAGTACAAATGATATGTCACTTCCACTTCTGGATAATATGTCACGTTATGATATTTTACACACGGACACTTAATTTTGGTGCCGTCCATGTACTGAGGGAACGCCTTAGCAAACTGCAGGAACTGCTCTACTCCCGCTATGTATTCATCCCGCACACCACACATATCATCAGGACGACGATTGTACATCCATGAACGATTTCGCAAGTAGTAATTCATATCCATTTTGAAATAATTCTGCAAAGATGGACACACATTATCCAATAGGCACAAATTCGTATATTATGTCTTATGGAACACACATTAGTAACAGACAGTTACTAATAACCATGCTATATCGCACATAAGTTCTTGTGCATCCAACGTGTACACATACGCTATCGATTCTTACTGATGCCAATCTCATTCAGACACACTAGATTCGTTTCGATATCGCCAGGGTCAAGTTGAAAATTATCTTAACATCAATTTTCAAGACTTGAATATAATGTCACCTACAACCGATATCTAAGACCCCATGACAAAGTCAAAGACCCCATGAATATAATGTCACCTACAACCGATATCTCATTCAGACACACTTGATTCGTTTCGATATCGCCAGACCATATATATATAATGTCACCTACAACCGATATCTAAGACCCCATGACAAAGTCAAAGACATTATTGACAAGACTTGAATATAATATCAACTAATTACAACCACAACTAGTACTAAATAAGTCTCCTAGTATGATATAGAGATAAATAAATAGTATACTAGATTGACTGACACTCGACTGAACACCCTCTGGACACATACTCAAGCCTATACTACACACTCACACACCACTCTACTATACTCACATAGACACACATAAATTGTTACCTTATTATATATATATATATATATATATATATATATATATATATATATATATATATATATATATATATATATATACCTTAATATTACACACTCTCAAACACTACACAAACCTATAGCTAATGCATACACACACTAATATCTATATCCCCATATACATTTAGTATCACACACTAATCAATTACTCTCAACTCTAACTATATTTACCTTATAACTTAGTATCTTGAGATACCCAATCCTTACCTACACTTGGCAATTACAATAATTTTCTCTCCAATACTAGCTAATGATCTAACAATGTACTCCATCCCCGATCGGGTTTAAATTTTTATCCCCATCCCCATCCCCGTTTAACAATGTACTCATGTATCCGAGCATAATAGTGGGTACAAGCACCTACCCTCTAAGCCTATTTGTTAGTACACAAGCCTTTCATATCCTGATACCAACTTACCAACTCTGGTTCGAGCCCATACCTAAACACCCATCTACTCTATGACTGTAAACCACTCCTTACTAACTGTCTGCTGCAAGTATCTCAAATCAGATACCATCATGTACTTTAAAATATTATGCATAAGCCTACTCCAGTGCCTAATATCCTGAGGCTTAGCTAGATAGTCAAACCATGGTAAACTAGTCAAATGGGTCCACTAGTCAACTTGATTTCATTACTCAATATATAGGTCAACTATATCTAAACCATGCCAAACCTCACAACCAGAACATTAACCAAGCTAAAACTATCCAAAATCCCCTATCAACTACAAATCTTATACATATCTTACTAGTACACACTGATTTAGGATGACCCCTGCCTGCCTACTGGCTTTTGTACACACTCATCTCACTCTTCATAGCTGCTTCCTTTAGAAAACAGGGACAGACACTATTTCCTGTACACAACTATACACCCACACCAATTTAAGCTCTTTCTTCATACACACAGATAATTAACATACACACACACATATACCTTACTCCCCCTAACCTTACCACTAGTCCTTGCCTAAGAGCAGTGCGCATTGACCTTCTCTTACCTGCAGGGCTTCCCTGGTATCCCCCAACCTGTTGTATTGCATAAAAGGCATGGCAGACCCTTCTACTGCTGCTCTCTTCTATATTCTTATTACACTAGCACCATTCTCACATTCTAAACAGAGTGCACTAACCAAATCCTTTCATCCATTGCCTATCACGAACTATCCATTCCCATTCACTATACTCCACTATACTTCACTATACTCCACTATATATATATATATATATATATATATATATATATATATATATATATATATATACTTAGAACTTATGTATCTATCCAATTTTACATGCACATCTCAAGCCAAATGGCTAAGTAGCCGTAGCCAACCCTTCTCCTTATGACTAATTCCCTGCTCCTAATACTACAAGTTCTTCACTGACACTCTCATATGTTCACTCACTCACAAAAGCATACTTTCTATCACTCAAGTCCAGAATTACCAACTTCCTCTAACCTTATTCCCAAATTTCCTCTTTATCTCTCCAACACTCGCACACGCATGAAAGGAGAAAGATCTGTCAAAGAGATAGTACATGGTTATTAAGTAGATCAGGAATGAGATCAATGCAAGAAGTGGCTTCATACCAAGTACCCATGGTCTGCACAAAGTCTGGATAGTACAAGGTCAGGCCCCCAGGTACATTATCCCTCACCAAAACCATCCAAATCTCATACTGAACTATAAGGAGTAATCAGTACATACTCTTGGTAGTTAAGACACTTAAATAAACTCAAGCCCCTAAATCTCATCACTAAACCTAATCCCCAAGAGGACTGATACTAGGCAGTGCTAAATCAAGATGGATAAACCCATTACATATATAGGTTAATACCTATTCCTAAGGCAAGGTAAGACAATCTAATACCTGAATGATATCAAGTGCCATCCCTATTCAAACACACACAATAGCTGTGTGTGTGTCCGTATGTGTCTGTGTGTGTGTGTGTGTCCGTGTGTGTGTGTGCGTCCGTGTGTCCGTGTGTCTGTGTATGTCTCTGTGTGTGTGGGGGGGAAGAGAAGGAGGAGGAGGAGTTAGGTTAGGGTTTACCGGAGAGGAGGAGTAGCTCGGATTGGGGGAGGGGGAGCTCGAGGAGGAGGAGCTCGACGGGGGGGTAGGGGTCGCAGGGGGGAGGGAGTCGCCGAGGGGGGGAGGGAGTCGCCGGGGGGGAAGGAGTCCCGAGAGCTCGAGGAAAAATGAAAATTATGAAATTTTCGAGTGAGGGGGGAAAAGGAAACAGTCCCGTGCCCTAAGTAAAAAAGTTAGCGACGTCAACAGTAGACGTCGCTAAACGTCGCAACCATTTTAATATATGGCGACATATTTTAATAATATGTCGCTGAACGTCGCTATTCCGTGACGTAATTTATCTACTGTCGCTGAACGTCGCTATTCAGCGACGTTTTGCGATGTCAATAGAAGGGAGTCGCTATATTACATATTTAGCGACGGTATTTTGTTCCGTCGCTAAGCAACGTCGCTAATATAGCATATTTTAGTAGTGCATTTGTCACGCCCCAGAACCAGAATACTAGAGAGCGGGGAAATGACTCAGCCAGCTACGTATTACGGGTAGATGAATACCGTATAATACGATCAATGATGTCTAATGAGACGAGGGGGTGCATACTACATAAAGTCTCCCTATGGTCACTTCACATCTATTGTCTCAATCATTCAAACAAGAAACAGAAATAGAGAATATGTAAGATAAAGCAGTAAGGTGTCCCAAACGCTCAGTCAAAATGTTCTTGATATCTGGCTTTTACAAAACACAGCCAGATGATGTAGTAGGTATACACAATTGTTATCAGCTGCAGCCTGACTTAGTTACAATTATGCAAAAGTAGGTACAAGATAATCCGACTAACATGTCGGTGCCAAACGACAAAGTATAAAATATTTAACAAAACGAACGGGGAAGTAAGAAACCCACTCGAGCCCTCCTGCGATCATCCCTCTAGTATTGACCATCTTGAAGGTAGAAGTAAGCTGGATCCTCGGGGACCGGCTCTAAATCTGGCCATGCAAAACCAGA
This sequence comes from Iris pallida, assembly GCA_029216955.1. Classification (NCBI taxonomy): domain Eukaryota; kingdom Viridiplantae; phylum Streptophyta; class Magnoliopsida; order Asparagales; family Iridaceae; genus Iris; species Iris pallida. The sequence continues at coordinate 1,165,837 of JANAVB010025599.1, forward strand.
GAGGTTAGATCTCTAATAGCAAGTACCGCAAGGGAGCACGATATAAGAAGTAAAACCAGTAATAGGAAACATAATAAATAGATCTCTGCTATCTACTAGGATTCACATAACATCACGACACTTCGAACCAACCTCCCAACCAAACAAGGACAGAAGTTGGTCCGTCATATCCTGACATTCTGATCATCTCAGTGTCACCCTCATTTCTCGTATTTCCAGTATTTCGTATTTATATTCGTATCTGGATTTTTGGCATGTATTTTTATTTACTTAACTTGTAGGATTTCGGTATTTCCCGTATTTTGGGTTTTGGCATGCCTCGATTTTATTTGGGTTGGTTCGGTTTGGTTTGGTTTGGTTTATGGGTATTGGATCACCTTAACCTACACTCCACCCTCAACCCACCACAACTCCCCCTCTTTATATTCCCACCTACCACTCTCTCTCCTCATAACCACCATTTATTTCCTTCTTCTTCTTCTTCTCCTTCCTCAACACAACTCTTCCAACCCTAGGCAAGTGCATCTTACCACTACATGAGAACCCTCTTTTATTTGTCCATTTGCTAGATTAGGATATGGTGATCAACATTAGGTCTTGGATTTTTGTGATTTGGAGCCTCCATTGTTATAGATCTAAGTTATTTCTATTTTCGGATTTTGCATGGTTTGATCTCTTTAAGTTGGATTTTCATGGGTTTTGGTGTTTCCATGTGGAAGAGCATTCAATTCTACCCAAGTTGGAACTTTAGAAATCTGGATTTGGAGTTCGGATGGCCAAGTTATGAGGTTTTGAAGTTTTGGAGCCATTGGAGCTTCTTCTCAGCCATAGAGAAGAAGACCCAGACCCTGCGTGCGTGTTTTTACGCATACGCAGCTCTCTGCTTGCGTGCTTTTGCACGTACGCAGCTCCCTGTAGCGTGCGTGACTTTTCACGCAACTGCTTCCTTGAGCGTGCGTGACTTTTCACGCAGCTGCTCCCTGTAGCGTGCATGACTTTTCACGCAGCTGCTTCCTTGAGCGTGCGTGACTTTTCACGCAGCTGCTCCCCTTGAGCGTGCGTGACTTTTCACGCAGCTGCTTCCTTGAACGTGCGTGACTTTTCAGGCAGCTGCTCCCTGTAGCGTGCGTGACTTTTTACGCTGCTGCTTCCTTGAGCGTGCGTGACTTTTCACGCAGCTGCTCCCTTGAGCGTGCGTGACTTTTCACGCAGCTGCTCCCTTGAGCGTGCGTGACTTTTCACGCTGCTGCTTCCTTGAGCGTGCGTGACTTTCACCTACGCTGCTCTCTCAGCGTACGTGACTTTTTCGTACGCTGCTTCCCTGACCCCTTGCTTAACCCACAGGCTCTTGGAGTTTGGTCTTATTTCTTTAAGCTTGGCTTTTCTATAGTCATGTATATTAATATTTTATTAGATATTTTATGCCCATTTTATATCCTTACGCCTTTTGTCATGAACTTGGTTTTACTTAATATGTTTGGAATGACTATTGTACATGGCACGGTATGACAAGGAACTAGCATAGCACGACAGTGACCCGTAGTGGTACACTCCTGACATGACCAACCTGACATGACAGTGGCCCGTCGTGGTGCACTCCTGACTAGTACCCTGACATGATTTATCTTGATAACTTAACTTAACCTGTAATGACACCGTGGGTGGTTCTTTCTTGCTTGCTTGTTAAATCCACTTGTCCTGTCTTGTATCATGTCTAGGAGGGAACTCCTGAGTACCACGGTCAGGAGTACCTATTAAAATGGATTAAGGTTAATAACTAGAATAACTCAGTAGTCATGAAGAGATGACACAGCTACAGGCAATCCCGTTACCTGGGCGCTCTTGGGATCAGTAGCCTACCGTCGAGTAGGGCACATTTCCAGCGCACCGTCGAGTGTTGCACCCTCTAAGTCACCTAAGGGTACATTTATCTTCTGGGCGATGTACCCACCTGAATTCAACCCCTAACTTTCGACCTGGGTAGCCTGGATGGTCTGCAGGGCTTGTGGCTGTGGAACAATCTCACTGCATCTTGTTAGTAATTAGGCCTGTGATAACCCTAGTTAGTTAAAGTAGTAAGCCGTAGGATCTGCTTGGCCGTGATTGATTGAATGAGGTATAACCAGTCTAGTCATGTCTTGATCCCATGCAAGATTGCTTTCTGTCTTGATTTCTTACATTATTATCTTGCCGATAAATGGTGGGGAACCAAGCTCTGTTCAGATGAAGGGTTACAACTCCGGTCCTTGTTTGGTTTACGGATTGTAACCTGGCTATCGAAATAGTTCCATGGTTATCTCATCGTATATCATCCTGACATGTTTTCTTAATTCAATTTTTAATATTAGATTTTCTTGTGCTGATTGCTGGCTTTTGTTCTTATTTCGTGGCCCCCTTGTGGCACTTGCTCTTTCTGGGGTTGACCCAGCTGGTTTTGTGTGGCCAGATTTCGGAGCAGCTCCCAAGGATCTACCAAGCTTCCAGCCCAATGGTGGCAACTAGAAGGAACCCGGGCTACGAGTGGGTTTTCTATTTTGTTTCGCTCACTCTATTGTAAAGTTATTCTTTTGAGGCGTTTAGCCGACGAGCACCTGTTAGCTCGATACACTTTTACTTACTGTCTGCCTACGGGCTGTAACATGACTAACAAATCCTAGGGTTGATCATGTATGACTTAACTCATGCTAGTCCTCGTATTTTGTACGACTAGCTTCATGATCAGCTGATATGTAATATTTGGGACGCCTTTTATTGTATATTTGGTGGTCAAACATCTTGTAATTATATTACTTGCTTGAGATTGAGACAATAGGCTTGACCTTAAGAGACTGTTGGCTTGTAGTAAACCCTCATATTTTTAGACAGCCGTGACCGTATATCGAGGTGGTCTCCATTTCAATATACGTAGCTGGCTATGTCGGCCCCCGCTCTCCAGTATTTTGGTTCTGGGGCGTGACATGGTTTAAGTGGTGGTCCATGCAGGTCTTGTCAATCAAGAAATGTGAGGGTTTACCGAATAGATGTCTCAATCAGTATTCGCCCTTGATCTCCGCCCGTATTTCCGAATCCCTAAAATTCTTGCCCTGATTACATGCTTGTATCGTGGGTCTGTCCTGGTCCTTCCTTATTGTTTCCCTGTGTCATCTTCCTCAGCGGCACTGTACCTGACCCTGCCGATCAGCGTGGAGGAGCACCTCCCGTGGACCAGCAGCAACCCGGAGATCAAGCCCAGCATTCCGGAGTCGCCTCCAGAGTTGTGCCTACTGGAGGAGAGTCACCAGTTCGGCCCGTCCAGCCCGCAGAGCCAGATGATGGTACCTTAGTAGGCCTCATCAGAACCTTGATAGCTTCCCATGATCGTCGAAGCGACGCCCTGCACCAGACAGTTCAAGATGCTTTGACCCGAGGCGGACATCCAGGGAACCAGGCGGCTAACAGCTTCAAGCGATTGAACCCTCCTTTCTTCGACGGCACCGAGGATGCGATTGTCGCGGATGCATGGCTTCAGGATACCGAGGTGATTCTGGAAGCAGCTAGGACACCCGAGAATGAGAAGGTGGCGGTGGTACGCCTGCAGTTGTTGGACTTGGCTCGCAGTTGGTGGACAGCGCAAGCCATGGGATTAGTGGCACCCATTGCTTGGGCAGTATTTAGAGAGAGATTCCAGACGAAGTATTTCGATGCTGTGGCTCGGTACGACCTGCAGACCAGATTTACCAACTTGAAGCAAGGAGGCAGAACAGTCGACAGTTATGCATCGGAGTTTTCTAGGCTTAGTAGGTTTGCCCCCACCTTGGTGGCGACCGAGTTTGATAGGGCCCAGCAGTTCCAGCAGGGACTGCATTTGGAGATCTTGTTGGCGGTTGAGCAGTTCGAGCACCAGACGTTCGATGCAGTCTTGAGAGCAGCTAGGAGGCATGAGTACACCTCCCAGAGGATCGTGGATAGGACCGGAAGTAGGAAGCGGTCCCACAGTCAGATGCACCAATCATCAGCTCCAGCCCCGGCAGCTAGGGGATTGACCATTGGAACTCCGAGGCGGGCGGCCTCAGTAACGTCGGTTCAGCATTCGACCCCGACGTACCCGCAGCAGCAGAAGCAGAAGCAGAAGCAGACTTCCGCGATGGTATGTTCTCATTGCGGGAAGCCAGGGCATGTGGTGGCAGACTGTCGCAGGGCACAGGGATTGTGCCTGGCTTGTGGAGCAGCAGATCATAGGATAGAGGCTTACCCGAATAGGGGTGGTTCATCAGCATCCAACCCTTCTAGCTCTTCGGTGAGAGGACCGGCCCCAGTACCAGCTCAACAGCAGCAGTATCAGTCTTCGAGGCCCTTGCCGCCTCAGTCTCAGGCATTCTAGCAACAGCACCCCCAGCAGTATGCACAAGCCTAAGCTCAGACCCAGAATAGGCATAGAGGTTTCCAGCAGAGGGGACCAGCAGCCAGAGGACAAGGTCAGGCCATGATGATGGCTATGGAAGAAGAAGTTGCACCAGGTGAGGTTGTGGCAGGTACTATTCTCGTCAACTCCTTTCCAGCTTCGGTATTGTTTGATTCTGGTGCATCGCATTCATTCATGTCTGCACGATTCGCGACACGGATAGGATTGGAGCCCGAGTCATTATCAGTGAGGCTCAATATACTTACTGGTAATGGCCTTGTGGGAGTAGATCGAGTGTTTTTCTCGTGTCGGATCGTAGTTAGCGGTAGGGAGTTCCCCGCTAGATTCATAGAGTTTTCTGTGGCAGACTATGATGTAGTCCTAGGCATGGATTGGTTGAGGAACCAGTATGCTAGGATAGACTGCCATATTGGCAGGGTTGTCTTTAGTATCCCCGGCGAGCCATAGCTTTCGTTTTTCAGAGGCGCAGTAGAGCCGTCTTCCCCCGCATTGCGGATGGCAGTAGCAGCAGTGCAGTTACCCCGGATAGTTGAAGAGTTTCCAGATGTCTTTCCAGAGGAGCTTCCAGGGATGCCGCCGGAGCGGGAGATTGAGTTCACTATAGACTTGATTCCCGGGACAGCACCAGTGTCAGAGCGAGTCTACAGAATGGCGCCTTCTGAGTTGGAGATTTTGTACAAGATGATTGAAGAACTGAGGACCAAGGGATTCATCCGTACAAGTGGATCGCCTTGGGGAGCCCCAATGCTTCTTGTAAAAAAGAAGGATGGTACATCCAGGCTATGTGTTGATTATCGTACCTTGAATTCGATGACAATCAAGAACAGATACCCTCTTCCGAGGATAGATGACTTGTTTGGTCAGCTCAGAGGGGCTTCAGTGTTCTCGAAGATCGACTTGCAGTCGAGATACCACCAGATCAGAGTCAGAGAGCAGGACATCCCGAAGACAGCATTCAGATCAAGGTATGGACATTGGGAGTTCCTTGTTATGCCCTTTGGAGCGACCAATGCGCCGGCCGTATTCATGGACCTCATGAATCGCATTTTCATGCCTTATTTGGATCAATTTGTGATCGTGTTCCTAGATGATATCCTGGTCTACAGCAAGAGCGAAGCAGAGCATGAGCAGCATCTCAGAGTCGTCCTCCAGACGCTTAGGGAGCATCAGTTGTACGCCAAGTTCAGTAAATGCGAGTTCTGGCTCGATCGCATTTCGTACTTGGGTCACATCATTACCCGAGGAGGAGTGGAAGTGGATCCCCAGAAGATTGTGGCTATCGAGTCATGGCCGGTACCCAGCTCAGTGGCAGAGGTTCGCAGCTTCCTTGGATTGGCCGGCTACTACCGGCGGTTCGTTTCAGATTTCGCAAGGATTTCAGCGCCGATGACCCAGTTGACCCGCAAAGATGTGCCGTTTGTTTGGACAGTAGAGTGTCAGGAATTATTTGAGAAGTTGAAGCGAGGTTTGATAACGGCTCCCATTCTTACCCTTCCAGATGGGACCGGAGGATTCACAGTTTATTGCGACGCTTCAGGCAGAGGATTGGGGTGTGTCTTGATGCAGCATGGGAAGGTAATATCTTATGCGTCACGTCAACTTCGTGATCATAAGAAGAATTACCCGACGTAGGACTTGGAATTGGCGGCAGTAGTGTTTGCTTTGAAGTTGTGGAGACACTACTTGTACGGAGATAGAGTGGAGATCTTTACTGATCATAAGAGCCTGAAGTATATTTTCACCCAGAAGGACCTTAATATGCGGCAGAGAAGATGGCTCGAGTTATTGGTGGATTATGATGTAGATTTGCAGTATCATCTCGGAAAGGCTAACGTTGTAGCAGATGCATTGAGCAGGAGAGCCGGAGTTTATCTCCTGACGGCGTAACCAGAATTATTGGCAGATCTTCAGAAAATGGGAATTAAAGTGGTTCTTCCAACCAGCGTGGCATTGATGGCCAGTCTACAGGTTCAGTCCAGCATAGTTGAGAGAATCCGGGTGGCGCAGTCAACAGATTCCAAGATCCAACGACTCAGAGCAGAGTGTGAAGCAGGAAGAAGGCCAGAGTTATGTATTCATGAAGACGGTACACTTCGGCACGGCACTCGTCTTTGTGTACCCAGTGGAGATATCAGACAGGAAGTCATGGCAGAAGCCCACAGTTCTCAATATTCTATTCACCCGGGTGGTACGAAGATGTACCGTGATATTCGTCAGCATTTCTGGTGGAATGGCATGAAGAGGGAGATAGCCCGGTTTGTCTCTTGGTGTTTGGTTTGCCAACAAGTTAAAGCTGAACATCAGAGGCCCGCTGGACTTCTTCAGCCCTTACCGATTCCAGAATAGAAATGGGAGCATATAACCATGGATTTTGTGACCGGATTGCCCAGATCTCCGGCCGGCAGAGATGCTATTTGGGTAATCGTGGACAGGCTTACCAAGGTGGCACACTTTCTCCCATTCAGAGTTGGGCAGTCGACGGCACAGTTAGCAGAGATGTACCTCAGGCAGATCGTCAGGCTTCACGGTGTGCCAGTCAGCATCACCTCAGACAGGGATTCAAGATTCACCTCACACTTTTGGCGCAGCTTGCACAAGAGTTTGGGGACTCGTCTTCAGTTCAGCTCAGCTTATCACCCGCAGACGGATGGTCAATCAGAGCGCACAATCCAGACTCTTGAAGATATGTTGAGATCTTGCACCCTTGACTTCGGTGGTTCATGGGAGAATCATCTGCACCTGGTGGAATTCTCGTACAACAACAGTTATCAGGCCAGTATCCAGATGGCACCCTTCGAGGCTCTTTATGGCAGGAAGTACAGATCCCCGCTAGCATGGGACGATGTCGGGGAGAGGCAGATGCTCGGATCCGAATTGATTTTCCAGACGGTTGAAGTAGTCAGGAAGGTCAGAGATCACCTCCGAGTTGCCCAGGACCGCCAGCGCCATTGGGCCGATGCTCATCGGCGTCCCTTAGAATTTGCTGTCGACGACCATGTATTCCTTAGGATCTCGCCTAACCGCGGCGTCATTCGCTTCGGCGTGCGGGGAAAGCTTAGTCCTAGGTATATAGGGCCGTTCGATATTCTAGAGCGAGTAGGAGATGTATCCTATCGTCTCGCTCTTCCGTCGTCGTTAAGTGAGGTGCATGATGTATTCCATGTGTCCCAATTACGACGGTATATTCCGGACCCGAGCCACATCCTAGACCATTCGGAATTGGTTGTTAGTACCAACCTTTCGTATGAGGAGAGGCCCGTGTCTATATTAGACCGGAGGGAGAAGATACTCAAGAACAAGACTATTAGATTAGTCCGTGTTGCTTGGGGTCATCACTCTCTAGGTGAGTCAACGTGGGAGCGTGAGGACGACATCCGATCGCGATATCCCTACCTGTTTGACTCGTGAGGTATAATGTCTTTCTTATGCCTTACGTTTTCCCTTCCTTGCTTGCATTGTATGATTGTATGATTGAACTGCTTAGTATAACTTGCATGTGCATAATGTAGCTTGTCGTGACAATCTCTAGCTCCTTGATTAAATTCCGAGGACGGAATTCTTTTAAGGTGGGTAGAGTTGTCACCCTCATTTCCCGTATTTCCAGTATTTCGTATTTATATTCGTATCTGGATTTTTGGCATGTATTTTTATTTACTTAACTTGTGGGATTTCGGTATTTTCCGTATTTTAGGTTTTGGCATGGCTCGATTTTATTTGGGTTGGTTCGATTTGGTTTGGTTTATGGGTATTGGATCACCTTAACCTACACTCCACCCTCAACCCACCACAACTCTCCCTCTTTATATCCCCACCTACCACTCTCTCTCCTCATAACCACCATTTATTTCCTTCTTCTTCTTCTTCTCCTTTCTCAACACAACTCTCCCAACCCTAGGCAAGTGCATCTTGCCACTACATGAGAACCCTCTTTTATTTGTCCATTTGCTAGATTAGGACATGGTGATCAACATTAGGTCTTGGGTTTTTGTGATTTGGAGCCTCCATTGTTATAGATCTAAGTTATTTCTATTTTCGGATTTTGCATGGTTTGATCTCTTTAAGTTGGATTTTCATGGGTTTTGGTGTTTCCATGTGGAAGAGCATTCAATTCTACCCAAGTTGGAACTTTGGAAATCTGGATTTGGAGTTCGGATGGCCAAGTTATGAGGTTTTGAAGTTTTGGAGCCATTGGAGCTTCTTCTCAGCCATGGAGAAGAAGACCCAGACCCTGCGTGCGTGTTTTTACGCGTACGCAGCTCTCTGCTTGCGTGCTTTTGCACGTACGCAGCTTTCTATGGCGTGCGTGACTTTTTACGCAGCTGCTTCCTTGAGCATGCGTGACTTTTCACGCAGCTGCTCCCTCTAGCGTGCGTGACTTTTCACGCAGCTGCTTCCTTGAGCGTGCGTGACTTTTCACGCAGCTGCTCCCCTTGAGCGTGCGTGACTTTTCACGCAGCTGCTTCCTTGAGCGTACGTGACTTTTCACGCAGCTGCTCCCTGTAGCGTGCGTGACTTTTCACGCAGCTGCTTCCTTGAGCGTGCGTGACTTTTCACGCAGCTGCTCCCTTGAGCGTGCGTGACTTTTCACGCAGCTGCTCCCTGTAGCGTGCGTGACTTTTCACGCAGCTGCTCCCTTGAGCGTGCATGACTTTTCACGCAGCTGCTTCCTTGAGCGTGCGTGACTTTCACCTACGCTGCTCTCTCAGCGTACGTGACTTTTTCGTACGCTGCTTCCCTGACCCCTTGCTTAACCCACAGGCTCTTGGAGTTTGGTCTTATTTCTTTAAGCTTGGCTTTTCTATAGTCGTGTATATTAATATTTTATTAGATATTTTATGTCCATTTTATATTCTTACGCCTTTTGTCATGAACTTGATTTTACTTAATATGTTTGGAATAACTATTGTACATGGCACGGTATGACAAGGAACTAGCATAGCACGACAGTGACCCGTAGTGGTACACTCCTGACATGACCAACCTGACATGACAGTGGCCCGTCGTGGCGCACTCCTGACTAGTACCCTGACATGATTTATCTTGATAACTTAACTTGACCTGTCATGACACCGTGGGTGGTTCTTTCTTGCTAGCTTGTTAAATACTTGTCCTGTCTTGCATCATGTCTAGTAGGGGACTCCTGAGTACCACGGTCAGGAGTACCTATTAAAATGGATTAAGGTTAATAACTAGAATAACTCAGTAGTCATGAAGAGATGACACAGCTACAGGCAATCCCGTTACCTGGGCGCTCTTGGGATCTGTAGCCTGCCGTCGAGTATGGCACATTTCCAGCGCACCGTCGAGTGTTGCACCCTCTAAGTCACCTAAGGGTATATTTGTCTTCTGGGCGATGTACCCACCTGAATTTAACCCCTAACTTTCGACCTGGGTAGCCTGGATGGTCTGCAGGGCTTGTGGCTGTGGAACAATCTCACTGCATCTTATTAGTAATTAGGCCTGTGATAACCCTAGTTAGTTAAAGTAGTAAGCCGTAGGATCTGCTTGGCCGTGATTGATTGAATGAGGTATAACCAGTCTAGTCATGTCTTGATCCCATGCAAGATTGCTTTCTGTCTTGATTTCTTACATTATTATCTTGCCGATAAATGGTGGGGAACCAAGCTCTGTTCAGATGAAGGGTTACAACCCCGGTCCTTGTTTGGTTTACGGGTTGTAACCTGGCTATCGGAATAGTTCCATGGTTATCTCATCGTATATCATCCTGACATGTTTTCTTAATTCAATTTTTAATATTAGATTTTTCTTGTGCTGATTGCTGGCTTTTGTTCTTATTTCGTGGCCCCCTTGTGACACTTACTCTTTCTGGGGTTGACCCAGCTGGTTTTGTGTGGCCAGATTTTGGAGCAGCTTCCGAGGATCTACCAAGCTTCCAGCCCAATGGTGGCGACTAGAAGGAACCCGGGCTACGAGTGGGTTTTCTATTTTGTTTCGCTCACTCTATTGTAAAGTTATTCTTTTGAGGCGTTTAGCCGACGAGCACCTGTTAGCTCGATACATTTTTACTTACTGTCTGCCTACGGGCTGTAACATGATTAACAAATCCTAGGGTTGATCATGTATGACTTAACTCATGCTAGTCCTCGCATTTTGTACGACTAGCTTCATGATCAGCTGATATGTAATATTTGGGACGCCTTTTATTGTATATTTGGTGTTCAAACATCTTGTAATTATATTACTTGCTTGAGATTGAGACAATAGGCTTGACCTTAAGAGATTGTTGGCTTGTAGTAAACCCTCATATTTTTAGACAGCCGTGACCGTATATCGAGGTGGTCTCCATTTCAATATACGTAGCTGGCTATGTCTGCCCCCGCTCTCTAGTATTCTGGTTCTGGGGTGTGACACTCAGTTAGGTAACAGAGTGGGTACAGTACACAAACAAATCAATTTAAACGGTCATGCAACTACTACGGCTTGCTATAGTGAGTTCCAAGTTATCCTGGATTTATGCAATAGGGATTCCTCAGCTCTTACTATGTGCAAGCAAGGCTAGTTTACCCAGTCAATCAATTGCGCCAATCATGAATTAGACGAGTCCCAGCGGGACGCCCGTCATCAATATACAATATACAATATAACCAGATACCGCTCCCTGCCCGTGTGGCAGATTTGCAGTATCTGTAGGGACCAACAGGCCTGTCGGGCACTACTAGTCCCAAGAGGGCTGCCATGTAAGAACTCGGGAATCCATTCTCTCTATGCAATCATTATTTTATTTAACTTAATAGTCTCTAGGTTGAGTGAAGTCCCATGCCGTGGGTCATGGTCATTCAAATGAGTACTTTCGTACGGGGTACGATATGCACAACTCTACAACGGTACCCGTGTGGTTAGGTTGTAGGTCTTACATAGCGTAATGCAACAATCAAAAATTAATCACGGAATAATCATGCCTTGACCATAAAGTACACATGCTATTTTCGTAAGGTGAATAAATAACTAAATAAATAAATAAATAAATAATTTGAAGCCTGCATGCGCCTGTATGCCAATGTTTGGGATCAGCCAGTCGTTTACAATAGTTCATAATTAATATGAACGTGTCTCATTCATTCAATTTAATAAGACGACTAGCCAGTCTCTTTGTTCCAACTAGGAACGCATGATCAATTATTTAGGTTAAGATGTCAATCATTGTTTATTAATGCCAAGATACAATTAATATAAAGATGCCAACCAATGCTAATTAATGCCAAGACAATTAATCAATGTCAATCAGTGTCAATTCAGGACAAGAATCAACCGAAAAGGCATTAGAGCCAGAGTTCATGCGGCTCGCGAGACTTGGGTTCCATGCGGCTGGGAATGGATAAGTTACATGCGGCTGGACAAGGGTGATTCCATGCGGCCAAGCTAGCAAGCCTTATGCGGCTAGAAACAAAAGGGGTCTCATGCGGCTAATTAAGTCCTGCAGCTCATGCGGCTGAGAATGGTTACGTCTATATGCGGCTACGACTGAGTAAGTCTCATGCGGCTGCGGTAAGCTAAATCTATGCGGCTAGAACTGACCGAGCCTATGCGGCCCAAATGACTAGCCTCATGCGGCTGCGGTATATATATGTAAAACTTCCCGCGGTCGGAAAATCGACGGTTCATGCGGCTAGTTAAGCCCAAGCTTATGCGACTGCGGCCAAATGGAAGCTCATGCGGCTGAGAAAAACTATGCGGCCAAGATAACGCCATGCGGCCGAAATCTTCATGCGGCTGAAACTCTTCATGCGGCTGAATCCTCTTATGCGGCTCAAAAAGACTTGCCGCATGAAAACTCATGCGGTCAGGTCTGTCATGCGGCCAGGATCTGTTCTTCTTCTCCGAATTTTCTAAGGACAGAACCATAGAAACCATTGCTTCTAAGCTCTCTAAATCCTTCATTCCAAGCCCAAATCTGAACTTCAATAGGTCAAAATGGGGTAGAACGAAATTTTCTACAACATGGAACCATCAAAACTTAAAGATAACAAAGTTTACTAGATTAAAACCTAAGAAATCCGAAAATGCATTAAACTTAGATCTACAAGAAATGAACCATGGAAATTGAAAATGCTAAGTACTAAAGAGCTCAAAATCAAGTAAGAAAGATGATGGAACAAGAATAACGGTGATCCATCAAGAAGCAAGTTTGGCAATTGCCTTGGTGGCTGGTAGGTGGGGGAGGAGTTATGAGGAAGAAGAAGATTAATGGTAAAGTAATAAAGAGAGAGAAAGGGGATGGCTTTAAAATGGAAGGGGTGGTGGTAGGTGGGGGTTTGATTCGGTCCAGGATGAACCAACAAGGCCGAACCCAATAAGCAAAGCAGAAAGTGAAATACTGAATTAAAATTACAGGAAATAAAATACGGAAATAAAATTGCAGAAAATTAATTAACATGAGATTAAAGGGATTTTAACCACAAAACAATACATGATAAATATTAAATAAATATATTAAACAGTACATGCATTTAAAATACGTATTCTGGGAACAAAAAGTGACATCTCTACCCTCCTTTAGAAAAATTCCGTCCTCGAAATTTAAATCCAAGCAGGATAGGAATATCAGAACTAAGCTAATCTAGGTACAAGAAACTTGAGCAAGCAATCATTCTTCAACGTTAACTAGCAGATAACATATCTATATTAACAATCTACGATATCCCGTAGTTCTATCCATGGGGTGACAAGCATGAGGGGTTAAGACAATCAAGGTACACGGGAAGAAATATACCTTGTGAGTCAAACAGATGTGGATACCGTGATCGGATATCATCCTCACGTTCCCACGTTGACTCTCCTAATGAGTGATGACCCCAAGCAACCCGGACAAGGCTAATTGTTCGGTTCTTGAGTATCTTCTCTCTCCGGTCCAAAATGGACACCGGCTGCTCTTCGTAAGACAAGTTGGTACCAATAACCAACTCAGAATGATCAAGGATATGGCTGGGGTCCGAGACATACCTTCGCAATTGAGATACATGAAACACGTCATGCACTTCTCATAACGAAGGTGGAAGGGATAAACGATAAGCAACATCGCCTACCCTATCAAGGATAATGAATGGTCCTACGTATCGCGGACTCAACTTCCCGCGAACGCCAAATCTAATGACCCCACGGGTAGGTGAGATTCGTAAGAATACGTGGTCCCCAACAGAAAACTCTAGCGGCCTACGATGCTGGTCCGCCCAATGACGATGCCAATCTTGTGCAACTCGGAGTCGCTCTCTAATTTCCTTGACCAATTCAACTGTCTGAACAATCATTTCCGGGCCTAGTATCTTCCTTTCCCCGATATCATCCCATGCTAGTGGCGATCTACACTTCTTACCATATAGTGCCTCAAATGGCGCCATCTGGATACTGGCTTGATAACTGTTGTTGTATGAGAATTCGACTAAGTGCAGGTGGCTCTCCCAAGACCCTCCAAAATCTAGGGTGCAAGCTCGCAACATATCTTTCAAAGTCTGAATTGTCCTTTCTGATTGCCCGTCCGTCTGTGGATGGTAAGCCGTGCTAAATTTTAACATGGTGCCCAGACTATGATGCAAGCTCTTCCAAAAATGCGATATGAAACAGGTATCTCTGTCTGACACAATACTGACAGGGACTCCATGTTGCCTGACTATCTGTTGCATATACAACTCTGCCAACTTTTCTGTAGATTGCCCTACTCTGAAAGGAAGAAACTGCGCTACCTTTGTAAGCCGGTCCACTATCACCCAAATAGCATCCTTACCACTTGGTGACCTCGGTAAACCGGTCACAAAGTCCATTGTGATGTGCTCCCACTTCCATTCCGGAATAGGAAGCGGCTGTAATAATCCAGCTGGCCTGTGCTGTTCTGCCTTCACTTGCTGACATACCAAGCAACAGAAAACGAATCTAGCTATCTCCCTCTTTATCCCGTTCCACCAGAAGTACTGCTTGAAATCTTGGTACATCTTGGTCCCTCCAGGATGTATAGAATACTGAGAACTGTGAGCTTCTGCCATAACTTCATGTCTGATATCTCCACTAGGTACACATAGACGCGATCCAAACCTAAGGGTACCGTCTTCATGAATTTGTATCTCCTTTCTGAGTCCTGACTCACATTCTGCCCTAAGCTTCTGAATCCTTGGGTCCTGCGCCTGAGCTGTCTTGATCCTGTCTACCAAGTCAGATTGAACTTGCAGACTTGTTAGAACTCCTACATCACTAGAAAGTATAACTTCTATGCCCATCTCCTGAAGGTCTTCTAAGATGTGCTTCTGGGTTGTCAACATAAATGTGCCGCCTCTTCTGCTGAGAGCGTCTGCTACCACATTAGCCTTGCCTGGATGATACTGAAGCTCCACGTCATAATCCTTGATCAGCTCTAACCATCTTCTCTGCCTCATGTTCAACTCCTTCTGAGTAAAGATGTACTTCAGACTTTTATGGTCTGTGTACATGTCCACTCGATCACCATATAAGTAATGCCTCCATAGCTTCAAAGCAAACACTACTGCTGCCAACTCCAAGTCATGAGTTGGATAATTCTTCTCGTGGTCTCGAAGCTGCCTAGATGCATACGCTATCACCTTTCCATGCTGCATGAGGACACATCCAAGTCCTTTACCTGACGCATCACAATATACAGTGAAACCTCCGGATCCAACTGGCAATGTAAGAATGGGCGCTGATATCAACTTCTGCTTCAAATTCTCAAATAATGTCTGGTATTCTGCCGACCAGACGAATGGCACATCCTTCCGTGTCAAGCGGGTCATGGGCGCTGAAAGTCTTGCAAAATCTGATACAAACATTCTGTAATAACCTGCCAATCCCAAGAAACTTCGCACATCAGCTACGGTCTTGGGTACTGGCCAACTCTCTACTGCTTCTACCTTCTTGGGATCCACTGCTACTCCAGCTCCTGATATGATGTGACCCAAAAATGAAATATGATCCGTCCAGAAGTCACACTTACTGAGCTTGGCATACAACTGGTTCTCCCTCAGAATCTGCAACACTTTCCTGAGGTGTTCTTCATGCTCCTCTTCACTAGCAGAGTACACAAGAATGTCGTCAAGAAACACCACGACAAACTGATCTAAGTACGGCATAAAGACGCGGTTCATCAAATCCATGAATATTGCTGGAGCATTGGTCAAACCAAACGGCATTACTAAGAATTCATAATGCCCATACTTCGACCTGAATGCTGTCTTGGGAATGTCCTCCTTCTGAACCCTTACTTGGTGATACCCTGAACGAAGATCTATCTTGGAGAAAACTCTAGCTGTGCTCAACTGATCAAACAAGTCGTCGATCCTGGGTAGTGGGTACTTGTTCTTTACTGTTGCTGCGTTAAGCTTTCTGTAGTCGATACACAATCTGGATGATCCATCCTTCTTCCCTACAAGTACCACTGGTGCTGCCCATGGCGATATGCTAGCTTGGATAAACTTCTTCTCCTTCAGTTCCTCTATATGCTGATATACCTTGGCCTGCTCCGAATCTGCCATTCTGTAAACCCGATCTGATATCGGTTTAGTTCCAGGTGCCAATTCTATAATGAACTCAATATCTCTAACCGGTGGTAGACCGGGAAGTTCTTCGAGAAATACGTCCAGAAACTCTTCAACTACCTTCGGAACCTGAACTTATTCTATTGCCGTTATTACTTCCTACTCTTGCTGAGTTGCCTCTGATCTGACTAAGGTGAATCTCTCCATGCCTGGAATATCAAAAGATACACTCCCGCTATGACAATCTATTGTCGCATGACTGTCTTTCAGCCAGTCCATGCCTAAGATAACGTTGAAATTTCCAACAGGAAATTCTATCAACTGGGCGGGTAAGGAATGCCCGCAAACTACAATGCTACATGCTAGAATAACTCTACTAACTCCTACGAGCCCATTACCAGTGAGTATATTCAACCTCCCTGGCAATGCCTCGAACTTCATTCCTAGCCGTGTCGTAAATTGTGTAGATATAAATGAATGTGATGCTCCCGAATCAAACAATGCTACTGCGGGATATGAGGCGACGAGAATGTTACCTGCCACAACATCTCCCGATGCTAATGCCTTCTCCAAGGACAGAGTGAATGCCTGCCCTCGACCTCCTTGCTGGTTTCCATGTTGCGGCCTAGCCTGGTGCTGCTGCTGGCCCCTTCCTTGATGATGCTGGGGTGGTCTATGCTGGTGTTGCTGCATCGGCGGTCCTTACTGCCGAAACATCTGAGCCTGTGGCATTAACGGACGCTGGGCCAACAGTCTCACTGCTACCGCTGGTCCTCGATACTGTCCTGCCCCTGGTGCTGGCAGAGCATGAAACTGCTGCACTGGTCCTACTGACCTCGAATTCATGGGACATGTGGTAACCCGATGATCTGGATTTCCACATATCAAACACAGTCCGTTCAATGCCCGGCACACATCTCTAGTGTGCCCTATCTTTCCACAATAAGTGCAGCCCGCTAGGGGTTGCTGGTTCTTCCTTGGTTGCTGCTGCTGCTGCCTGGGTGGTGGTACTGGCCCCCGTATCGCCATATCGTAGATACGAATGCCAGGGGATGGTGCTGTTGTTCGGGGCACTGCTCCCCCTCCTTCTTCAATCTGACTATGAGATCTCTTCTGACCCCCAGTCCTTGCCGTGATCCTCTGAATGGTGATCTCATGCCTTCGAGTTGCCGTCAACACTTCGTCAAAAGTCTGATAATTGTGCCCCTCTATCAATTGCAAGAGCTCGAGATGGAACCCTTGCTGGAACCTCATCGTCCTCTGGCGCTCCGTCGCTACCATCTCTGGGGCAAACCTACTCAATCTGTAGAACTCCGCTGCATAAGCATCTAGTGTCTTGCCGGCCTGCTTGAGGTTGATAAACTTCTGTTGCAGCTCAAACTGCGCCACAACTCCATAGTACTTCGTCTTGAACCTTGCTGTGAAATCGTTCCAAGCAACGGGACGTCTGATACCTACTTCCTCTGATTCCCACCAATCACGTGCGAGATCCTGAAGTAGCAACTTTACCTGATCCACACGTTCTTCTGCCGGCACCTTAGCCGCTGTCAGAATAGCCTCAATATCCTTAAGCCATGCATCTGCTGAAATAGCATCCTCCGTGCCCTCAAAACGGCGGGGGTTGTACTTGCAAAATCTGGTTGACGCTCCTGAATCTGGCCTTGCCCCTCTATCCAAAGTCGTCTGTAATCCTTGGTTGAGTAGTACGTTCTGCTCTTGCAACTGAGCGTGCATGCGCTGCTGGGCTAACATCTGATGTTGTTGAGCAGCCATCATCCCTCTCATGATCTCCAGAAGGGCCGGTGTGTCCATTTTCGCAGGGGTAGGTGGAACTGTTGGTGGTGGTGGAACCTCTGGATACTGTGATCCAGCTGCTGCTTCCACTATCACTTCTTCCTGGATAGTCTCTTGAGGTAGTACTGGCCCTTATTGCTGATCAACATGGTCATGTTGTCCATGCTGTCCATGTTGTTGCTGTCCAACTCTGACAGGTGCGGACGAAGTGCCCCTAAGAAAAGGGACAAGAGAACAATCAAACGACCGGACATGAAGGATCAATGAAGTCAAAGGATACTGGAATGTCAAACTGGAGTTGAGAATCAACGAATTATGAGATCAAGGGGGAATATATGTGATTGAGACATCCTATTAAAACACCCCACAAGTCTGAAATCAGACCTGCATGGGCCACCACTAAAACCTTGTCACGCCCCAGAACCAGAATACTGGAGAGGGGGGGAATGACTCAGCCAGCTACGTATTACGGGTAGATGAATATCGTATAATACGATCAATGCTGTCTAATGAGACGAGGGGGTGCATACTACATAAAAGTCTCCCTATTGTCACTTCACATCTATTGTCTCAATCTTTCAAACAAGAAACATAAATAGAGGACATGTAAGATAAAGCAGTAAGACGTCCAAAACGCTCAGTCAAAATGTTCTTGATATCTGGCTTTTATAAAACACAGCCAGATGATGTAGTAGGTATACACAATTGTTATCAGCTGCAGCCTGACTTAGTTACAATTATGCAAAAGTAGGTACAAGACAATTCGACTAACATGTCGGTGCCAAACGGCAAAGTATAAAGTATTTAACAAAACGAGCGGGGAAGTAAGAAACCCACTCGAGCCCTCCTGCGATCATTCCTCTAGTATTGACCATCTTGGAGGTAGAAGTAAGCTGGATCCTCGGGGACCGGCTCTAAATCTGGCCATACAAAACCAGAGAGGTTAGACCTCTAATAGCAAGTACCGCAAGGGAGCACGATATGAGAAGTAAAACCAGTAATAGGAAACATAATAAATAGATCTCTGCTATCTACTAGGATTCACATAACATCACGATACTTTGAACCAACCTCCCAACCAAACAAGGACAGAATTTGGTCCATCATGTCCTGACATTCTGATCATCTCAGTTAGGTAACAGAGTGGGTACAGTACACAAACAAATCAATTTAAACGGCCATGCAACTACTACGGCTTGCTACAGTGAGTTCCAAGTTATCCTGGATTTATGCAATAGGGATTCCTTAGCTCTTACTATGTGCAAGCAAGGCTAGTTTACCCAGTCAATCAATTGCGCCAATCATGAATTAGACGAGTCCCAGCGGGACGCCCGTCATCAATATACAATATACAATATAACCAGATACCGCTCCATGCCCGTGTGGCAGATTTGCAGTATCTGTGGGGACCAACCGGCCTGTCGGGCACTACTAGTCCCAAGAGGGCTACCATGTAAGAACTCGGAAATCCATTCTCTCCATGCAATCATTATTTTATTTAACTTAATAGTCTCTACGTTGAGTGAAGTCCCATGCCGTGGGTCATGGTCATTCAAATGAGTACTTTCGTACGGGGTACGATATGCACAACTCTACAATGATACCCGTGTGGTTAGGTTGTAGGTCTTACATAGCGTAATACAACAATCAAAAATTAACCACGGAATAATTATGCCTTGACCATAAAGTACACGTGCTGTTTTCGTAAGGTGAATAAATAACTAAATAAATAAATAATTTGAAGCCTGCATGCGCATGTATGCCAATGTTTGGGATCAGCCAGTCGTTTACAATAGTTCATAATTAATATGAACGTGTCTCATTCATTCAATTCAATAAGACGACTAGCCAGTCTCTTAGTTCCAACTAGGAACGCATGATCAATTATTTAGGTTAAGATGTCAATCCTTGTTTATTAATGCCAAGATAACAATTAATATAAAGATGCCAACCAATGCTAATAAATGCCAAGACAATTAATCAATGTCAATCAGTGTCAATTCAGGACAAGAATCAACCGAAAAGGCATTAGAGCCAGAGTTCATGCGGCTCGCGAGACTTGGGTTCCATGCGGCTGGGAATGGATAAGTTACATGCGGCTGGACAAGGGTGATTCCATGCGGCCAAGCTAGCAAGCCTTATGCGGCTAGAAATAAAAGGGGTCTCATGCGGCTAATTAAGTCCTGCAGCTCATGCGGCTGAGAATGGTTACGTCTATATGCGGCTGCGGCTGAGTAAGTCTCATGCGGCTGCGGTAAGCTAAATCCATGCGGCTAGAACTGACCGAGCCTATGCGGCCCAAATGACTAGCCTCATGCGGCTGCGGTATATATATATGTAAAACTTCCCACGGTCGAAAAATCGACGGTTCATGCGGCTAGTTAAGCCCAAGCTTATGCGACTGCGGCCAAATGGAAGCTCATGCGGCTGAAAAAAACTATGCGGCCAAGATAACGCCATGCGGCCGAAATCTTCATGCGGCTGAAACTCTTTATGCGGCTGAATCCTCTTATGCGGCTCAAAAAGACTTGCCGCATGAAAACTCATGCGGTCAGGTCTGTCATGCGGCCAGGATCTGTTCTTCTTCTCCGAATTTTCTAAGGACAGAACCATGGAAACCATTGCTTCTAAGCTCTCTAAATCCTTCATTCCAAGCCCAAATCTGAACTTTCATACGTCAAAATGGGGTAGAACGAAATTCTCTACAACATGGAACCATCAAAACTTAAAGATAACAAAGTTTACTAGATTAAAACCTAAGAAATCCGAAAATGCATTAAACTTAGATCTACAAGAAATGAACCATGGAAATTGAAAATGCTAAGTACTAAAGAGACTCAAAATCAAGTAAGGAAGATGATGGAACAAGAATAACGGTGATCCATCAAGAAGCAAGTTTGGCACTTGCCTTGGTGGCTGGTAGGTGGGGGAGGAGTTATGAGGAAGAAGAAGATTAATGGTGAAGTAATGAAGAGAGAGAAAGGGGATGGCTTTAAAATGGAAGGGGTGGTGGTAGGTGGGGGTTTGATTCGGTCCAGGATGAACCAACAAGGCCGAACCCAATAAGCAAAGCAGAAAGTAAAATACTGAATTAAAATTGCAGGAAATAAAATGCGAAAATAAAATTGCAGAAAATTAATTAACATGAGATTAAAGGAGTTTTAACCACAGAACAATACATGATAAATATTAAATAAATATATTAAACAGTACATGCATTTAAAATACATATTATGGGAACGGAAAGTGACAGCATTATACCTCGGACTAACCTTCCCCCTAACCCCAATCTGATAGCTCCATAGGCAAGAAAAATTCGAAGAAACACATTATCTCTGATACTGAACTCCCAAGTGCTTGCACTGATGATTCGCCCAATGACACTGCCAATTCCGAGAAATGTGTGCTCTTTGATTTGTCGTACTCTCTCCACAGTCTGAGTAATCAACTCTGGCCAAAGAAGCTTTCTCTCTCCCATATCATCCCAAGTCAAAATTGATTAGTACTTCCCCCCCCCCCCCCCTCTCATCAAAATTATCTGAATGCTCGCTAGATAGCTATTATTGTAGGAGAACTCATAAGATGGAGGAGATACTCCCAAGACTGCACAACCGAAGCATGGTCTGCTCCGACTGGCCAACTATTTGGAGATAATGTTGAAGTTCATGTGAGTATCCAAGCAAGCTATCTTAGAAGCTCCTCCCAAAATGAGATATATATATATATATATATATATATATATATATATATATATATATATATATATATATGAGAGATCTACATCTCCCAAACATTCCCATGATAACACCCGATGGATTTTGTTTAAGTCATGTAATCTTAACCGTTAAAAAATCAACAGTTAAGATTAGATGACTTAAACAAAATCCAATGAATATGAAAGAGGGGATGCCTGAAAAATGCAAAAGTGAGAAGAGCGTATATATATATATATATATATATATATATATATATATATATATATATATATATATACCAATGACCCTCTAGCCTAGTGGTAGTAGTGAGGCATGCGGCCCGAGTGGTCAGGAGATCGATTCCCGGTGGGAACGTTCGCCACAATTACCTTCTTTCACCACTCGGGCTGCACTACCACTAGGCTAGAGGGTCATTGATATATTGATATATATATATATATATATGAAGAAAGGGTAATTAGTTTCCGGAATCGATCCTACTGGGATTTGAACTCCTTACCACTCGGGCCGTATTCCTCACCACTACCACTAGGCTAGGGGTCATTGGCTATATATATACTAGCATATGTTCACGTGCCTTACACGTATTTTAACATTCTTTTAATCAACTTAGGAAGACTTTTTAGGAAGACCAAAGGATAGTCTTCGTAATTACTAAGTTGTCCTTATTAAAATTAATGAACTATTTTTAAGTAGTATAGACATGTAAGGATATTTTCGGAATTCAAAAGTTTCACCATCAAGTTTTCCTATTATATATTAGAATAGATGTGTGTGTGTGTGTGTGTGTGTGTGTGTGTGTGTGTGTCTACATCGATCGCCCAACTCTAAAAGACAAGCAATGAATCATTTTTCTGAGCCGATCCACTATCACCCACACTACATCTCTATCAGTCGGTGATCTATATAACCCAGTCACAAAATCCATCTTATGTGCTACATTTCTTCTCCGAAATAGTCAGCAACTAAAGTTAAGATTGTTAAACCTTTGATTCCCGGCCTTCCTTGACCAAACACCTCGAAACGGGTCTCTTCATTCAGGTTATCGAAGTGTTGCTTGATATCTTGGTACATCTTCGTACCTCAGGATGAATAGAATATTAGAAACTGTGCCCCTCTTAATTTTCTGTTCGATATCTCCACTGAGCGCACATAATATTTGCACATTAAAGTTATCCTTTGCTGGTGACTTGCAGAGCAACCAAACATTCCATGACCCCAGACTCGTTCACATATCAATTGGACAAAATGATCTCCAAAAAGTTGGCACAAAAGTAACATCCAGAACTCATCAATAATAATATCACATGTTTTAGTTATCCACATTATCCTGCTACATACAGCAATCCTCTTGGAACATTCGGTTTTTCCTTTTTAAGCTTTCTATGCAATAAACAAACTTTCCAAATATTGTGAAAACAACTAATGATCCCACCAGCAGAGTAATGGAGAAAATATTCGCTTACACGTCGCACGATATTGTTGATAAACCCGACTGGATGTATTCAGAAAATTGTCGGAACTCCTACTGTAAACTTTCAACACATCAGACTAGTAACTGTCTCGTTATCACTAGAATTATATGCTATATACACTGTGCAGAGAAACAAATTACAGTGTTTATCAGACCTCGACATCTGAGCTGACACTAAGATTCACATATCTTGCAACTCTTCCGGCAGAATCCAGGTGAGGTCTTAGATCCTACCATGTAAATGGGGTTCTTTTTGCACTCTCCCAACAAAGCCCAACCTGGGCAGAGTTCATTCTCATCCGTGCACCCGTCACTTGCCCTCATCTTTTCTGGCACGTCGAAGGATCTCACATGAATCCATTTTGTGGCAGACCATTTCTCACCATTTATCACAGGGCAGCTTCCGTGCAGACTGTCAGAATCTGTTGTTGCATCTAGATGAAGGCTAAAGAAGAGCAGAGCATCCCCCTTCTGAGGTTTTACTGCAGAACAAAAAGTAGGATTAGTTTACCGTGCTATTCTTTGGATAAGCAGATGTCAGATTCCAGTGTCTAGCAATCAATAGGATGCTTGTTTTGAAACATGTTTCAAGGGATAATAAGCTAAGATAAACTCTGCTTTAGCTACGGCAATGAAATATTAGCCACATCATTCCAACTCATTCTCATCTATTTTCAGAATCTTACTCCCTGCAATGTAACACTGAACAGAAAAGAAATTGGCAGTATCCATGGAACTAGTTATGGAACTAGTAGATCACCTGCAGAAAAGAAATTTCTCGTCATCTGATAAGAAGGCCTGGGTTAGTCCATGAGTCGAGTGTCTTTTGAAATTTAATACATAAGTTGTCCCTAGTTAACACAAAGAAACATGTAGTGTAGTGTCAGTGGACAAGTGCAGTTTTCATCAGCAATCAGTCAGAAGATCGTTCATTTTTAAAATGCTGGACACTATGACTGAACACCAACTTGAATATGTGCCCCCGCAAACAAGCAGAAAAGGAGAATCAAATATTTCTCAAACTGATTGGTAGGATTATGGTTTAGCTACTTGGGCTATTTATATATAGCCAACTTTAATTAGCTTTAGTTGAAAGAAAAGATTATAGACTTCAAACTTGGGTTTGTTTTTCTTGCTTCCTAATTGTGAATTCTTCAATAAATTCACTAATAGTCTAATATGATTCCAATTTAAGCACATACATATTGTGCCTTTTGATATCAGGGCAAAAGGACCATGGGTACTCCTCTGAAGCAGAATGGACCTCACATATTGCCTCTTCTAGCAAGTGGCAATCATTCAAAGCTCACTTCAGCCACCTTGAATGAACAGTTGTTGCCATTCAACTTGAGTTCATGCTAGTTTATGCAAGTTGATTGAGACAATAACAGCTACCACTATCAAGTAGTTATGGACATTGAAGACTCTGACCACCTCGATAAGTAGAAAGCACTTCCAGCCAATAATCACCAGCACAATCCCAAGAGCCGATGCTGCCTCTCATCACCATTCTAACCACTGCTACCATCATCGTGTCCCAAGAGCTGGTGCACACAACAGCCACATCATTGCCACGTGTGCATGAGAAGCCTCATTTCGGCCCCTGCAGCTGCCCTATCCGTCTATAAGCAACTCACTATTGACTTGACATCCTCCAATGAGGATCTTTTCATTGGCGGCTTTCATCTAGTCCTTGCCCACATGTAGGGCTGCAAAGGAACTGAGCAGCTTGTGAGCTCGACTTGACTCGGCTCAACTTGGGTTTCTTAGCAAGCTGAGCTTGAACAAAATTGAGCTTGATTCCCTTAACGAGCCAAACTTGAACATAGGAAATTAGGCTCGAGAGCTCGTGATAAAGCTCAACTCGTTAAGCTCGAAAGAGTACTCGGCTCGACTCTTCTGACTCGATTATGGCTCGACTCGGTTATAACATGAATCAACTCAATGCAGCTCAAGTCAATAATAGTGTATGAGAATGTTGCCAATGGACCAAAGCCTACAACAATCTAAGCCCACAATGGTAGAGTGTGAAGCAATATAATTATCAAGCCCAGCATTACTGAGCCACTAATTAGTATTTGGAGTTGAGCTGTATAATCAAGTTCGAACAGAGCTTGCAAGATCTTGTCGAGCCGAGCCGAGCCGAGCCGAGCCGAGCCAAGCCAAGCTGTTCGGTAGACAATTCGACCTCGAGCTTGAAAAAGACTTTCAATCTCTAGCTTCAGCTCTTCTCGTTAATTTATTTCCATAAATGAGCCGAGTTTTAACATGCAAAGCTCGACTCGGTTGCAGCCTAACCCACATGTTACCATTGATATAGTCCCTATCTAATGAGGCAGATGATGAAATACTAAGGCGATTAGAGATCACTCAAGTGAGATGAGATCACTCAAGTGTGATGGAAGTCATGAAATTTGGCTTGCTAGCCACGTAATCAAGGGAGGTAACCTTGAACATTATGCCAATTGGAGACTTCGTCTAGAGAGTTTAGTTTAAGCTTGATTTATGGTCAACAACGTAGATAGTAAGGGGGTGCATCTGCATCACGGGAGCAGATGCCTGAGAAGTATTATTCGCTCCACCTGTACATATGCTGCTCAGGAGTCAGGAAGCAATCTGTCCCCTGCCAAAACATTTATGCCTCCCAACAACAATAATTACTTCTCATGTGCTATCAACTATGACAACAGGAAAAGTCGGCAACAAATACATCAACGAACTAGGGATTTTGTGGATAAGAAATAGGTGCTCATGAGCCAAGGAGGCATTAACTACCAATGGTGGTGCATCAAAAACACTACTTTGCCCCTATTAGATCAAGAAGTGTGTATACCAAGTTGTTAGCTGACAATAAAGTCGGTGAAACCATTCATCAGACTTGTAGAGGGTGGCTAACGATAAAGACATCTGAATTATGTCAACCTCTTTGAAGACCATGGAGAAACAGAAATTTGATAATAAAAAATTAAAGTGCACCAATTGCCAAATTCATCTTGCAAGTTGTGGATTCAGCAAAGGTGACACACGTGGGTGATCTCAGCCTTTTACATACATGGCCTGACTTCAGTTATCGGAATCGAGCTGTATATAAGTAAACAGAAGCGAGGTAGGCCAGGATTTCCGATACTGCCATTTTTATACCTCTTAATTAAAGTATAGAAGGAGCAACCGTAGATGGTGGGGCAGCAAGGAATCAACAAGCATTTATTTCTTCTTATAGCCCTTACGAACTGCTTACTCTTCTTTTGACACTGTGACTAGGTGACATAGGTTCTAGGTGGGCAGTTGGCCACCAACCATCTTTTAGAAGTTTGGTGTAGGTGATCAAGTGCATCACATTGTTGCTTCTGTGGAAGATTGGGATATTTGTCGGGTCCAGACTTCTTTGCACCTTGTAACTCGCTCAAGACAACTTGTGTACAGTCAAGAATAGATAGTAATGCATAATGTTTCAGCCATTGTATGGTTAACAGCTTGCAGTAAAGGTCATGCTGGTTCCTTTCCGAATCAGTGGAAGCAATGGGTGTAAAGCAAACCATATACATGACTGCACACGAGAGAGCAGGGAGTCTAGGGTAAAGCCTTCAATGCTTCCATATGCTCAAGAAGCAGAACATCAACTAAGATGCGCAACAGAGTGAGAGGAAGCAGCATAAAGCAACAACCAGATGGAAATTTGGGCCAGGGCAGCCATACTTAATCTGACCAGAGTATTATATCCGACCAAGCCTGAGTACTTTTTGACCGTACTAATGTACCTTCTGGCAAAACGCAGCGAACTAACTAGATGTCAGGTTTGACCCAGCACAATTGGCTCAGGTCCAACATTAGGCAGGCAACTGGAGTGTGGATTCAGGTACTGTTCTTGAGATTTGGGGTCCTTTTATAAGTTGAAAAGTTAAAGGAATCGATTAGTAAGGTTAGCATCTGTTAAGCTCTTGGGTTATAGGGCTACAAATGAACAGAGAAGCTCACGAGCTCGATGCGGCTCACTAAAAGCTCAGCTCGGCTCAATGTGGTTCTGTTAAGGGAGCTGAGTTTGAACACGAAAATAAGCTCAATTAGCTACAGAGAGGCTCATGAGCTCGATAAAAGACCCATAGACCAAGGTCCATAGACTAAAGCCAAGGTGATTTACATAAAGCTTATTAAAATTGCTTTTATTCAACAAACATTAAGCCCATTGGCCCAAGGCCCATGGTCTCTTTATTTATATCAGAGAGAGACTCTCACCTTAAACTCCAGAAAGTCTTCTCCTCCCCTTCGCATAACTTCATCTTCTCCTCCGGGTCCTTACCGTTCAGACACCCTTGCAATGGCACCACCCTCTTACTTGTTATTGGTCGACTTGTTATGAAAAATTCCAAGCTGTTAAATAATTTCTCTGTATACAGGGCTGGTCCTGAGATTTAGAGTGCCATGTGCGAAACTGAATTTAAGGCCCCATAATTTTTGTTGTTGTGTAAGTCAAACTTTCCTTGTGAAGTGGGCCCCTAAATATGCGCTACAAGAACTATGCAACTGGGTCCTTAAAATCTACTACTAATATATCATGAACCCCAAAAATATGCCCTGAGCCTATATGTAGCACCCAGTTTCTAAAATGAGTATAATTTTGAAATTTTGTATTTATAATTATTTACTAATGATATTTAAACCATATTATGATTTTTGGTGATTTTTAGTTAATTTAAAACTATTTAAAACCACGACTTGTGATTTTGATGTTTGCTAGTGCAACCTTAGAGATTACTTAACCTAGAGACTAACCATGATCATATGAGCCTAGACATAGGTTTAGAACATCAAGTTAGGGCTTTTTAGCCTAAGGGGTATTTTGGTAATTTACTAGGAAATTATTGGAATTATTGGATTTATGTGAATTATTATTATTTAATTATTGTCATGAGAGTCCCTAACCTAGTTTACCCTAATCTAGAGGTTAGCCACTAACCTAGAGACTAGAGGATGGATATTACATATTAGTCAAGGTAGAAAATATCTAAGATATTTACATATGTGATATTTTTCTTAAAACCCTCAAAAGATCTCAACTTGGCACCCAAGTCCTTGCCTTCACCTTGAAGGAAGGCAAGAGGACACCCCCCCCCCCTTGCCATGACCAGCCAAGGGCACCCCCTATCACTACCCCTTCCTATATAATCATATCAAACCCTTTACATACAAATTTACATGTTTTAAAACCTAGAAAATTCCCTTTCCATCAAACCTTCATAACTTCTTCAAATTAGCTCTAAATTCACCCAAGTCTTTTGCATTGGGACCCTACAACATTGAGGGTGCTAAGGGAGGCTAGCAAGCAAGGACAAAAGGCCATTTGCAACATCCAAGTGGAAGGACACCCCCCCCCCCCCCCCCCCCCCCCCTACTAGCTTGATTTCCATTGGAATTTCACCAATAGGTAAATACCCTCATACATAGTTAATATTCTGTTTTCTCTTCATGAACGCATGCATCTAGGTACCATGGACCTGTAGGCCAAGTTTGGTAGGAAGTAGGTTTGATTTGGTGTCCGTATCGGACACGTATCCATGTTTGAAAAACTGTGTTTGTTGAAATGCCACAAAGAAATGAATTTTGGTTAAATGCAAAACAAAATATATTTTTGGGTAGCCCTAGACATGTAGGACACACAACACCCTGACTGAGCACAAAACAGTGTCGTGTCCGTGTCCAAATTGGACACGAACACGCTGTGCACACCCACACACACTGTCCTGCTACCTCGTGTCCAGTTCTCACTGGACACGACACGAGACACCACCATTTTTTGTCAGTACCTAGGGGCTATGACTGACATACCACCCACAAAGTTTCACGTGATATGATCGACTATCGAGGGAGTTCTCGATCTCGCACTGATCACGCACACACTGTGCACGCACGGGAAATGCGCACTGACACGCGAGTCGTGTCGACCCTGGACACGTTGTGGACACCTCGTGTTGACACGAGTGTGTAGCCCAATACGTGGGCTACACGTGGACATGACCACGAGACCCCACGTGGCTCGTGTCGTGTCCACGAGACACGTGAACCACTGCACGACGCAGTGCTAAACCGCGTGTATCAGTCGAGTTTTCTCGACTGATACGGTGTTCGTACTGTGTCCTGAGGACACGTGGACACGATGCAGGAACCTAGACACCTAGACCAACCCTAGGCGAACCTACACACGTGTGCATGAGACCTATGGACACTTGTGTCGTGTCCTACACTCGTGTGCACCTCTGCACGACACTGCACAGAGCACGGCTTACGCGATTTGGGTTTTTGACACTTGGACACGTTGTGTCGTGTCGTGGTGGACTCCTAGGGACCCCTACGACACGTATACATATGGGGGCACGATTACCAACCACTGTATTCGTGTCTTAGCTAGGTTTTTAGGTTTAATTTGGGTTCCCCCCCCCCCAAATTACCTTCACTGTACAGAATTTCCAAATTCCAATATTTACCAGTTTTCAAAAATGGATTTTGAATTGATTTTATTATCTATATATATGTGTATTTATGTATATATACACTGTATATGTATGTATATATGTATATGAGTGTGTGGGTATATGTGTATGTATATGTGAGTGTATATATGTGTATATATAGGTAGGTAAAGGTGTGTGTATATATATATGTAATGTGTGTGTGTGTTTGTGCCTCTCTTCTCAGGTTTCTGAGAACAGAACCCCCTCTCACTGTTACACACACACACCACTACCCCTTCCCATGACCCCCCTCACACACACACATGATCACCCTTCACCCTTGTTCCCTCTCATTCACTCTCTCTCTCACTATCACTTTTCCTCTCTCACTATCTATATAAATATTTTTTTTTTTCACTATCTATATATATATACATGTTAGTATATATGTATGAGTGTATGTTATATATATATATGTATTATATATAGTGTATATATATATATTGATATATATGAGTAGTATATAGATATGTATATATATGTGATCTTGTATTGTATAGATATAGGTTTACATATGGAAACCTATGTGATTAGCCTATGGTCATAGTTACTAGCCTATGGCCATTAGGGGCTAACCCTAATTTGACCAAGTGACCCTTGACCTAGGTAGTTGACCTTGTTTGACTAGTGTTGACCAAAGTCAACCTTAGGTCAAACTTGACCTAATTAACCTAAAATTGACTAGGACTAACTCAAATGACTTAGTGACTCAAGTATGATTAAACCCTAACTAGTTTGACCATGGTTGACCTAACTTTGACTAGTTTGACCTAGTTGACTTTTAGAGTTGACCAGAGTTGACCAAGAGTTGACTTTTGACCAGATTGACCTAGAATCATGTATTATGCATTGTATACTCTAATTTTACCATTGTGGATATATTGTGACCTGTTTTACTCTAAATAGGACTCTGTGACACCAGTTTGGACATCTATTCATATCAGTCATACAGGGTGACAGGCGAGTACATTCTCTGATCATTTCATACTTGTTAGGATTTATATTCTTGCTCTAGATTACTTTACATGATGCTGTCACGTTATTATCACGGATTGTTACTATATGGATCTTGTCATGCGATGTTATCCCCCTCGGGGTGCATCAAATACAGTTGTCATGTGCTTTTCACGAACATCTTGTATTTCATGTACACCTCTATTCATGTATACTCTTGTGCAATCTTGTACTCTCATGATCACGTGAGCAAACATGATAAAAACCTCTTGTGCAAGGTAACGTAACTTGACTGGATCCTTGTGTATTGATTGGGAAGGGTGAGTAGGAAATGGTTATGTGATCAAAATCCCATCTTGTGAAATCTTGTGAAATCATGTATATGTCCATAGTACACTCACGTATGATGGAGTTACCCTTGCATTGTCCTAACCCGTTTATATAACCATCTCATGCTCTAAATCACAGGTTACCAACAGTTCTTACTTATCATATATATAGATATTTCCAGTTATCAAATCTCTCTCGTTTTTATATATATTTCTTTACAGTCCATGTATCTTACTCTTTGCATGCTTTACATTTCCCAACATGATATGAACTGCGTGAGATATATTGTGCTCGTTCCTGTCCTGACTGGACCTGTTGAAAATATTACAGATGACGATGGTGACTGTCCTACCTTCTATAGGACACATGAGGGTGACCTTCAGGAGCCTGAGGAGCATCTAGCTCAGTAGAGGGTGCCTAGTCTAGTCTAGTGTTTGTAGTTTTCAGTTTGTATCGGATTGTTCCGATTGTTAGTTGACTTAGTTATATTTCAAGTCTTGTATCTATTTGTGTTGGACATCTACTTTGTGTGGTGTGATAACTCTAATTATATGCAGTTTCTTCCTTTTATCTGATTCCATATCACGCTCTATCTTTTCAAGACTTGTGTTTGAGATATAGAGTTGAGATGTTATGTTATACCTCCGTGCGGAGATGACAGGTTTATATATCTTGTTGTTAGATGTTAGATGTTATAGATAACCTATACAGCGTTCTACCACCGACACTGCGGCGTAGGCTGGACGTACCCACGTTCTCGTGCCCCTAATCAGGGTGCGGGTCGTGACACGTTTTTGTGGTAGCCCATGCAGGTCTGTGTCGTAATTAGTGCGATCTCGTAATGGTGTTCGACTTAGAGTACTAATTACGAGCCTGCAATTAGGACGTAGGACCTAGGACATGATAGGAGTTTCTCAATCACACCTAGGAAAATTTCCGATCTTTTGATTATCATGATTACTTCCCTTGTATTAAATTAACTGTCCTTCCTTGATAAATCTACTCATGTGCCATATTGATCTCTTTGTTTCAATTCGTCTTCAGGATGACGAAGACGCACCCGCAGGCCACTGGATCGAGTAGCTTGCCCGATAGATCTGACCAGGCTGAGGAGGAGGTTCACGAGACTGCCCCCAGTGATTCCACTATCCCGGAGACCCCGGCAGTTGCACAAGGAGGTCTACTACCTCCACCCCAGAGGGTTTCGGTCGTCGTTCCGGAGATGCTACCGCCACCACCTCCGATACCGACGGATACACATCATATGTTCCTTCTCCTTCAGCAGATGATGGAGACTCAGCGGGCCCAGGCAGCGGAGGCGTCACACCGTCAGATTAAGATGCTGAGGCAGAGCATGGAGAACTCGCATCAGCTTGCACTGGCAGCAGTGGAGAGAGTGGCACCGGGTACGGTGCAGGGCCCTACTGGCCAGCAGCCGTACCAGCAGCAGTCCAGGCCGGGGACAGTACTAGACTTTAGGAAGATGAGCTCCAGGGACTTCACGGACACGGAGGGCATCCTTTATGCAGACGACTGGCTAGAGGACGTGCAGCGGAGTATGGAGCTGGCAGAGCTTCCTAGAGCACTTTGGGTTTCGGCCGCAGCCAGCCGATTCTTCGATATCGCGCTGACATGGTACCGTACGGATCCTCATGCGTCGGTGAGAGGGCTGACATGGGAGAACTTCCGGAGGCTCTTCAAGGAGAAGTTCTTCCCGGACGTGGCTCTTACAGCATTGGAGGGCCAGTTCGTGGGTCTAGTGCAGGGGAACTCGTCGGTGGACGAGTATGCAGCTGAGTTCTTCCGCCTTAGCAGGTTCGCTCCCGATATGATCCAGGATGAGGGGCAGAAGGCTCGTAAGTTACGTAGGGGACTTATTCATGCAGTGCTGTGAGACCCGTCTCACTGTATCGGTATTTTATACGGATACGTATTTATTTGAGCCGTATTTCGTATTTATCGATTTGCGTGATATTTTAAAATTTCCTAAGTATAGGATTTCATGACTTGGTTTAACTTGGATTTGGTTTTATTTGGTTCAGTTCCACTTTGACTTGGTTTGGTTTAGTTTGGTTCTTTATGAGATGAGGTATATGGTTTAGATTGAGTGGAGAGGAATGAATGGTGGAGATCACTTGAGCTTGTTATATAAGCCACTTTTTCTCTCTCCCTCCTCATTCACCCTCATTCATTTCTTTCCACCGAAACCCTAGCTATTGGAGAGAGGCAAGTACACCTTGCCGAATGTTGGACGATCTTATTTTCGTTTGTTCCATTCTTTTCCTTGTTATATTCTAAGCTTGTTTAGAACTTGGAGTTTTCCATTTTGATGGTTCGATTGTTGTAGATCTAGCTTTGAAGTAATTTTAGTTTTCATGGGTTTTGATCTATTTAATCTTGTTATTTCTGAGTTTGATGGTTCTAGGTTGTAGAGCATTTCATTCTGCCCCGTTTTGACCCAAGGAAGTTCGGATTTGGACTCTGGATGAAGGTTTTATGAAGCTTGAGAACTTGGCTTCCATGGTGTTCTTCTTCTCGGAATTTTGGAGAAGAAGAACTGTGCCTGACTTGACCGCATGAACATTTCATGCGGCAAGTGTTTTCCCAGCCGCATGCATAATCGAGCCGCATGAGATCCTGAAACCCCGTAGCCGCATGCGCCCCCTTGCTGTCAGCCGCATGTGCACCCATCACTTCTAGCCGCATGAATACGAATTATTGACCGCATAAGTTCTCTGTCCCTTCCAGCCGCATGGGGTCCAACTCGCCCTCAGCCGCATAGACCCGCTTCTCTCTTGGCTGCATAGGCTGAGTCTCATTCCGGACCGCATGGATTCATTTCCATCAGCCGCATGAGACTCTTGATCTTCTTGAGCCGCATAAGGGCCGAACCCAGCTAGCCGCATGAGACCCGCTTGACTCCGGCCGCATATACCTGATTGGTCAGCCAGCCGCATGGACCTATATCTTCACCTGCCGCATGAGGCTGAGTCATTCCTGGCCGCATGGATCCCGCAACTCCATGAGCCGCATGCAACCCACTTGCTCTCAGCCGCAGGAACCTTTCCCCCTTCAGCCGCATAGGCTTTTCCTTTATCAGCCGCATGCGCCTGACCCTATTCAGCCGCATGGGCTGTTCTCCTCCCAGCCGCATGAGATTATTCCTGGCCGCATATTCCTGAACCGCATGACTCTCCTATAGCTCTGTACTGTTATTTTATTTTTATTTTTTTGCCCATGCCTTGGAACTCCTATGGCATATTTTATGCCCATTTTTATATCCTTACGCCTTTTGTCCTGAACTTGATAAATCACGACTTGATTGACATGATTGAAATGACAATTGTACATGACATGGTGTGACAAGGAACTAGCATGACTTGATAGTGACCCTGAGCCGCAGGGCTCCTTCCTGTGCCTTGTCCAGCTATTTAATTATTGTTATTATTATTATTTCTCTATTGTTATTTGATCTTTACTGATGACTTGTGTCTTGTAACCTCAGCATAACTTGAATCTCCTGATTGAATGCTTGCACTATATTGTCCGGCACATGTACCCTAAACACGACAGTGACCCGTAGTGGTGCACTCCTGATTAATGACCTGACATGACCTGATAGTGGCCCGTCGTGGCGCACTCTTGACCAGTAAACTTGACATGATAATGACATGATAGTGGCCCACCGTGGCGCACTCTTGACATGATAAACCTGACATGATATATTTCTCGAATTGCTGTTGCGACGGCTAACAAGACACGACAAGATTGAATAACCTGGACACCGTGGACGATTGTGCTTGTACAAATGAACCCGTCTCGTCTTGCATCATGTCTAGGACAGGGACCCCTGAGTACCATGGTCAGGGGTACCCACTAAAATTTACTAAGGCTAATAACTAGAATAATCCAGTAGTCATGAGAGATTTTCCCAGTTACAGGCGATTCCGTTATCCCGGCCACAATTGTTTGGACTTGTAGCCTGCCGCCGAGTAGGGCACATTTCCAGCCCACCGTCGTGTGGGGCACATAATTGTTGATAACTGCTTAATGAATCCAAGTCGCCTGGATAACCTGGATTAGCTGCAGGGCTTGTGGCTGGAGGAACATCTCATTACATCTTGCTAGTAACTAGGCCTGTGATAACCCTAGTTAGTTAAAGTATCAAGCCGTACTTATTGCTTGGCCGTGAATGTTGGATGGAGTTCAGTCTGTCTAGTCTTGTCTTGTCTTGATCTTGTACATGATTGTTATATGTCCTGATTTCTTATTTTATCTTGCCGATAAATGGTGGGAGAAACCAAGTTCTGTTCAGACGAAGGGTTACAACCCCGGTCCTTATTTGGTTTACGGGTTGTAACCTGGTTATCTGAATAGTCCCATGGTTATCCCATCGTATATCACCTTTCCAGTCTAAGTCTTGTCTAGATCCAGTTCCTAATTGTTCCAGGATAATGATTGCAATGATTGTCACCTCTAGCAATAAATGATCAGAGACCAAGTTCTGTTCAGACGAAGGGTTACAATCCCGGTCCTTGGGTTGTAACCTGGCTTCCGGAACAGTGCCTTCGTCCTCTCTTCGTATATTGCCTGGCTCTATTTATTTAACATGTTCTCCAGTTTACCTTATGTCAAATGATGATTTACTTACTGTCTTCCTATGTTCGGGATAAGTGCATTGGTACTGCACGAATCTCGATCCTCCTTTACTTATTGCTTTCTCTCCCTGTTGTTTGCCTATAATTGCTGGTTTTTAAGTTCATAGTTCGGCCTCATTTGTGGTACTTGCTATTTGGGGTCTGACCCCACTGGTTTTGCATGGCCAGGTTCTGATAGAAGAGCCCGAAGGATCTACCGCACCATCTACTCGACGGTGACCAGCCGGAGCACCAGAGTGCCTCAGTGGGTTTCTTCTTCATCCTCCCACTGATATGTAAATTCTCCTCTTGTAACGTTTAGCCCCGAGCACGTGTTTAGCTCGTGTTTTGGTATTTTCCTTGATATTGTAGCCTACGGGCATAAACATGATATGTGTATTCTAGACTATAGCTAGTCCTTATCATGTACGACTAATACTCTAGCTAGTCCTCAGTTCTGTGGTACTGGCTTCATGATCAGTCATGTATATATGGTTCGGGACGCCATACTATTGTATGTATGATGATCGTGCTCTTTGCTCTTGTATAATTGCCTGTGATTGAGATACCTAGGATTGTTAAACCATAGGATTGACTGATGGCTTGTAGAGTAACCCCCATGTCTTGACAGCTTATACGTGATTTCAGAGTATAAACGTACTTTGGGATTGCGTAGCTGGCTATGTCTGCCCCCGCTCTCCGGTATTCTGGTTCTGGGGCGTGACAAGTGCGCACCCGCACCTCGGGACGCCGTGACGCGACGTTCGATCAGATATTGATGGACGCACAGATTGCAGAGGAGGACTTCGACCTCAAGCCGAAGAGGGGCAGTGATACCTTAGGGGCTAGTTCTAGTGCAGGGCCAGCCAAGCGCCCTCACATACAGCAGAGGCCAGTTCAGCAGCCGCTTCAGGGCCAGGGACATGTACTTCACCAGCAGGCACCCAGGCAGCAACAGCACCCTATATGTAACTTCTGTAAGAAGCAAGGTCACGGATGGGACGACTGCAGGAAGAGGCAGGGCCTGTGTTTGCTTTGTGGTTCAGCAGAGCATCAGTTGAGGGAGTGTCCCAAGAACTTGGCACGATTGGCTCAGGCAGCAGCAGGAGCTAGGGCTCCGACAGGGCAGCAGACGGGACCACCGTTGCAGACTCAGCAGCAGAGGTTTGTCCAGCATCAGCAGCAGGCCAAGGGAGGCCAGCCGGGGCGAGCTTTCGCCATGGCAGTTGATGATGCACAGGCAGAGGGAGAGCTGATTGCAGGTTCCAACCTTTTCGATTCTATTTCCGCATTTGCCTCCTTATAACTGTCTTGAAATTCGATTATATTTGTTCCTTGTAGTTGATAAATTTTGTTCGGATATTTCATTGTGAATTATTTTCTTCTGAGATAAGTCGTATGGGCTAGGTCGTCTCGATTATGGAATCTAGAGTCTTCTATAGTCATGTTAGCTGGCATAGTAAGGACATATAGTCGGATTTTGGACGTATTTTTCGGGTGTGGGAATTTAAAGTTTTCGCGGCCAGGCATGCGGCAATGCGAAAATTTTAACTACCATGATTCTAGAGGTATGTACCTTAGTCGAGGACTCTGTGAATATCGTAGCCTTGCTCACTAGCATGACGAAGATTCCGAGTATCATGATTTTGGACAGACGCATATGATTATCGGACTGTGTGTTTGAGACTGTGATTGTTGGGGTGTTTGACCTAGAAGGAGTATGACCATTCTAATTTCGAGGACGAAATTTTTCTAAGGAGGGTAGACTTGTAGCACCCAGTTTCTAAAATGAGGGTAATTTTGAAATTTTGTATTTATAATTATTTAATAATGATATTTAAACCATGTTATAATTTTTGATAATTTTTACTTAATTTAAAACTATTTAAAACCACGACTTGTGATTTTGATGTTTTGCTAGTGCAACCTTAGAGATTACTTAACCTAGAGACTAACCATGATCATATGAGCCTAGTCATAGGTTTAGAACATCAAGTTAGGGCTTTTTAGCCTAAGGGGTATTTTGGTAATTTACTAGGAAATTATTGGAATTATTGGATTTATGTGAATTATTATTATTTAATTATTGTCATGCAAGTCCCTAACCTAGTTTACCCTAATCTAGAGGTTAGCCACTAATCTAGAGACTAGAGGATGGATATTACATATTAGTCAAGGTAGGAAATATCTAAGATATTTACATATGTGATATTTTCCTTAAAACCCTCAAAAGATCTCAACTTGGCACCCAAGTCCTTGCCTTCACCTTGAAGGAAGGCAAGAGGACACCCCCCCCCCCCCCTTGCCATGACCAGCCAAGGGCACCCCCTATCACTACACCTTCCTATATAATCATATCAAACCCTTTACATACAAATTTACATGTTTTAAAACCTAGAAAATCCCCTTTCCATCAAACCTTCATAACTTCTTCAAATTAGCTCTAAATTCACCCAAGTCTTTTGCATTGGGACCCTACAACATTGAGGGTGCTAAGGGAGGCTAGCAAGCAAGGACACAAGGCCATTTGCAACATCCAAGTGGAAGGACACCCCCTCTCCCCCCCCCTACTAGCTTGATTTCCATTGGAATTTCACCAATAGGTAAATACCCTCATACATAGTTAATATTCTGTTTTCTCTTCATGAATGCATGCATCTAGGTACCATGGACCTGTAGGCCAAGTTTGGTAGGAAGTCGGTTTGATTTGGTGTCCGTATCGGACACGTATCCATGTTTGAAAAACTGTGTTTGTTGAAATGCCACAAAGAAATGAATTTTGGTTAAATGCAAAACAAAATATATTTTTGGGTAGCCCTAGACATGTAGGACACACAACACCCTGACTGAGCACAAAACAGTGTCGTGTCCGTGTCCAAATTGGACACGAACACGCTTTGCACACCCACACACACTGTCCTGCTACCTCGTGTCCAGTTCTCACTGGACACGACACGAGACACCACCATTTTTTGTCAGTACCTAGGGGCTATGACTGACATACCACCCACAAAGTTTCACGTGATATGATCGAGTATCGAGGGAGTTCTCGATCTCGCACTGATCACGCACACACTGTGCACGCACGGGAAATGCGCACTGACACGCGAGTCGTGTCGACTCTGGACACGTTGTGGACACCTCGTGTTGACACGAGTGTGTAGCCCAATACGTGGGCTACACGTGGACATGACCATGAGGCCCCACGTGGCTCGTGTCGTGTCCACGAGACACGTGAACCACTGCACGACGCAGTGCTAAACCACGTGTATCAGTCGAGTTTTCTCGACTGGTACGGTGTTCGTACTGTGTCCTGAGGACACGTGGACACGATGCAGGAACCTAGACACCTAGACCAACCCTAGGCGAACCTACACACGTGTGCACGAGACCTATGGACACTTGTGTCGTGTCCTACACTCGTGTGCACCTCTGCACGACACTGCACAGAGCACGGCTTACGCGATTTGGGTTTTTGACACTTGGACACGTTGTGTCGTGTCGTGGTGGACTCCTAGGGACCCCTACGACACGTATACATATGGGGGCACGATTACCAACCACTGTATTCGTGTCTTAGCTAGGTTTTTAGGTTTAATTTGGGTTCCCCCCCCCAAATTACCTTCACTATACAGAATTTCCAAATTCTAGTATTTTCCAGTTTTCAAAAATGGATTTTGAATTGATTTTATTATCTATATATATGCGTATTTATGTATATATACACTGTATATGTATGTATATATGTATATGAGTGTGTGGGTATATGTGTATGTGTATGTGAGTGTATATATGTGTATATATAGGTAGGTAAAGGTGTGTGTATATATATATGTAATGTGTGTGTGTGTTTGTGCCTCTCTTCTCCGGTTTCTGAGAACAGAACCCCCTCTCACTGTTACACACACACACCACTACCCCTTCCCATGACCCCCCTCACACACACACACATGATCACCCTTCACCCTTGTTCCCTCTCATTCACTCTCTCTCTCTCACTATCACTTTCCCTCTCTCACTATCTATATATATATACATGTTAGTATATATGTATGAGTGTATGTTATATATATATGTATTATATATAGTGTATATATATATATATATTGATATATATGAGTAGTATATAGATATGTATATATATGTGATCTTGTATTGTATAGATATAGGTTTACATATGGAAACCTATGTGATTAGCCTATGGTCATAGTTACTAGCCTATGGCCATTAGGGACTAACCCTAATTTGACCAAGTGACCCTTGACCTAGGTAGTTGACCTTGTTTGACTAGTGTTGACCAAAGTCAACCTTAGGTCAAACTTGACCTAATTAACCTAAAATTGACTAGGACTAACTCAAATGACTTAGTGACTCAAGTATGATTAAACCCTAACTAGTTTGACCATGGTTGACCTAACTTTGACTAGTTTGACCTAGTTGACTTTTAGAGTTGACCAGAGTTGACCAAGAGTTGACTTTTGACCAGATTGACCTAGAATCATGTAGTATGCATTGTATACTCTAATTTTACCATTGTGGATATATTGTGACCTGTTTTACTCTAAATAGGACTCTGTGACACCAGTTCGAACATCTATTCATATCAGTCATACAGGGTGACAGGCGAGTACATTCTCTGATCATTTCATACTTGTTAGGATTTATATTCTTGCTCTAGATTACTTTACATGATGCTGTCACGTTATTATCACGGATTGGTACTATATGGATCTTGTCATGCGATGTTATCCCCCTCGGGATGCATCAAATACAGTTGTCATGTGCTTTTCACGAACATCTTGTATTTCATGTACACCTCTATTCATGTATACTCTTGTGCAATCTTGTACTCTCATGATCACGTGAGCAAACATGATAAAAATCTCTTGTGCAAGGTAACGTAACTTGACTGGATCCTTGTGTATTGATTGGGGAGGGTGAGTAGGAAATGGTTATGTGATCAAAATCCCATCTTGTGAAATCTTGTGAAATCATGTATATGTTCATAGTACACTCACGTATGATGGAGTTACCCTTGCATTGTCCTAACCCGTTTATATAACCATCTCATGCTCTAAATCACAGGTTACCAACAGTTCTTACTTATCATATATATAGATATTTCCAGTTATCAAATCTCTCTCGTTTTTATATATATTTCTTTACAGTCCATGTATCTTACTCTTTGCATGCTTTACATTTCCCAACATTATATGAACTGCGTGAGATGTATTGTGCTCGTTCCTGTCCTGACTGGACCTGTTGAAAATATTACAGATGATGATGGTGACTGTCCTACCTTCTATGGGACACATAAGGGTGACCTTCAGGAGCCTGAGGAGCATCTAGCTCATGAGGGTGCCTAGTCTAGTCTAGTCTAGTGTTTGTAGTTTTCAGTTTGTATCGGATTGTTCCGATTGTTAGTTGTGACTTAGTTATATTTCAGGTCTTGTATCTATTTGTGTTGGACATCTACTTTGTGTGGTGTGATAACTCTAATTATATGCAGTTTCTTCCTTTTATCTGATTCCATATCACGCTCTATCTTTCCTAGACTTGTGTTTGAGATATAGAGTTGAGATGTTATGTTATACCTCCGTGCGGAGATGACAGGTTTATATATCTTGTTGTTAGATGTTAGATGTTATAGATGACCTATACAGCGTTGTACCACCGACACTGCGGCGTAGGCTGGACGTACCCACGTTCTCGTGCCCCTAATCAGGGTGCGGGTCGTGACACTATACCAAAAATAGGCCCTGAGCCCTTGCCCACCTGTCATACCACGTGTCCATACCTATTTCCAATTCATGTACGGTGTATATTTCCTTCAAATCAGGTAGTAGCATGTCTTAGAAAACCTGTCTAGAGCTATGTTGTTCAGGGCACCGCCTTTTTGGCGTCCCGGCGGTGCCCTGACGGGTTTTTTATATAGGGCACCCCGACCTTATGTTTTGGCACCCTAAAATGCCTTTGAGCGTCTGGAAGATTTGCCTAGGCCTAGGTAGTGACTGGGCTGGGCATTTTGTTTTAAAATCAGTTGGCTATGTTAGTTGTTACCAAGGAGTTACAAATGGGTGGGGCCAGATATTTAAGTATAATTATGTAATATGCTAGAGACTAAAAGTTCAATAATCCAATGGCCATGGACTTAAGTAAAAAAATGTGTGTTTGAAAACTAAAACTTATACAACAAAATGATTTGACCACCAAATATTTAGCAACCCAAACAACCAAATTGTTGGGCTTCCTTCTCCATTTACTCAACGAGGTGAGTATTCTCTAGTTCTCCATCATCTCACACCTCGTCAAGTTCATCACTTCATCTTTAAGATAACAAGCCATCAAGTTCAAAACCAAGTCAAAGACTCAAATGTATGTCAATCTTTTTTTGTTCTTTTCTATTTTATTGATCTATGAGACTATGCTTATTAATTTAGTTATACTTCTAGCATTTAGTAACATAATATGAGCTTTAGTTTTATTAATTAATTTGAGTTTTTGGCATGAGAGCCACAATTTACATAATGTATACTAGGGAGGTTACTGTTAGGCTATGTTGTACTGGGCGCTAGGCGAGGCGAGGCGAGGCGACAGGCCACCCGCCTCACCTAGGCGCGCCTGCCCAGAATCTGCTGCTCTTGAATAAAAAAATTATGCATTTATGTATACAACAAATATGTAGTATAACTAATAAGCAATAAACATTAACCAATAAACACAAAAGTAATATAAGAAGCCAAAAAGATGAAATAATAAATGTTCAACATCAAGAAAAGATAGTAAATATAATTGTGCGGCCCTAGGCGACCCTAGGCGGGTCATTTTTTCTCCTGGGCGACCCTAGGCGGGCGCCTAGGCGAGCATCGCTTCACCTAGGGAAATTTTCCCCAGGTCGAGGCGAGTCCTCTGTCACAGGCGCGCCTAGGCCGCCTAGGCGTCGCCTGTGACAACATAGCTGTTAGGCCTCGTTTGGTTCACAAAAAGGAAATGAATTCTCTTGTATTTTCCATGGGAATGGAAAAGTAGGATTCTTGTCACATTTCCTTTCCGTTGTTTGGTAAAACAAGAAACTACCTAGGAAAGGAAAGCAAAATATAACAATGTTCCAATAATATCCTTACCTTTTAAAATAAAAATAATATTATAAAAAATAACATTAATGGTAAAATAAGCAATGACACATGGTTACTTTTGTCATAACTTTTGTAATAAATGTTGGGAAAGGAGAAGGGAAAATCAATCACATGGGTCTTGGGTGGAACCATATTCCCACCAATTTTCTCCCTTGTCAGGAAATTGATTCCCAAGTTTGTGGCTACCAAACAACGGAAAGGAACAACTTCCCTTTTTTGGTTCCTTAAATCCGTGAACCAAACAAGGCCTTAAAGCGTCTTCTTTGCTCCGCCCCTCTAATTTTAGATCCCACCACCCTGCCATGCCTCGCCCCTCTAGCTTTAGACCTCACCGCCCCGTCCCATACAACATATGTCTAGAGGGGACTCGAATCCCCCATTTTATTATATCAACACCAACTTCTCAGAGTCTGTATATATATATAAAAACCCAAAGAATGGTGTAAGTCAACATTGTACCCAAGAGATTTTCCATTAAAATTCTATATCAGTTCATTAAAGTTAGGACCAGTTGGTAAATAAACTTGACTTTGGTGGAGTCAAAATGAAGGTTTCATGTTCATCGCTCACTAAATCTCTTTCAGGTGATCCATAGTCTCCTCCTCTTGTGTGCACAGTAAGCAAGTTGTGTTGATATTCATACCATGCAGTTGAAATCTCTTTTTGGTAGTAACCCATCTTGGATGGCTTTGTATAGGCAGAAACTCGTGTTACTGCAATTACCCTTGAACCAGACTTCCAGATAACAGTGTACTTCTGGAGATGGGGCCCTAATTATCCTGCTAACTGATTTGAAGGTGAACTCTGTTTTCTTGTTCTCTGTCCAGATCCAAAAATCTGCCACCTTATCACTGTATAAAGGGATGTCCTTTATGAGATTGCTCAAACTAAATGTAGCCTGTAGTAGCTCTGGTCTCCAGCACCATTTTCTATGATATAGTCCACTTGCTCATTTCCTCTCAGACAATAGAAATTATCCTACCCTAGTCTTTCAATGAGCCTACCCCCTGGGATCCAAGGGTCGAACAAAATACTTGTATGTTCATCATTGACAATGCCCCTAT
The DNA here is from genome assembly GCA_029216955.1 of Iris pallida. Lineage (NCBI taxonomy): Eukaryota > Viridiplantae > Streptophyta > Magnoliopsida > Asparagales > Iridaceae > Iris > Iris pallida. The sequence continues at coordinate 1,209,345 of JANAVB010025599.1, forward strand.
GTAGGTGCACAAGTAAAGAAGGCTTAAGCCTCAGCATTGCTTTGAATGTGGATGTGTCATTGTTATCCCAAATGCTTCTCCCCTGATGTATCTACTTCTCATCCAGGTGGCCAAAGAGAATCAGCATTAATGAGCTTCCATAGTAGTACTAGAATATGGGTAATGCTTTAAATCAGTAAGACTCCTTAAACCCACCCCTCCTTCCTTCTTTGATTTACAAAGATGGTTCGAGCTAATGGCTTGGACACAAACTTCCAAAATAAATTTGGCACAGAGAGATTCTATTTTGGCCAGTATTGCCTAGGGATATGAATGGGCTGAAACCAGTAATTGTTCATAGCATATATCACATCGACTAATCCTTCCTCCAAAAGAAAGTCTCAAAGTTTGCCATCCCAATGATTTGTTCCTGGTAAGTTGTTTTCTGAATAGAAAGGGGAATGCCATGTATCGAACAGGCTGGCTTCCTTCTTCAATCCCTAATAACTCCTTCAATAGACCTTTGTTTCTGCATAGGGGTGCAACTCGGGCAGGCCAAACCCGAGTCCGATCGGATAAACCAGTTAATGAGTTGGGTTAGGGTTGAAGATACTTGGGTTCGGATACGGATTTGGGTTAAAATATTTGAACCCGATCAACATTCGGGTTGGGCTCGGGTTCATGTGTCGGGTTACCCGAAGAACCCGAAACCTGACTTATATATATATATATATATATATATATATATATATATATATATATATATATATATATATATAGGGTAAATTGCAAAAAATCTCTCATTAAATATACGTCTTTTGCATAGAAAGACCTTTTAGAATTTTTTGGCAGTTTGTCCCTCCTTAGATTACAAATCCGCTCGATTAGGCCCCTCCAGCCAAATTTTAAAAAATTTATACCTAAAATGCCCCTGCCCCCTCTAACCCCCCCCGATCCCCCCCCCCCCCCGCAATGGCGGCGGCGGCGAGCCCCCAGCCGCCCCGATCCCCCCCTCGCCGGCGAGCCCCCAGCCCCACCCTCCTCGCCGGCAAGCGCCCCCCCGACCCCCCCTCCTCCTCCTCCTTCGCCTGCCCCGACCCCCCCCCCCTCCTCCCTCGCCGGCGAGCGCACCACCCCTGCTCCTCCTCGCCGGCGAGCGCCCCCCCTCCCCTCCCCTCCTCCCTCGCCGGCGAGCGCACACCCCCCCCCCGCTCCTCCTCGCCGGCGAGCGCCCCCCCCACCCCCCCCCCCCCGCCCGACCCCCCACCCCCCCTCCTCCCTCGCCGGCCCCGACCACCCCCCCTCCTCCCTCGCCGGCGAGCGCACGCAGTCCAAACAGCCGAGGAAGGAGGGAGGGAGGGGTAAAATTGTCATTTAGGGGCAAAATGAGCATATTTCATACTTTTAGGAATTTTAAGAGCATGTGGTCTTTTAGTGCAAAAAGCGGAAATCTAACGAGGGGTTTTTTGCCATTTACCCTATATATATATTTTTTGCCATTTACCCTATATATATATATATATATATATATATATATATATATATATATATATATATATACTTCTTAATAAAAAGTTTAAATTCTAAATTTCTCCGCCCAAACTCTTCAACTCCTTGTCCTAAATCATATTTCAGTTTATATTTTGTAATGATCAAGACTTAATTGCTATTTGATTATGTGTTTAAGATTACATTTGTTTAAATTTATTTTAAATATTATATTAGAGCCCGATAAATCCGATGGACCCGACCCAACCCGAGTTCAACCCGAGCCAAACCCAATCCTCTGGACTTGGTCTTGGGCTTCATATGTTGAACCTGAGGTTGGGCCGGGCTTGGGCTCGGGTTAGGCTTATGATTCATCGGGTTGGACTTGGGTTGACCTCAAGCACGACCCAACCCGCCTGAGTTGCACCCCTATTTCTGCAACATCTGTTAAAGAAGACTTTGCTCTTCTCCTTGTTCATAAGTAACCCAGTGTTGTTGTCAAACTCCTCAGTAACCACTCTAATTCCTACAATGCATGATGGAGAAGGTTTGATAATATTAATAGAGCATATGCATACACCAAGTGAGAAATTGTGGGAGTGACTAGCAAAGAGTGGTTTTCACTATTCCTTTTGCTTCAGCTAGTTCCCTATGTTGTACTAGGCACTAGGCGAGGTGAGCAACAGGCCAGGCCACCCGCCTCGCCTAGGCGCCCGCCTAAGATCCGGCGCCCAAGATCCGGCCGCCCTTTTGCAAAAAAGTCTGCAATTGGTTTTTAAAGCATAGTTTTAAAAGGCAAAAGGCGCACCAAGGCACAAAGGTTCCTGGAGCCTGAGGTGCTAGGTTCAAGGCGCGCCTTTTGAAAGCTATGCGCACTTTTTTCTTTATATGTAAAAAATATCTACATTTAAAAACTTAGCTACATAGAAGTCCAAATTCCTTGAAAATATCAGTAATTATAGGCACAAAATTATTCTTTATATATATATATATATATATATATATATAACAATCTAAAAGCCCATTAGATATAAATAACCCAAACTATATACATATAATATACAAACCACATATATATAAGCCTTTAAATATAGAAGTACATTCTAATTTAGAAAACAATCTAAAATCACAATAATATTAATGACAATAATTTCTATACTTTCCAATAAAGCACATAAACTATATAACATGTATATAGAAGGTTGGAATATATATATATATATATATATATATATATATATATATATATATATATAAGTAACTTTACGTCTAGGCGCGCCTTGTTGAGCGCCTGGAGCCTGCACCTTTCTGCACTAGGCGCACGCTTTTTTTAAGGTGGTGCGCCTGGCTTGTTCCTAGGCGCTGTCCCTGCGCATCGCTGCGCCATGCGCCTAGGCGCGCTTTTTAATTCAATGTTTTAAAGAAACTGCAAGTTAAAAAAAAAGAGAGAAGCAGAAGAAGCTGCAACATAATTAGAAGAAGCAGCAGCAGAATTACAAGAAGAAGAAATTGAAAAAGCAAAGAAAGTAACAAGAAGAACTAGAGAGTGCAGCAGTAAAAAAGAAGAAAAAGAAGCAGCAGTAAAAGAAGAAGAAGAAGAAGAAGAAGAAGAAGAAGAACAGAAGACGCAAGAGCAGCAGATATTGCAAAAGAAGAAGCAGCAACATCAAGTATGGGTAATCAGGAGCAGCAGAAGCAAAAAACTAAAGAAAAAACCGAAGAATACCTAACTAAACCGCCTTTCTTTTCCCCTCTGGTCGACCCTCGGCTTGATCACCTCGACCCTCGGCGGGCGCCTAGACGAGCATTGTCTCATCCAGGGAATTTTTCCCAGGTCGAGGTGAGCCCTCTCCAACATGCATGCCTAGGCGTCGCCTATGTAAACATAGCTAGTTCCACGAGATTAGTGAGATCCTCCATTGCAAAAGTAAACTGGTAAGCCTAGGCACGTCGCCTGTGTCAACATTAGTTCCATGAGATTAGTGAGATCCTCCATTGCAGAAGTGAACTGGTAAGAGGATAGAGGATCCCCTTGCCTTAATCCCCTAATACTTTGGAACAATCCATAAGGTTCTCCATCAACTAGAACAGCGAATCTAGGCGTATCAATACATATCTTGATAAAATATCTTGATCAAGCTGACCCATTTGTCACTAAAGTTCATGCATCTCAGAAATGACATATGAAAGTCCCTCTTCATTGTGTCATAAGACTTTCGTAAGTCTTTTTTGATACATTTGTTTCCCCCTTCTTTGTCGAAGTTCCTTATGAGCTCATGGGCAAGCGACAATTCTCAGCTATGCTCCTTCCTTCTATGAATGCAATCTTGTTTGCTAGAGATTAGACCCTAATATTTTCCATTCTACATCACATTATCTTTAATGATTTTATGACCATATGAGCCGATTCATATAAACTAATGGAGTGGCAGATTCAATACAAGTTTTATGACCATATGAGCAGATTCAATACAAGTCTGTGTCCCCAAATTTATCATTGGTCTTATGTATCCATGTGAAGACTGTGAAGTTGATTTCATTTAACATGAATTTCTTTTTTTCAAAAGTCTGTTTCATTATGTTAGTTGTCATCATTTACTTAGAAGTGTTTGGTTAAGTTTATAGACAATTGGAGTATATACAAAAAGAAACAAAAACAATAGAACCTTGATCACAAATTTCTGGGACACTTTTAATATATACAATGTGTGTTCACCTGTTCCCTTGTGTAACTTTTCACAAATTTGCTACGCCATGTGTCCATGCTCATGTCCTGTACTGTCCTGTCCTGTGCCATGTTAATGTATTTTGGATTCATATAAACTAATGGAGTGGCAGATGCTCTAGGAAAAAAAAAAAAGCAATCCATGGGGAAGAAAAGGTATGGCCAATTGATTTTCCTATCATCTTCATTTTGTTGTGAAATTTAGCATGCTTTTGAAAGCGGAATAAGTTCTTTCTGGTCAGTTTGAACTTCACCTGATACAGTGTTCTAGTACAGTGTTTGATGTTTTCATGGATTTTGATAATTGGCAACAAGAAATATTATTCCTAAGTAGGAAACTGCAACCAAAACAAATTAAGCCTGGATTCAATGACCGGAACAAATTACAGCGAGATCGATAGATTACTTGCAGTCACATCTTACCATTTTAATAATAGTAACTGGTATCAGTAATAAAATATGTCAAATATTTACTGCAGAAGAGATCGATACCTGCATAGCCTTTTCTTGCACAATCAGACCAGGAGTCGTCCTTGGGTTGAGAAAGTTTTCCCTGAAAACAGTATATAATACTTTTTAGAGGAAAACTATTTAGCCAAGGTAGAGAAGAGATGAACTGATTACCTCAGAGTTTGGGAAGATAGTCTCCCCACCCTTTTGGACATTAGACAGGTACATAAGTACTGTAGCAATCCGATGTCCACCAAGTTGCTGGTTAGTTTTGTCATGAAAATAATCAAAATGTGGCTCATATTTTTCACCATTTTCGTAGTGTAATATCTGCATGGACTCCCCATTTTCTGATTTAAAAGGACTCGTTAGAACACTATACACAGAAAGTCTCACAAAACTATTTGAGATACAGTTACCTTCTGGAAGGAAGGTCCAAGCGGCAATCCTACGCTCGATTCTAGAAACAGTTTCATCCTTCAAGATAAAGAGACGATCACGTCAAGTCCGATAGTAATAAGAAGTCAGAGCTCTACTTTCCATTATTATGATAAATTACTCTAAAGCAAGGACATCCCAAAGAAAAGAAAAAAGGATAGATAGTGGTATACAACTGGAAAAGGCAATAGTTCATACAGATTTCGATGCCATTTAACTACGATTAAGAACACATTACTTGAGATGTTATAACGTAGTCTAGAAACAGGTCTCGGCAATTCCCTGAGTCTTAATCCTAGGATATGGGTTTTCTTTAATTCGATTTACTTGATCTTCTGGTAATACCTCAGTAACTTCTCCATTGATAAGATCCTGAAGGAAATTTATGTCTTCAAGCTTACTCCAGCTGTATTGATTAGATCCAAAGATACTCTTGTTCCGTTTTTAATAAGTTACTTGAAGTAGAATGGATAAACAACATTCTAGAAAAACAATGATGCTCCCGAACTATTTCTTTCATGGGAATCAAAAACAATATCCTATTTGGGTCAAATTGGTAAGGTTTGAGATGTTATAACGTAGTCTAGAAACAGGTCTCGGCAATTCCCTGAGTCTTAATCCTAGGATATGGGTTTTCTTTAATTCGATTTACTTGATCTTGTTGGGGTTTTTGGCCTTTTCTTTAGAAACTTTAGTCCCACATCGGATAGGCCAAAGAAGTTGTATCTCTATATATTAGCTATGCTAGTTTAGAGATGCACATGTGGTGTGGAGGTGCACATGGGTGTGCCATGTGGGGTTATTTTTCTAATGGAAAAAAGGCTAAATCAACAATTAAAAGCATTAATGCTTTTTGCTCTTGGGAAATTTATTTCCATGGAAGCTAAGCCCCGTAGGGGCTTAGCGACTCGGACTCGGACTCGGGCTCATGAGGCGTAATGTGGCGTTTTGTTAGCGCACTTTGCACTTAGCACGTCAGCATTGTCGCTAGGCGCATAGTGCGCTTAAGTTGCGCTCGTTGCGCGAGACACTTGCGCGGCCAGTTACGCGGCCAGTTGCGCAGGCCAGGTTGCGCGGCCAGGAGCGCTGCCAGGTTGCGCGACTAGGTTGCGCTGCCAGGTTGCGCGGCCCAGATTGCGCGACCAGGTGCGCGCCCAGTGGCGCGCCCAGTGGCGCAACCAGATGCGCGTCCAGTTGCACGGCTGGCGCAGGGTGCGCAGGTGGCACAAGTGGCTCAGTGCGCTTGCTGCGCAGTGTGCAAGGCGCACGGGGTGCGCGAGTGACGCAACTTGTTTCAAATCATGTCTGTGCATGATCTGAGCGGTTACTGCACGTTCGGAGTGGTTATTACCACGTTCCGAATGTTGTGCTAACCGGACAGTTGCTACTCGGGCCTATATAAGGTCTCTTCTCTCTCACAGGCAAGAGTACAGAACATATTCAGAGAGTTACGAAAGTTTACAAGTGTTTCTTAACACAAGTAAACAGAGCATGTCAGAGAGAAGAGAAGCTTTGCACCAGCGTTGCTTTTACACGGGAGTCCGTGTACGATCCGAGGAGTCAGTAGAGCAGAAGTGTTCCAAAGTTCTCCGACGAACTTGCTGGTTCCTGGAAGCTATTCGTGTGGGGGCGAATATAGCTTTGAGCAACGGTGATCATTCACCCCAGCAGGCCATCTTCCATCTTTCGCCTGTCATCTTCTTCGCTGCAGTGATTACGAAATCTTCTTAGATTCTCGTATATCATATGCTGCTGTGGATTACGAAATCTTTTTAGATTCTCGTAATATAATAACGAGATCTTCGTTATACTTGCGCAACCTTCCTAGAAGTGTTGCGTTGGAACATTGTTCTTACAATTGTTTCATCTTTTCAGTTTTCCATCGAAAAATTGTGCCCCGGCAATAACAGATCTTCTGGTAATACCTCAGTAACTTCTCCATTGATAAGATCCTGAAGGAAATTTATGTCTTCAAGCTTACTCCAGCTGTATTGATTAGATCCAAAGATACTCTTGTTCCGGTTTTTAATAAGTTACTTGAAGTAGAATGGTTAAACAACATTCTAGAAAAACAATAATGCTCCTGAACTATTTCTTTCATGGGAATCAAAAACAATATCCTATTTGGGTCAAATTGGTAAGGTTTGCACACTAATCATTCCTACTAGAGTAGCATCTCCAATACTTATATTTAAAAATAAAATGTTCCCTTGTATCAGAAAATCAGTTGCTTGAATTGTTGAAGTCGCCAAGTCGATGACGAGCAGCAAAAAGAAAATGCTCATCTAACGAGTTCATTCGAACGGGTGGTTGTTTGTAACAAAAAATTAAAGTGGTTTATAGTTGTCGATTTTAAAAAATATAATTCATAAACCACTTAAAACCTGGGTTTAACCCATTCAAATTCAAGTTGATCTGATAATTCGAACAATATCGTGTGTTACATATGGCTATCATTCAACATATCGTATGAAGGCCTCTTTCGTGGAAAGGAAGGGAAACTGATTCTTTGTCCTTTCAAAATTGCAATTCCAGTCAATTTTATTCTCGGTGTTTGGAAATGTCGGAAAAATTGGGGGGGAATGTGAATCCTTAGAGGGAAAAAGTGAATTCTTGGATTGGTAGGGGAACCATTTCCCCCCTATTTTTCTTCTTGCAAAGAAATGACTTCCTTGGCATTTTCTTTCCTTTGGGAAATTAAGATTCCTATTGATTTTTCTTTCCGATGTTTGGAAATGCCAAAGAATTTGGAAAGGAAAGTGAATACTTCAATGTGGAAAAGTGATTCCTTGCTTGGATGGATAGAATCACATTCCCCCCTAATTTCCCTTCCATTGGGAGTCACTTTCCTTTCCTCCTCAATTCTTTTGGCACCCAAATATAGGAAAGTAATCACTTTCCTTTCCCACCCCGAAAATTCCACGAACCAAATGAGGCCTTATTGTGCACACTGCATTGTAAGGCATTTAATTGTAATCAACAAGCCAGAAAGGTTGTGACCCGGCCATTTACATTGCCAAGTGTAATTGCGCACTTAGGTTAGTGGTGATGTGATCACATCCCCGTTAAACCTTACCCACCCCCCACCCCACCCCCCACCCCACCCCACCCTACCCTGAACATTCCCCACAATATGAACATGTAAAGAAATGGATGGCGGCATTGGTGAGTGATAATAAAAAGTGTCTAGGTTAGGGAGATAAGAGTACTTGTTTCTTGTCGAGGAACATGCCGGAGCTGGTGCGGACCTCGCTCATGACGCTCTTGCCGGAGTCGTTATCAGCGACCATGGATTTCTCCAGCTTGTCCCTCGCCTGTCCTCAACAAGAAATCAATCAACCGATCAATCAATTAAGAAGAGTTAAGAGAAGAAGATATTGATTCGCTTACGAGTGCGATTAGGTGATCGCATTCCTGGTGGGAGAGGAAGCCCTTGTAGAGGAAAGCCCTAGGGCGCCACGACAGCTGAGTGACCCGAGTGGGATCAAGGAGAACATCCCTCCCCCTCTCCCTCTCCGAAGAAGAAGAAGAAGAATGGAGGAACAGAAGGAGGAAGAAGAAGAAGAAGAAGAAGATTGTTGATGACACCTCTCCCATGGAAATGATGTGACCGACCACCACCGATGCCACCAACGCTAATGCCGTGTGTTTCCTTCTTCTTTCGTTTCTTTCGTTTCTTTCTTTATTCTTCAGTTGTTCGGAATAAATATAACATTTATGCGTTCTCTCTCTCTCTCTCTCTCTCTCTCTCTCTCTCCTTTTCTTGCTAAGCCAGCCAGGCCCAGCTGGTTGGTTATTTTGTTAATTAATTTAATTGTAGGAACCCCCACCTGCAGCTGTTTCAACTGCAAATGCTGTGGGCGTTTATGACCCAGATCTTCCACCACCACCACACCATCTTCCCACCATAAACGTGAACAATACTAGAAGACAATTTATAAGGACACATAACAAGTTGATCAAGACTAGCTAAGTATTATTTTTTCATTATTTACAAGTTTGTCACTCTATCCAAGTGGTAATATAAAGGATAACTCTTATAATTTTTGTCTTCTTCCTCACCCTCCATTCTCTCTTCCCCTTTTTCTCCAAACCCTAGTTCTTTCTACTTGTGGTCCCAACTTTTTTCTCAACCCCACATTTCTCCAAACCTTAGAAGATTCTCCAAGAAAGATTTTTAGTATATTCGGTACGATTACGTCAGCTAAACGACAAATTTTCTTAAATAATTTATTCTTTTGAAATAATCTTATATTTTGTCCCAATGTAGAAATTATGGAAGAAAGTGGATCATCACGTTTATCAATCGAGGAACCCGGATCTTCCGAAGAACACGACAAAACATCCAAAGAACTCTCGGTAAATTTTCGACCGACCAAATACGTAGTCGACACATAGAGTTCTCCCGAAGACTTGGACACTAGGACTACCATATATTGTAGCAGTCCCGAAACAAACAGTCTGTAAAGGTGGACTGCCACAAAACATGGCAGTCCAAGAAGTAACTAGAACTGCCAGATTATGCGGCAGTCTATATGTAGAAATACTGTACAACAGGACTGCCAAACTTTCTGGCAGTCCATAAAACACGAAGGACTGCCATATTACGCAGCAGTCTATGTGTAGAACTAGTGTAAAATAGGACTGCCACAAAACATGGCAGTCCAAGAAGTAACTAGGACTGCCAGATTACGCGGCAGTCTATGTGTAGAAATACTGTACAACAGGACTGCCAGACTTTCTGACAGTCCATAAAACACGAAGGACTGCCAGATTACGCGGCAGTCTAAGTGTAGAACTAGTGTAAAATAGGACTGCCAGACTTTCTGGCAGTCTATAAAACACGAAGGACTGCCAGACTGTCTGACAGTCCTGTTGTATAGTCCTAAAGGAATGCCAATTTTTCTTGACAGTCCTGAAGTTGTTCATATTGTATTTTTTTTTGGTAATTGTGATTGGCAAATTTTTTGGAAATTTAATGTAGGGCATACCACCTCCTATTTTCATTGACTTGAGTAATATATTTTAGAGTATCACATTTGAGTATCGGTTTTGATATGAGTATCTTATTAGAAAATATAAAGCGGAGTTGAGTATCACATTTATATTTGAGTATCGCAAATATATTTGAGTATCGGTTTGAGTATCACAAATATATTTGAGTATCGGTTTGAGTATCACATTTGACTTCACAGTAAGGTTTAACAAGGACTGCCCAGTTTTCTGGGCAGTCCTAGCTCACATCAAGTTTTAACTAGGACTGCCCAGTTCGCTGGCAGTCTTTCATGTATGATGGACTGCCAGAGAACTGGACAGTCCTAGCTAAAACTTGCTGTGAACTAGGACTGTAACTCCTCTTCCTGAAAATTTTGAATTATTTTTTATTATTATTTATTTGATTTATATGGGTAATAGTAGCTTTATTATTATTATTATTTTATTTATGAGAACACTAATCTTGTGTTATTAGTAACATCGATAATTTAATTAGGAATTTCTTAAATCCTAGATAAACAATGAGTTATTTGTATTTACCCCCCCAATTGTTAATCATATCTCTACTTCTCCCCCAAATTTATTTTAATTAGTATTACCCCCCCAATCTTCGGATAAAGTGCAAACAAACCCTTCTTAGATTTGCGTTTTTGCATTTGAAGACCCCTTATTTAAAAAAATTTCACATTTTCATTTTTGTTCCGTTTGTACCCATGTCGTTAACAGCCGTTAAAATACGTCTAAAAATACGATTTTACTCTCCTCCCACGCTCTCCCTCTCTCTCCGGTGGCGGGGGCTTGTCAAACGGGGCCGACCAGAGGAGAGGGGAGGGTAGCCGGCCAGCGGAGGGAGGAGGGGGCGGGTCGAGCTAGGGGTGAGCATTCGGTTAATTCAGTTCAAATCGAACCGAAAACTGAATTGAATCGAAAATCGAATAAGCAAAACCGAAACCGAACCAAATTGGCCCATAACTGAATCAAACTGAACCGAATTAAATCGGTTCGATTTTCGGTTTATTCAATTTTTTGGTTTATTTGCACTTTTTTGTTAATATATATAGTTCTTAAATATACCTAAATTTATTTAGTATATATCTGTAGTGTGTGTATTATATATATATATATATATATATATATATATATATATATATATATATATATATATATATATATATATATATTTTTTTTTTTTTTTTTTTTTTTTTTTTTTTTTTTTTTTTTGAGGGTGTCCACTTCTTAATGGTGCTTGGAGGCATGCCCCCAAGGGGGCTCGAACCCGCGCCACTGCGCCGGGGTGCTCCACCTTTCCCAACGGGCTACGGCCACTGGTACGCTGTAGTGTGTATATATATATATATATAAACCAAATTTTCTTATTCGGTTTTAGGTTTTGGACCGAAACCGAAATCCGAAACCGAATAAGAAAATTTAGTATTTTCAAAACCGAAATCGAACCGAATATTTTTTAAAGCGAATCGAATCTCGGTTCGGTTCGGTTCGATTTTTTCTTATTCGGTCCCCCTCGACCCCACTCCTCCCTCCGCAGGCCGGCCATGCTCGACCTAGGGGTGAGCATTATTCGATTTTGCACCGAAAATCGAATCGAATCGAATAAGAGATTCGGTTCGATTTAAAAAAATTTGTTTCGGTTTTGGTTTTGAAAATACTAAAAAAAATTATTCGATTTCGGTCCAAAACCGAAAACCGAAAACCGAATATATATATATATATATATATATATATATATATATATATATATATATATATATATTTTGGACCGAAACCGAATAAGAAAATTTAGTATTTTCAAAACCGAAATCGAACCGAATCTTTTTTAAAGCGAATCGAATCTCGGTTCGGTTCGATTTTTTCTTATGTGGTCCCCCTCGACCCCCCTCCTCCCTCCGCTGGCCGGCCCCCTCGACCCGCCCCCTCCTCCCTCCGCTGGCTAGCCCCCCCAATCCCCCTCCTCCCTACGCTGGCCGGCCATGCTCGACCTAGGGGTGAGCATTATTCGGTTTTGCACCGAAAATTGAACCGAATCGAATAAGAGATTCTGTTCGATTTAAAAAAAAATTGGTTCGATTTTGGTTTTGAAAATACTAAAAAAATTTATTCGATTTCGGTTTCGGTCCAAAACATATATATATATATATATATATAGATATATATATATATATATATATATATATATAGAGAGAGAGAGAGAGAGAGAGAGATAGAGAGGTATATCTCTCTCTCTCTCTCTCTCTCTCTATATATATATATATATATATATATATATATATATATATAGAGAGAGAGAGAGAGAGAGAGAGTGGTATATACTAAATAAATATATATATGTATATACTACAGATATATACTAAATAAATTTAGGTATATTTAAGTACTATATATTAAAAAAAATGTGCAAATAAACCAAAAAAAAAATGAATAAACCGAAAATCGAACCGATTTAATTCGGTTCGGTTTGATTCGGTTATGGGCCAATTCTGTTCGGTTTCAGTTTTGCGCTTATTCGATTTTCGGTTCAATTCGATTTTCGGTTCGGTTTGAACCGAATTAACCGAATGCTCACCCCTAGCTCGACCCGCCCCCTCCTCCCTCCGTTGGCCGGCCACCCTCCCCTCTCCTCTGATCAGCCCCGCTTGACAAGTCCCTACCACCGGAGAGAGAGGGGGGGAGGGGTAAAATCTTATTTTTAGACGTATTTTAACGGCTTTTAACGGCAGAGGTGCAAACTGAACAAAAATTAAAATGTGGAGTTTTTTTTATAAACAAAAGGTCTTCAAATACAAAAACAAAAATCTAAAGAGGGTTTGTTTGCACTTTACCATAGGATTGGGGGGGTTACACTAATTAAAATAAAATTGGGGGGGAATTAGAAATATGATTAGCAATTGGGGGGGTAAATACAAATAACTCATAAACAATTTACAAGTTTAGGATTTCTCTTGATATTTTTTTTAATAATAAGAAAGGAGTTAGCATTATCACCCTTTAGAAAGTCCATTAACAAAGCCTCAACGACTACATCTAGATTGAGCTTTCAAACCTCTTATATATTATATAAACACATATTATAGTTCTAATCAAATATTCTATTTTGACAATCTAGATAGACGTCGCCTATTCATATGGATAGATCTGAATAGACTATTCAAATATTTTTCTCCTTCAATGAATCACCTGTAACCGACCTTATCTCATGAACTCTTTTTATATATATGTATGAAAATAATAATAATAATAATAACAAACTTCCTCTCATCTCCCCTCCTCCGCAAGACCCGACCGGCGTCGAGCTCACCCTGTGGCGATGACCACCTGCAACCGAGCCCTATTCGGTTCTTCCTCGTCTCCCTGCTGTCGGCGCGAATACTCGACGCAGTAACGGTCCATCCGCCGCGCCTACCCTTGACAAGCCCGTATGTTCCATCACAACCACATGTACGCGAACCATGGTGCGCAGACGCTGTTCTGACCGACCCCGTAAAATGCCAGACGACCTACGTGTCGAAGCCATGCCGAGTGCCGTAAGGCTACTCGCCGAGGAGCATGGGCCAAGTCGAAGCTGGCGTTTGTCGAGTCACACCCCCACCTATATATGCTTTCCTCCTAGGACTTCTCGGCAACGGCCGAAACAACCACCGCACACTGCATAAGCGTTATCAAGTCGAGCACGACCACTGCCACGTCAAGAAGTCAGCCAGATCACCAACCTTCAACCTTCGTACTTCGTAAACGCCGAACAACGACAGCTCTGATCGAGCAAACTCCACAGCGTTTGTATGATGTGCCGAAGATGGGGACTAGCTTCTCTCTATAGTATTGGTGAGTCCTTTAAACTTTTCTTTAGCCTCTTTTCGTTCTTACAAGCACAGATAATAATAATAATAATAATAATAATAATAATAATAATATGGTAACTTTGGGTTCATGTGGAAAAAGAGAGAGGGAGATGTTAGCAGTGCTCAAATATTAGAACAATGTGTATGTGTAGGGAAGAATAGGAGAAGAAATTAATATATGGTGAAACAATTTTCGTTCTCATTTAATAGAAGTAGAAGGGAGTCAAGGGACACAGTTGTGTTTGTACACATAGCAAGCAAAGAGGAAAGAGAATAAGTTATAAGAAAATATTCCTTTGGAGAGCGTGTGCTTTCTGTTCTCAACCAAAGTTCTTTCCAAATTTACATATAGGCCCTTCCTTTTCCTCTTTTACATGATTAACCATAGGCTAGATATGTGTATATGTATATAGTCAGAGAAGTAAATCTAACATTTCATTTTATGTTTTGAAAGATATGGTATACTTAATTAGATTACAAGTTAAGTAATCAATATTTAAAAGACTATTATATATTTTAATTAGAAATTATATAAAGCCTAACAATAGTCTAAATTGTAAATAATAAGACAAAAAAACCATAATAATAAAAAATGACAGGAATTAAATACTAGAAAATAACCATGGATTTTGTTGATTTTTAGGCTTACAATCTCTTTTGAGTTCTTGCCCACATCACAGATTGGACGACTTTGCATGCAAGTATACCTTGCCGAACATATACAGTATTTACATTGTTTCATCTTTCTTTATTGTATTCCTTTTTATATTGTCACATGATTCCATATTGTGATTGATTTATCTTGATCGTTTTACTTATTCTAGAATACGTGCACGTATAGGAGATTCGACATTGCTTGATTATTGGTCTTTTCGTGTTACCTTGTCTCGTGATTGAGTTGTCAGTTTCTATATCCTGTTCTTGACTTGACTATTCTTGACTGGGAGTATCTTGCATTGTACTACATTTGAGATATACTATAGATTGGGAGTATCTTACATTGTACTACGACCTATAGTCGATTCTTTATCTTGATATTTCTTGATTGACTTGACTTGAGACATACTATAGATCGGGAGTATCTTACATTGTACTATGACCTATAGCATATATTGATTGATTGATTGACTTGACTTGCGACACTATAGATTGGGAGTATCTTGCATTGTACTACAAGCTATAGGAGTTCTGATTGATAGTTAGCCAAGTCTAGTATTGCATTTTCTCATGACTCGTCGTCCTTAGATGTTCTTCTTGCAGTATTCTTATCCTCCATACATGTTATTTACTATTATATTAGTAGACATGTTTTATGTATCTTGCTAGTCCTCTGAGGACCTGATGATCTTTTCAGGTAGCTGATTGTACGGAGTTAGTTAGCTGAGCATGTGGTAGTTGACTTCATCTGCATGATTCAGGTATTTTGTTAGTATTATCGATTTACTATCTTTCTCGTGCTTTCATGATATATCCTGCTTATCAGCGTAGCTTTATAGACTCATATTATTCTTGGAGTCTAATCGGACATATATGCTAGTGGGCTGCAGACCACGACCCATACTTGTTCATTCTTATTTTATATGATTCCTGTGGATTGAGATATAGTTTAGATTAGACATGATATCCTATTCTGGATAGCTTATACGTATTCGAGTCGGGCTGGAGTCTGCTCGATACGTAGCTGGCTTGCTCACGCACTCGTGTCCGAAAATCGGGTACGGATCGTGACAAGGACTGCCCAGAAAACTAGACAGTCCTTGTTAACAGAAAGTTTAAACTTAGACTGCCCAGTTCTCTGGCAGTCCTTCATGCATGATGGACTGCCAGAGAACTGGGCAGTCCTAGTTAAAACTTTCTGTTAACAAGGACTGCCCAGTTTCCTGGACAGTCCTAGTTCACAACAAGTTTTAGCTAGGACTGCCCAGTTCTCTGGCAGTCCATCATGCATGAAGGACTGTCAGAGAACTTGGCAGTCCTAGTTAAAACTTGCTGTGAACTAGGACTGCCCAGGAAACTGGGCAGTCCTTGTTAACAGAAAGTTTTAACTAGGACTGCCTAGTTCTATGGAGAACTGGGCAGTCCTAGTTAAAACTTTGCGATACATGATACTTAATCAAATACTTCAATCAAATACGACGCTCAAACGATACTCAATCAAGTAGGATGCTCAAACACAATATGATACTTATACGACATTAAGTATTCAAAACATATTACAACAAAATGTTGGTGTTCAAAACATATTACAACAAAAACGACATAAGTATTCAAAACACATTACAACAAAAGCGACACACAAATTGTTCAAACAAATACAACAAAGTCATTTTGTCTCATGACGCATCTTAGTGCGTCGCTCGTTTTTGAGAAATGGATAGTCCGATGCGATGTTCTGCATCTGGTTAGCAACGTCCACGTAGTTCTCTCCCTTGCACAGCACGAGACTTTTTTCCATGTTTCTTACTTTGGAAGCCTGAAGGAAAAAATAAGGGTTAAAATTAGCCAGTTACTATACTGGTAAACATTAATTCGACATACTACTACTTGCCATCTTTTGCAGTGCATCAAGAAGGCCTGTTTTGTTTGGTAGAGGAGCAGCTACCGGCACTTCATCACCTCGCATATCTGGATTCAACATCATACCATGTCTGGCCTCTACATAACAATTCATATAGTCATCACTACAATCCCACATCTGCACCACCGGAAGTCGTTTCGTTTCACCGACTACGTGACGTTGCCACTCAGTGAAGAAGTAAGAGCCCCAACGGTAGTCCGGCGGGACATAGGTTGATGCTTTGGTCCCTTTTGGAGAAGTCCTCAAATTCAATGTGCTCGGTATAGTTTGCACGTAGCCAAAATGACGAAGCACTCTGTCTGGCATGTGAGGCTCCTCAATTTCATGACAGGATATCAGACCTTGAAATAGTGAAACTTCTTGCAACAAACGAGAACTATTTTGAAGATCCCGATATGGATGCCAAATAATCTACATCATAGTATAAGTAATCAAGACTTAAGAAGTTAGTATTGTTTCATTAGAATGAAATCCTAAGTAAATGAAAATTTAAGTTAGCATTGTTTCACCTCCTTTTCGTTCATATCTTCAAGTGCGACACGTAGGAAAGCCAAAGTATGCGGATGTCTGCTATCTATCTTAACTGGATTCCACTTACACATTCTAGGTAGCTGCTCATCGTACTCTTTGTTAAGAGTAGCCCTCTTTAGTGTCGAAAAATGTTCGTATATCCATGCATGTACATGAAATGTAGAATGAACACATATTAATCGACCTAATTTGATTTAAACTATAAACAAAGTACGATTTAATTGACTCACATGGAGCAGAGTTTGACAACCAGCTATAGTCTTCGATCCAACTCGAGATACAGCCCCAAGTTCGCGGTAGAGATAAGCTTATATATTTGGTCGCTTCCAAAGGATATTTGATCCACAGTGCCTAAGTTCATAAAATTGTTTATATATTTGGCGTAAATCGAGGTTCCGGACTTGTCCAGAATACAGACGGCTCCTAAGATGAAATACATGTATGCCCGGGCTACTACATCGTCATTGTCGTCGTCCTCATCGTCATCTTCATCGTCATCATCGTCATCATCATCAATGCGTGTATTCCTCAGAAAACTCAAAGGTACTCCGTACAACTTCTTAAACTCGGGGAGACTGACAAAATTCTTTGCCTCAATACCGAGTGAATTGGCGACCAATTCCACCATCTCGTCATACATCTCAAAGTCGCCCGTAGAATAATTCATCAGCATTAGACGACCATCAACTCTAAGTCCCAAAATGTAGTGGACGTCGTCGAGGGTGATCGTCAACTCCCCGGATGAGAAATAGAAACTGTTTGTTTCGGGATGCTACCGCTCCACAAACGCAAAGATCAGTGCATGATCCAAGATCTTATACGAGTGTTTCGTAATATGTTGCAACCCAGTGGGGATGATTTTGGCCTTCACACCTTCTTTCAAATTGTCAAAATCCCATGTACTGCACATCTTAGCGTGGTTAATGACCCACAAGATACGCAAGCTTTTCTGAAAATAAAAAAAGATAAAGAATATATAAATATAAAATATAACTACTATTTTCAAAAGTCAATTTACATCTAAGGTAATGAACTTGCCAGATCCTTCCAAATTTGGTAAGATATGTGGTTAGGCAGAGACTTCAATAGTGAGCAACCGATTGGGCTCACTTTCCGATCAGCTCTATCAGAAGCGGCCTTCTCGTGAGAAGGTCCGGAACCATCGTCCCCCTTCTATGAACAATGGCCAAATCATCATCGGAGGAGGAAGAATTATGGCGAGTCTTCTGTTGCTTCGATTTACTTACAATGCGTTTGGTTCGACGTGTTGTAGTCTGAGTGGGTGCCTCCGGTTCTCTTATCGTTATTGGTTTATCGCGAACTCGCTCAGCTTCACGTTCCTTCCGCTCTGATGCGGTAGGACATTTTCTTTCAGGCTCGACGTCAACGTCCTTCGTCTTCGGATTCGGCTCGTGACTACGAATATTTAATATCAATCGAAGAATACTTAGCAAACAGCAAACAAGTAGTACAATGCAGGACTGCTCATGTTTCTGGCATCCTGTATACTGTTAGGACTGCCTAAAACTATGGCAGTCTACTTGTACAACAAGTATAACACAAGACTGACGTACTTTTTGGCAGTCCTAGATGAATAAAGGACTGCCAAAAAGTGCGACAGTCCTGTGTTTTATTTGCTGTACAAGTGGACTGCCACAGTTTCAGGCAGTCATAACAGTACATAGGACTGCCAGAAACTGTGGCAGTCCACTTGTACAGCAAGTATAACACAGGACTGCCACACTTTGTGGCAGTCCTAGATGTATAAAGGACTGCCACAAAGTGCGGTAGTCCTGTGTTATACTTGCTGTATAAGTGGACTGCCACAGTTTCTGGCAGTCCTAACAGTACATAGGACTGCCAAAAACATGGACAGTCCTAGTCGACTCGAGATTTTCTAAACTATCATTCCATTACAAATTCGTGATCATCTAGAACGACTGTCCGTCATCTTAACTATCATTCCATTACAATGTATACTTGGATTTTTCGAACTAAATTATTAGGATTTTGGGGGAAAATTGACAACTTTAAGTATTAGGGTTCTTACCTTGATTGAGAGGAACGTTTGCATGCCATCGTAGGGAAAGAGAGTTGGAAAATGGTGGAGAAGAAGATCCAAAATAATATGTAGCTTCAGGAGTGGAAAATGGTGGAGAGGAAGAAGAAAAAGAAGAGGAGGGAAAATAGGGTTTGTGAAGAGAGAGAGAGAGAGAGAGAGAGAGTGAAATTTAGAAATGAGATTGATTTTTGGGGTTTGGGGGGTGTGGGGTTTGGACAGCCCCCTGAGTGGAATATTTGGATAGCCCGAGTAAATCTCCTCAAACATTGGCTAACCCTAATCCTGGCTAGCCCCGATCAAATTCTTATGTGCCCTTATAAACCTACTAGGATTATAATCAGGATTATAACCTTTTACAACCATCTCATAACGGTTGTCAATGGGTCTTTTTTTATGTAGGATAAAAAGAAGGAGAGGACCAATTGACAACAGTTATGTGACCATAATCACATTTACGTGTAAATTTGACATTATTAATACTAGTAGTTGTGTACGTACTTTGTACATTATTTATTTATTTATTACATAATAAAAAATATTTGAAAATATTGCATAATAAGTTGATAATTATTATTTACCAATTATTATGCTATATTTTTCTTTTTCAAAAGTTAAATATTTGTAATACAATCTTTTTTGTGAATTTTTTTTATTTTTTTCTTCCTTTTTGATAAAACTAAAATATTTGTAAATAATTAGTATTTATACCATTTATAATATTATAAAGTAAAAGATATTAATAGTGGAAAGAGACATGATAATGGATACTAAGTATTTATTATGATAGTGGGTATTAATAACTAGAAGTTGTTGAGATACTCACTTTCGGGGTTGGTTTTTATGAAAACCCTACCCGCAGGATGGGTTTTATGAAATACCCAAAATAATATATTTTTACGTTAAATATTCCAAGATTCCCTTTCGATGCTCTGTATTTAAAAAATTGACATTTTGATAAAACCATAACTACCCCTTCGCGCAAATTTGGTCATATATATATATATATATATATATATATATATATATATATATATATATATATATATATATATATATATATATATATATGAATTTGAATTCACAAACTCATATTTGGATTGCGATTTTTGTCTTCTTCTTCACGAGAGATCTGAATTCTATTACTCTCATCTTCAGCAGAGATCGTAAAGATTGTTCGTAGTTTACTGTACTTTTCTTCAGTCAAACTTCGATTATCGCTCATCATCATTATCATCATCTTCGTGGAGAGATTTAAAGTTTTCTGACGATAAGGTCAATTGTGGAGAGAAGATCTTCTTCACTTTCTGTAGATCTTAAAACAAGGTGAGAGTTTAGATATGTAGAAATTCATTCATCATCTTCGTAGATCTCAAATTTTTTGCTGAATTTGAATTTGTTATGAAGATTTTTAATTGAGAAACGATTAGAGAGATCTTTAATCTGGTTCTTTTGTGCGAATATGACGGCGAATAATATTCACCGTGCTAATATGACGAGGAATGATCATCCTCCGTTCACTTGTCACAGAGAAAGATCATTCTTCGTTCATTTTCACGGAGAACGGTAGTTCTCCGTTTCACACATGACGGGGAATAGTCATTCTTCGTTATAGTAGGACGGAGAATGATCATTCTCAGTGAGTTTTAGACGGAGAATGATCATTCTCCGTGAGTTTTAGACGGAGAATGATCATTCTCCGTTATATTTGAACATAGAATGATCAGAAATGTGTTGTTCTGGTTTGTGATCTCTTCTATTTTTATGTTATCAGGGGGATGGATTCAAGCTGTTTAGTTAATCTTTATTTTAAGGGAGACCTACTTTTCTGCCGTGTCACTTATAAATGTACCGTAAAAATTTTAAAGCATTAAGTGTGCGATCGATGGACTTCTTTGGATCCACTTTCCTTTCGTTTCAAGTTTTTGCATTCTGATGGGACTGAACTGTACGTTGACAATGATTTTTGGCTTCGGTCATTGGTTGGTGGTTTCCACGGTACCCATGACGTGAGCTTTGATCTATTTGTGGAGCAAGTATATCCTCCATGTTCTTCATCGACATCTTTTCCTTGTCAAAACAATCCCATGGTACCTTCGTCTTCCTCTTCTAGATCTTTGAGTATATGTTCTTCTACTGTAAAGGATAAACGAGTAGTAGAATTTTATGAGGGCTCACTTGAGACAGTAAAGAAGAGGAAATCAAATATATGGCCTGGATCAATTACCGGCGTTGGTAAGATTTTTCTACATGGTGTTGAATGTCACGCCCCGCTCCCATAGGAGCGATCGTCCTTGCTAAGGCGTGATGCCGCATGAGCCTAGATTGCGCTCGTGTAAGACGGGTTCTATAACGGTCGATTACAGCGGTTGCGACGGGGTCGTCGCACAGAAGTCCCAAGCAGAGACATTGAATATGCCAGCAAAAATTTAGAACAAAACACAAGTCATACAAAAGAGGCATTTTATTAATATTGAAACAAGGATTACAATAGGGCGCAAGGCCAAGATTACAAGTCACTCAAGCTCACTCTTCTCACATTATAAGTCACTCAGCTCTCTCTCTTCTCTCAATACAAGTCTTGAACCAGCGGATGCTTCAGAGAGGCGATGTCCATACATTATGTCTCGTATAAGTCTTGACTCTACGCGGCCGCACGCTTCGAATCGCCAAGGAACTCCGTGCCTCGACGCATCCAAGCGAGCTCTAATATTTCAGCGTAACATATTGAATGAGAAATAAAATGATGCACGAAGTGCAATGGGTTGTGAATATTGGTTGCACCAATTCGAAAACTTAAATAATGCGTTGCAATGAAAGTGATAAGTCAATATCGAATGTGTTGAACGGATTTGAGCATTGACTTTGAAAGTCGAAAATAATTGTTGTATGAGGTGCAACAGATGTCGAAAATAAATTGTTGTATGAGGTGCAACAGATGTCAAAAATAAAATTGTTGTACGAGGTGCACTGAATGTCGGAAATAAGTCGTTGCACGATGTGCAACGCGTGTCGGAAGTAAATTGTTGTACGTAGTGCAACGCATATCAAAGTAATTGTTGCACGGAGTGCAAAGGAGATTGAAATAAATCGTTGCACAAGATACAACGGAAGGAACTGAAATTATAAATCGATAGAACGAATCATTCGGTTGCACACCGAACTTGCGTTGGCAAATAAAAATATTGGTCGAGTTATGTCGGATTTAATTTAATCAAAGTTACGGTTGTGATCAAGCACGATCACTACGGAAATCGTTAGTCGGAAGAGATTGTTGGTTCATAGTGAGTATAATACGAGGGAAATGACTTAATTTTCGAGTGGTATATGCCATACCACGTATGCGATGAATGACTCAATTTAGAGTGGTATATGGTATACCACTTGTGCGATGAATTGCATCGACGCATTATGAGAATTACGAAAGGTTTGTCCGCAACGGACGGGAGAGTACCGAGACTCGATAGAAAATTTGTATGACGGTATGTTGATGCAAGTGTTCTTCAAAAATTGGTTGGAATGATAAGGCAAAACTCGTATCAATGAATGATACGTCGGACGAAAATTTATAAGTCGATCGAACGACCGAGACTAGCGGAACGATTATGCCTTGAAGCAATAATCGGATCGCACGATGTGCGACTTCGGTGAAGAGTTAGTTGATGCAGGTAAATAATGCCTAAGAGATGTTGGTTACGTTACGGTGAAACTTATTTGAGTACGACTGAAACACGCAAAAACTTAGAGGGCGTGATCGTACAACTCGAGGGTTCGATGTTGGATAATCGGTAACTCGGTTATGCGATCAAAGTATAATAGAGTGCACGAATCGAGAAACGATTCGAGATGTAGGGAAATGTTTGTGGAGAACTTGGACTTATGCAATGCAAGTTGTCGACGTTGAAACAGAATCAAAGTTGACCCTTACGCTATCAAAATTGATACGATGTATCGAGATCCATACGTAAGAAAACATAATCACGATGTGAGAATACGAAATGGAGTGTGCCTCGCGCTATCAAAATTTAGTAAATAACAATACGAGAATGAACGTGTAACCACCACTTTTCTAAAATAAGGATAATTTTGAACTTTTGTAAAATTGATTATTTAATAATAGGTTTAAATCATGTTATTGATTTATTGGTAAATTTTAATTATTTTAATATCATTAAATTAGTGTTTGTGATTTTGTTCTTTGGCTAGTATAACCTTAGAGCTGCTTAGCCTAGAGACTAACCATGACCATGGAGGCCTAACCCATGTGATTAGATTAGCTAATTACTACTTTTTAGGCTAAGGATATTTTGGTCATTTTGTGACTTTTGAATTATTTAGGATTTTGATTAATTGGTGAATTTTAGATTATTTTAATAATATTTAAATTGATGTATTGTGATTTTGGTCATTTTTATATTTTAATATTGATTTTACGGAATTTGTTTAGTCGGGTTTGAGTTTCGTTTCGTTCCGACTTGTATTAGTGACCCGGGTAGCTTAGACTCTAGATGGGACCCCAAGATTAGTTAGTCATGGCCCACAAACCCCACTAATTAAGTTAGTAAGTTTAGACTAATCTCACTTGCTTAGAATGGTTAAATTAGAGACTTAACTTGACCTTTTTAACCACAAACCTTGTCATGACTTAAGTTGACCCAAAGGAGACTTGTAGGGGCATCTTGGAAATTTCACATAGGTCCATTAGGGTATGTATGGCCAGCCACCTATAGGAGGAGATGTGTCCCTCTCTTTCATTTCATACTTGCCTCTTTTTTTCTAAAATTTGTTCTTTCCCAAACTTGAGAGCTTCCCTCTTGATTTTGATCTCCAAATCCCTACATTCTTCTTCTAATCTTCCATTATTTCTTCTCATTCAACCAAGGAGGAGGTACTAGCAAGGATTGGAAGCAAGGAGCAAGGAAGGGTGTCCATTTTGGAGGAGCTTTCATGTCGGAATCGTGTCCTTTGAGTGTATCAATGGGATCCCACTTCCAATATGTATAACCATCTCTCTATTTCAATTTTCCTTGCATTTTAGTTAGATTTGAATCCATAGGATCCACTCCCATGCATGTATAACCATTAGATTTTAATTTGAGGCTCTTTGAAGTCCTTTTTAGGAAGTTTGAATAGGTTTGGTGTCCTACTTGTGGAGTTTCCAATATAGCACATCCCATGTGTTTGTGTTTATGCAAATAGACTATTTTGCGATTTAATTTCAGTTTTAGGATGGTTAGAGAGTGGATTGATCTTAGTTAGGATGGTTAGAATGAGTTTTATTTGGATAACTATGTTGGTATCCAAGTATCTTGGCCTACATGTATTTCTTTTGCCCAAAATAATCCAAATTCGTCATAATTTTTATCCACGTTTTTAGTAGCCAGATCAACTTAGAAATGTCATAACTTTTAGCTCAGAACTCCGATTAATCTTCCCTTATTTTTAAAAGAACCGTATCGAAGTTAGCTTTCCAAATATATATTTAGTAGGACAAAATCGTTCTAGAACTTTCTGTAAAATTATTTGAGTGTCAGCTGTACGAAAGACGAACGCGTTTCGGTGTTTTCGCGATTCCGGGAGCTTCCGGACACGAAAATACGATCCGTTTGAAATTTCGGAAAGCTAACACGAAGAGTTACAACATACTTTAATCCTAGAATTAGTGAAGGCTTAATTGGTATAGTATTAGTTTTAAGTAGAAGAGTGACTATACGACATAGACATTTTGTGTATCCTATGAGCCTATGTAGTATGGATATCATGTGAATGTAGGTATCATAGGTTGCCAAGAATATATGATATAGTATATATATATATATATATATATATATATATATATATATATATTATTGTTAGGTAATATATGTTAGTATAGTGTGTGTGTGTTTGAATGACATCAGGATGTGTGTGATTAGTAGAGAGAAGTAAGATTGATAGAGGATATGTGCTAGTATGTGTTTGATGTTGTATAGATGGTAGTGTAGTGTGTGTGTGTGTGTTATGAAGGTGAGAGAGTTGGGAGGATCATGCCATCCTATTTGACTTAAGACTAGTGTGGTTTGTTGAGTTATTTGTGTTTTGGTTGAGTGGTAGTGTGTTTGTATATAGATGTGTATGGGTGTGTTAGAAGAGAGAGGGTGGATTTGGTATATATGTTTGTGTGTGTGTTAGTGTTGGAGTAGAGAGGGATTTAGATGTTGTATGTATGGATATGTTAGTATGTTAGTGGTTATGTTAGAATCTATGTAGAGGTTAGAGGTATCTTAGAAGTTAGATAGTGATATCTTGTATAAGTTAGATAGTTGTGTTAGTCTATGTTATTGTTAGTTAGAGATGACAAGTATTAGTTGGTTAGAGTTAGAGATGGATATATATACATATATGTTATGGTTAGATATTAGTTAGTGGATGTTAGTTGTGTTTGGTTTGTAAGTTAGAATAGATGGTTAGAAGTTATATGTTAGAGTTGGTTAGTATCTTGTATTAGAGATATAGGTTAGGATATAGAGTGATATCTTGAGATACCATAGTGGTATCTTAGGATATTTTGGATATTTGTCCATTACCTTAAGGTAATATATTTACCTACAAGGTAAAGGGGACTTACCTACAAGGTAGAGGGGGTTTACTTTATACTAAGGTATTAGATACTAAGGTATTATCTATCTAATATTTTAGGGTGGATGGTTACAGGCTAGAAATTTAAAGTATTAGTATTAGAGGTTAAGGTATTAGTTTCCAACCAAGGTAATGGTTTACCTTACCTTAAGGTAATGGATTTACCATATTACAAGATAAGGTATTGGGTTTACCTAGGTAACTAAGGTTAGATATCTAAGTTATTGGTTAGCTAGTAGCTTAGGATATATATTAGATATCTAAGATTGATATCTTGGTAGTTAAGGTATTTATACCTAGACTAAGGTATTGGATTTTTAACTAAGGTATTGGTATTAGGATATCAATAAGACTAAGGTATATGGTATCTTGGGGGTAAGATATAGGTTGGTATCTTACTAGTATCTAGTATCTACGTTAGTATCTTAGGATGTAGATGAGTGTGTATCCTAAGATACAAATCAGTATCTTAGAGGGTAAATTAGTAGGCTAAAGAAATGTCTAAGGTATTGACAAGGTAATGGGGATTACCTATAGTCTAAGGGTAAGGTATTGGTAGGATATTAAGATAGACGGTTAGATACTAATCTAAAGTATTAGTAGGATCTATTAGCCTAGGTTAGTGAGTTTTCTACTAACCTAAGGTAATATAATACTAAGGTATGGGTATAACCTAGTATCTAAGGTATTAGATTATCTTGGTAGGTAATGGTTAGACTTGGATTATCTCGGTAGGTAATGGTTAGACTTGAGTTATCTTGGTAGGTAATGGTTAGAAGTGGATTATCTTGGTAGGTAATGGTTAGAAGTCGGTTATCTTGGTAGGTAATGGTTAGAAGTGGGTTATCTTGGTAGGTAATGGTTAGAAGTCAGTTATCTTGGTAGGTAATGGTTAGAAGTGGGTTATCTGGGTAGGTAATGGTTAGAAGTAGGTTATCTTGGTAGGTAATGGTTAGAAGTGGATTATCTTGGTAGGTAATGGTTAGAAGTGGGTTATTTGGGTAGGTAATGGTTAGAAGTGGATTATCTTAGTAGATAATGGTTAGAAGTGCGTTATCTAGGTAGGTAATGGTTATAAGTGAGTTATCTTGGTAGGTAAAGATTAGAAATAAGATACTTGACTTAGATTTTACCCTGTTTGACTAAAGTTGACTTTTTTGTCTCAAAGTCAACTATAGGTCAACTCTTGACCTAGTAGATCTAGATTAACTTGGTTTGATCTTATTTGACCTAGTTTGACTTTGTTAGACCTAGTATGACTTAGATTGACTTAGCATGACCTAGTTGATCTAGTTGATTTAGTTTGACTTAGTTGACTTGTGTGACTTAGTTTGACCTAGATTTGTATAGCATATACTAGAAATCATGTCATACACTATTAAACCCTAATTAACTCATGATATCTTATCTTTAGGTCTGTAACATCACTCTGAGCATCTATTCTCACTGACAGCTCAGGACCGCAGGCGAGTACATTCACTGATAGTTTTTATTGTCTTAATATCTGCTATATCCGATTCAGTTGTAGTGTCTTACTTGATTCATGACACGATGATTTCACGGACTAGTATACGTCGGATCCTGTCATAAGATGTTGTTCCTAGATTACTTGGTATATTGGTACATTGCTCGACTTGTTACCTGTACTTGTATAGACATTGACTTGGGAGTGGGCTGGCCCCCTGCTTTTGAGTCCCGTGTCATGACGTGTCATGTCCGGATCCATTATACTATTCGGGGATAGAGAGTTATTAGTGGTTGTGTGATCAAATCCCTACTTGTTCTTCACACTCGTACCTGTTACTTGTTCATAGCTATACCCTCACCTCACGACGGGTAGAGCCTGACCCTACTTGTTCATAGCTTTCTATGGTGGCCGGCCTGATCTTGCTTTTTTGTACACCTGTTCATAGCCGGTCAGATGGAACAACCTGATCTGGACCTAAGTCGATCACATAACGCACTAATAATTCATGGCACCTTTTATGTTTACTTTTATATATCATATATCCTGTTCTGTTCTACATTTCTATATTATTACCATGACATGATATCCTGTTTTACATATCCAGTTACATTTTCTGTTTTGTATTTATCTTGTACTTCATTATAATTGTCTCTTATAGAATTTGTCAATTCATATGGAACTGCTGTTAGTGTTTGTACTTGCTCATATCCTGACAGGATAATCCCGTTGATGTTTACAGATCATATAGATGCTGACTGCTCGACCTTCTATGGGTTTGGCATAGACGGTGAGTACTACATGGACATCCATGTGGAGTCGGTGCCCATTGAGGATGTACCGTCTACTTAGACTTAGACTAGTTAGGCTTGACTGGACTGCGATCCAGCTGGTACTTGAGACTTGTAGTATACTTATTATTTTGGGATCTTATGTTATGTTTTGAACTCAAACTTGTGTTAGTATCTTGCATCTATTTCCAGTTATTTCCTTCTATCATATTTCTATATTTCGTGCTATCTTCCTTAGAAGTTTTGTGATTGAGTTGTGACATTATATACCTTCGTGCGGAGATGACAGGTACTATTATATTGTGTCTAGATGTTGTATGTTATAGAGGAGCTATACAGCGTTCTATCGCCGATACTGCGACGTAGGCTGGACGTACCTACGTGCTCGTGCCCCTACTTTGGGTGCGGGTCGTGACACATTTTTGTGGTGGCCCATGCAGGTCAGAGTTGCAACTAGTGCGATTTCGTAGTGGTGCTCGACTTAGATTGCTGCTACGAGCCTACTGTTAGGATATAGGATTAGGCAGTATAGAGAGTTACTCAATCACAGTTAGGACTACTTGAAAAGATTCCTGGGATGACCCTTGAGAATCTCATTATAAACTATCTCGAAATTCGATTCCGACAGTTTCTGTCTACTTCCTTGTTCATCGTTGAATTTGATTCTTGGTATTCATTATTGACTTGATTTTCTACCAAGATAAGATTATGGGCTAGGTTGCCTCAGTCATGGAATCTTGAGTCTTCTACAACCATACTAGCTGGTTTGGCGATGAGATAGAGTCTGATTTTGGATGTATTTCTCGGGTGTGGGAATTTAAAATTTTTGCAACCAAGCTAGCGACAATACGAAAATTTTAAATACCATAATTCTAGAGGTATGTACCTTACTTGCGGACTCTATGGATTATCGTAGTTGTACTTACTCGCGTAACGAGGATTCTGGTAACATGGTTCTGGATGGACGGGTATGATTATCAGATTTTAGAATAGATACCATATAGATGGTGTCCTAATATGATGGAATGGAATATCAGTGTGGATGTTACTTGAGTATCATGGATTAGATAGAGGGAGCTAGACCACCTGTAGCGCAGCACCGTGCCCCGCACCATCAGAGGAATATACCCCAGAGGGGCAGGGCTTTTGCGCTGACCGTCGAGTAGACCGACGCTACGGGTGACGGGTTAGCAGGTCTGTCTTTCATGTTTTTCTTTTCATCTTGTTGTGTGATTCCATTAGTACCTATCAGGATATTTTGTGCTGTGATAGATAGTATAGTGACCCTAATCAAGACCGTGATATCACGACTAGTAGGACCACAATTCGCATGTCTTAGATATAGTTTTTTTGACCTTGATTGTTGGGGGTTTAACCTAGAAGGAGTACGACCATCTTAATTTCGAGGACAAAATTTTCTAAGGAGGGTATATTTGTAACCACCACTTTTCTAAAATGAGGGTAATTTTAAACTTTTGTAAAATTGATTATTTAATAATAGGTTTAAATCATGTTATTGATTTATTGGTAAATTTTAATTATTTTAATATCATTAAATTAGTGTTTTGTGATTTTGTTCTTTGGCTAGTATAACCTTAGAGCTGCTTAGCCTAGAGACTAACCAGGACCATGGAGGCCTAACCCATGTGATTAGATTAGCTAACTACTACTTTTTAGGCTAAGGGTATTTTGGTCATTTTGTGACTTTTGAATTATTTAAAATTTTGATTAATTGGTGAATTTTAGATTATTTTAATAATATTTAAATTAATGTATTGTAATTTTGGTCATTTTTCATATTTTAATATTTTGGGAATTTTTATATTTTAATACTGATTTTACGGGCTTTGTTTAGTCGGGTTTGAGTTTCGTTTCGTTCCGACTTGTGTTAGTGACCCGGGTAGCTTAGACTCTAGATGGGACCCCAAGATTGGTTAGTCATGGCCCACAAATTCCACTAATTAAGTTAGTAAGTTTAGACTAATCCCACTTGCTTAGAATGGTTAAATTAGAGACTTAAACTTGACCTTTTTGACCACAAACTTTGTCATGACTTAAGTTGACCCAAAGAAGACTTGTAGGGGCATCTTGGACATTTCACATAGGCCCATTAGGACATGTATGGCTAGACACCTATAGGAGGAGATGTGTCCCTCTCTTTTATTTCACACTTGCCTCTTTTTTTCTCCAAATTTGTTCTTTCCCAAACTTGAGAGCTTTCCTCTTGATTTTGATCTCCAAATCCCTCCATTCTTCTTCCAATCTTCCATCATTTCTTCTCATTCAACCAAGGAGGAGGTGCTAGCAAGGATTGGGAGCAAGGAGCAATGAAGGGTGTCCATTTAGGAGGAGCTTTCGTGTCGGAACCGTGTCCTTTGAGTGTATCATTGGGATCCCACTTCCAATAGGTATAACCATCTCTCTATTTCAATTTTTCTTGCATTTTAGTTAGATTTGAATCCATAGGATCCACCCCCATGCATGTATAACCATTAGATTTTAATTTGAGGCTCTTTGGAGTCCTCTTTAGGAAGTTTGAATAGGTTTGGTGTCCTACTTGTGGAGTTTCCAATATAGGACATCCCATGTGTTTGTGTTTATGCAAATAGGCTATTTTGTGATTTAATTTTAGTTTTAGGATGGTTAGAGAGTGGATTGATCTTAGTTAGGATGGTTAGAATGAGTTTTATTTGGATAGCTATGTTGGTATCCAAGTATCTTGGCCTACATGTATTTCTTTTGTCCAAAATAACCCAAATTCGTCATAATTTTTATCCACGTTTTAGTAGCCAGAGCAACTTAGAAATACCATAACTTTTAGCTCAGAACTTCGATTAATCTCCCATTTTTTTAAAAGAACCATATCGAAGTTAGCTTTCCAAATATATATTTTAATAAGCCAAAATTGTTCTAGAACTTTCTATAAAATTATTTGAGTGTCAGCTGTACGAAAGACGAACGTGTTTCGGTGTTTTCGCGATTTCGGGAGCTTCCTGACACAAAAATACGATCCATTTGAAGTTTCGGAAAGCTAACACGAAGAGCTACAACATTCTTTAATCTTAGAATTTAGTGAAGGCTCAATTGGTACAATAAGTAGAAGAGTGACTATACGATATAGATATTTTGTGTATCCTATGAGCCTATGTAGTATGGATATCATGTGAATGTAGGTATCATATGTTGTCAAGAATATGTATGATATAATACATATATATGTAGGAACCTTAGAGGGGGTGAATAGGGTCAAGCTAACTAATCAAGCACTTAGCACAAGCTAATTGGCAATTTAAAAATATAAGTGCAAGAGAAGAAGCAAACCCAATACCGACACCCGATATATCCTGGTATCCTCCTAAGAGGCAGTCCAGTCCTGGAACTCTCTCCGGCTTTAATCCACTATTTGAGCAAATAGTTACACACGAGTTTGGATCCGAAGAACTCGCCAACTTCTTACACAAGAGCTTTAATCCGAAGGGCTCTCCGACTTCAACCGAGAGTTTGGATACGAAGACTCCCCAACTTCAACCGAGAGTTTGGATACGAAGACTCTCCAACTTCAACCTTTCACAATAGGTTTTGATCTCCTTATACAATAGGATGAAGATCTCACTTTTCAACTCAATAACTCTAACACAATTTATAGATGGCAAATGAAGGCTTTGTAGAGTTGTATGTGGATAAGCTTTGGTGGTTTGGAAATTTTTAGGCTCAAAGCATCAACCTTGAATGAAGGGGTTCAAGGCTATTTATAACCAAAGCTTGAAAAAAGCCAAAGGCAACTTTTCAGTCACGAACCGGCATACCGCCGGTATGATCCAGCATACCGGCGGTATACCGATCTGGGATTACAACGGCTAGAAATATAGCCGTTGGGATCATTAATGGCTGAAAATCCGACCGTTGGAATTTCAACGATTCGGAAGCGGTATACCGTCGGTATGGACCGGTATGCCGTCGGTATGCCAGTTTTGTAAACAAAAACTTTCTGTGAACGAAAACCGGTATACCGTCGGTATACGCCGGTATACCGTCGGTATGCCATTTTCCACCAAAAATGATCATGGGCTTATTTCTGCCATAGCTTTCGATTTTGCCATCCATTTCTTGTGTTTACAATAATTCCTAAGACTCATTACAGACTCCAGATAAACTTAGGCAGGTGCAGGCTTCTTCAGAGTCTTGAAATGATGATGGCATGGCTTGGCTTCTTCCTTTGATAGGTGCTGGCTTTTTCCCGAGTGCGTGGCTCCGGAGATGTCATCGGGTGGTTCAGAGAAATCTTGTGGGATCCGTCGTCTTTGGCCCATGAAGATTTCTTCATTGCATGCATATGTCCACATTGATCTTGCTAATTGCTTTTCTACAAATACATGTTAGACGAACAAAGCAATATACATGTAGCAAGAATGATAAGATAAAAGCACATTAGGACTATGCGAAGTTTAAGTATCAATGCTATAGTGATAGCATAAATATTAGTGATATCATAATGTTAAACTTAATTGAATAACCATAATAAAAACATAGTTCTGATTTTGGCGACCCAAGTAAATTTAAGATAGATAAGCTCATATCACTAATATGTAAACCAATAGGCACATATCACCAAAGGTATAAGTATAAGTAGAAATGCTATAGCGATAGTATGAAGATTAGTGATAATGAAATGCTAAACTTAACATATTAACCATATTCAAAAACATGATACAATCATTGGGCTAACAATCTCCCCCTTTTTGATTATGGCAAATCGGTTAAGTTTAGTATGGACACAATAGATGCATGTATCACTAATATACAAAGGACATAAGCAATATCACTAATAGCATACTACTTAGATTACTTATAAAAGCATACTTAAACTTACTTCTCCCCCTTTGACATGATCAAAAATAGGCTCCCCCGTACTAAGAGATAAAATGAAATCAATCTCAAGCATAGAAATCAGAGCATGGGGAAGGCATAGACAATCATGATCAAGATATACTAATGAAAAACAATGGGAGAAGTGTGTAAAGACAAGTGTATAAAACTACATACCAAATGTAGAGTACTAAAGAGAATTGCTTGTCAAAACACAATATGGTTGGTAAAACTTTAAAAGAATTTGAAGAAAAAGAAATAAGTAGTTTACCAACTTGAAATCCAAGGAATAAATCCAAAACACAATAGGATATGAAATATTGCTCCAGTTTTGGAAGAGAACTATGAAATAAAGGATTTCAAACAAAAGCCATGAGGAATAAATAATTGCAACTAATAGATACCAAATGAGATATGAAATTAAATAAACTTGATACCAATTGAACAGATGTAAACTTGAAACATTGATCAAAGAAACCATTAATAATCATAATTGTCCACAAATAAATAGTGGAACAAAATAAAAGAATGATCAATGTAAAATATTGCAATTGATATAAAGTAATCTCATTATTTGCAAGATCTATATTGCTTATCCAAGTTCATGCATTTGAACTCAATTACCTTATCATGCTATATGAATACCCTTAAGATAAACATGAAGGTAAAGGAGAAAAATACTTGAGAAGGAGAAATTCAGTCGACTTGAATGCTCCCCCTCAAAGTACTACCAAAGTAGATAAAAATCATGAATTTTGGATAAGTCCTCAACAAGGAAAGCCAAATCAATTAAACATGAAAGAAAAGCCGAATTAACGAAAGCATAATATTCATCAAGATAAGATCTGAAAGTTAATATTAGCAAGATGACATATTTAACCCATATGAAAGAGAGAGATAAGATAATAAGGACAATTACATACACTCTCATAAACCCTTCAAAATAAAAATATCATGACCTCAATCAATAAGATATGAAATAGAAGAAAATATGGATCCATGATGAACTAGGTATACGACATATTAAAGGGTATAAATAAATTGAATCAATTGATTTGCTCCCCCTCAAAATATGCGTATATAGTTCCAAAGCACTTATAGCATAAAATATATAACTAAAAGATCTAGGGGTAAATCAACTATGGATTTCTCCCCCTTGCTCGATGCATATAAGGCTACAATATCGTCAAAAGACAAAAAATATCATCTTTAGTCAAGAAGAGATAACCAATTAATAGCCACTAAAGATGAGAAATCAAAAGAATATTCCAATAAAGCACATATAATCAAAAGATGGCATACATTAGTCTATATAGAAGAATCTCATATTTAAATATGATAGATCAATGTATGTAATCCTTCGAGAAAATGTCATCATGAAAAAGAATAAAGTCAATTAAGAACAATCATGATAATAGACATAATATAGCTCAAAAATAAAATAAAAATAAAACTCAAACATCATGTCCATGATTATCTAATTAAGAAATAATCAACCAATTTATTGCTTTGCATGGACTAGATATGTTTTATCGCATATGTACCCATCAACCGGATAATATCCAAACTTTGCTACTTCTAAATGAAAGACCAATAAAGTTCAAATAGCAAAGGTCATATGTGATAAACCATGAGTAGTCAAAGTAGAGTAATAAATTAACTTGACATTTGCAAAATTAGATAGTTTAGGACTACTCAATCATTAGGATCATTCATAAAGGAAACAAATGAATAAATATGATCTAATGAATCTCATCAAGTGAAAATCACAAGTCCAAAAAAAAAAAATCTCACACATTAACATGGGAAAGAGTCAATCTCATTTAAATAATTACAAACATAATAAAGAAGAGATGTAAATGATAATACGATGAAAACATGACTCAAAAAGTGATAGAAATTTAAGAGAGACTTGCTAATGACTAGTTATGGAAGAGAGTTAAAACAAGGAATCACAAACCTCTAAGAGAAAACAAGATTTAATAAAGAATTTGTAAAACTAGTTTTAGAGATTAAGCATATCACAAATCTTGTTTTTGTAAACTAGCATATCATATATAAATTGAAGTATAGGAATATAGCTAGATATGTGAAAGTGAGCCAAAATTATATAGCTTAATAATATATCACAAATAAGCAAACTATATAATCCAAATAAGATTAATGAGAGAAGCCATTAACAAGATAAATGTGCTCATTAATTCTTAAGTCACTAACACTAAAAATACTTGCTTAAGCATAGAGTTCACAATTAAGGGAATACATTTTGAATGATCAAAATGATTTATAGACTCTTTACTAAGCAAGGATAAGAGCATAAGATGATAAATAAATGAATTAGACTCTTATCAAGTATAGGCCAAAAGAGATACTCATGAAAACATAATAAAATAAATCTCTTTGCCAAGTATTGAGATTAACCCAAGATAATGAATGATAGATCGATCTAGAGAACGCAAAATGTTATAACCATTATGAAATAAGTGTATTCTCTAGAAATGAAAAATCTCAACACAAAAGCTCAAACCATAGTAGCTAAAGTCATAAGAAAAATGATGTAACAATTACATGTATTCTCATGTGCTACAAAAACCATTGGGCAACAATAATTCAAAAAGAAGCATAAACCCAAGGAATGAGCAAAGAAAGATTATTAAGATCAAGAAAGCTAAATGTGCTAAAGATAGTAAGAATCATTTTCAAAAGCTTTTCATAGTGCACCATAGTAAATATATAGATGATATAGATTTGAAAATGTGCACTAAAAACAGAGGTAAATATAAAAATAAGACAAAGCACAAAACCATGTGATTCTTAAAAGAACTTCCATAAATAGTCAAGTGCAATACATAAACAAATATTTTCTCTCACCATCCCAACTTAAAGATATAAAACAAATGAATATCAAAAGCTAGGAATTATTTATATATATATATATATATATATATATATATATATATATATATATATATATGAAACTATATATATATATATATATATATATATATATATCACGAATAGGCATACATGAAAAGATCAAAAATCAATTAAGAACATGTATCCATAAAGTCAACCAAAAAGCTAAAAAGACATCATTAAAAGAAAGCTTTAAGGAAGAAGCATATTGATTCAAAAAGAGATACACAAATTTGATCAAAAGAATCAATAGCTAGAGTATGAGTTAAGCGCAAGTCTAGAAGTAATTCAAGTTAATATAAAACTTTAGCTTAACTCATATGCCTACATAAAGGTATTTATACAAAAATGGATATCAATATAAGAGATACATGAACTATATGTAAATGAAAAATATAATGAATATAGTCATGTATCCTTAATGAATATTTGAGAAACCATCACAAATTCAAAAGCATGTATAAATAAACTTTATTAGGCAAAGACATAATTGATTCTCAAGAAGATAATCAAGATAAAGTGTGAGAATCAATAATGAATATATTATGCAAGCACAAGATTAAAAAGAAGTATAAGTATATACTTGTCACGTAATAAGAAGCTTGTGCTAAACACATATATTCGCAAATACCGATTTAAAGAAAATATTACATATTAAGGAGAAATCGGTAAGAAGTAACTATTCTAAAAAAAATTAAAGACGGAGAGTTAAAATCATATTAACTCAAATCAAAATCACGCTCCTATGGACTAGAGTGATATACATGCTCTATAAATAAGGATTAATAATAACGAGCATGCATAATAAAAGTGTCACACTAATAGAGAATGAGTGATAAACTACATAGTGTGAACTAAACATTTAAGCCAAGTAACTAGTCATGCTAGATAAAAGAAATAATAAGAAAAATTAAACTAAGCATGCTAGTATTATATCTCACATTGATTTATACAATAAGCAACAAAGGATATCAATGTGAGCTAGTAGCAAAACATCAAGAGAAACATGCTAGATTCTACTAATATAAACCATTAAAAGAGAATCGTTTAGCATGTTACCAAAGTGGCTCTAGTGGCCACACTTGTGTTGGTGCAATTGCTTGGAAGATGACCTTTGAGCTTTGCAACCACCAACACGCTCCTCGGTGCTATGTCCCGATATAAGAAGCTCCACCTACAATATTAGGCGGAGACTTTGGTATCCAAATAAACTTGGATCCACATTTGTTAGCTTTAGGGACCCATATACTATTTACTCTAGCATTGGTAGAAAAACTCATACGAATAGGACAAGTTAAGCTCATGTGTCCAATGCGAGAGCAATAGAAGCACCTAATACTAGTGTGTGCACATGTATCAGAATGAACATGGTTATGAACATGTGACATACTAGAATGATGAATATCTCTAGAATGAGCATGAGAAGATTTGGTTTTAAGAATATTATGTTCTAATAACAAATCATCATGCATACAAGTAAGAGAATCAAATTTAACATTTAAATCATTATTCTCTTTTTCAAATAAAGCAATTCTAGAGATAAAAGCATCATTTTGTTTCTTTAAAGTGTCAATAGAAGAATCATGCAAATGATTAAGCTCATGTGTTTGCCTCTTAAGATCTTCTATTGATGAGGAAAGAGATTTGATTTTCAAAATTAAAGCCTCATTCAAACTCTTTAAAGAAACACATGATGAGTTTTGAGAATCAAGTCTAGATAATAAATCATTGTTTTCATTTCTCAATAACTCATTAGCTTCTTCTAAATGAACAACCTTATCAGAAAATTCTTCATTTGTAGAATAAAGGTTGTCAAGAATCTCTAAGGATTGTTTAGCCATGGCTTTCCACTTAGAGCATTTCTTGCATTTAGAGGAAACATGATTGTCTATGCTACTAGAAGTAAAACCCTCTTTATCGGAGGAGGAGTAGGAGGAATACGATGCCATAGAAAAATAACAAGGATCTACTCTAAGGATGTTAAGCCTAACAATAGAGTCCTTGCTCTGATACCAATTGTAGGAACCCTAGAGGGGGGTGAATAGGGTCAAGCTAACTAATCAAGCACTTAGCACAAGCTAATTGGCAATTTAAAAAT
Source organism: Iris pallida (assembly GCA_029216955.1). Taxonomy (NCBI): domain Eukaryota; kingdom Viridiplantae; phylum Streptophyta; class Magnoliopsida; order Asparagales; family Iridaceae; genus Iris; species Iris pallida. The sequence continues at coordinate 1,247,196 of JANAVB010025599.1, forward strand.
ATAAGTGCAAGAGAAGAAGCAAACACAATACCGACACCCGATATATCCTGGTATCCTCCTAAGAGGCAGTCCAGTCCCGGAACTCTCTCCGGCTTTAATCCACTATTTGAGCAAATAGTTACACACGAGTTTGGATCCGAAGAACTCGCCAACTTCTTACACAAGAGCTTTAATCCGAAGGGCTCTCCGACTTCAACTGAGAGTTTGGATACGAAGACTCCCCAACTTCAACCGAGAGTTTGGATACGAAGACTCTCCAACTTCAACCTTTCACAATAGGTTTTGATCTCCTTATACAATAGGATGAAGATCTCACTTTTCAACTCAATAACTCTAACACAATTTATAGATGGCAAATGAAGGCTTTGTAGAGTTGTATGTGGATAAGCTTTGGTGGTTTGGAAATTTTTAGGCTCAAAGTATCAACCTTGAATGAAGGGGTTCAAGGCTATTTATAACCAAAGCTTGAAAAGAAGCCAAAGGCAACTTTTCAGTCACGAACCGGCATACCGCCGGTATGATCCGACATACCGGCGGTATACCGATCTGGGATTACAACGGCTAGAAATATAGCCGTTGGGATCATTAATGGCTGAAAATCCGACCGTTGGAATTTCAACGATTCGGAAGCGGTATACCGTCGATATGGACCGGTATGCCGTCGGTATGTCAGTTTTGTAAACAGAAACTTTCTGTGAACGAAAATCGGTATACCGTCGGTATACGCCGATATACCGTCGGTATGCCGTTTTCCACCAAAAATGATCCTGGGCTTATTTCTGCCCTAGCTTTCGATTTTGCCATCCATTTCTTGTGTTTACAATAATTCCTAAGACTCATTACAGACTCCAGATAAACTTAGGCAGGTGCAGGCTTCTTCAGAGTCTTGAAATGATGATGGCATGGCTTGGCTTCTTCCTTTGATAGGTGCTGGCTTTTTCCCGAGTGCGTGGCTCCGGAGATGTCGTCGGGTGGTTCAGAGAAATCTTGTGGGATCCGTCGTCTTTGGCCCATGAAGATTTCTTCATTGCATGCATATGTCCACATTGATCTTGCTAATTGCTTTTCTGCAAATACATGTTAGACGAACAAAGCAATATACATGTAGCAAGAATGATAAGATAAAAGCACATTAGGACTATGCGAAGTTTAAGTATCAATGCTATAGTGATAGCATAAATATTAGTGATATCATAATGTTAAACTTAATTGAATAACCATAATAAAAACATAGTTCTGATTTTGGCGACCCAAGTAAATTTAAGATAGATAAGCTCATATCACTAATATGTAAACCAATAGTCACATATCACCAAAGGTATAAGTATAAGTAGAAATGCTATAGCGATAGTATGAAGATTAGTGATAATGAAATGCTAAACTTAACATATTAACCATATTCAAAAACATGATACAATCATTGGGCTAACAATATATATATATTATTGTTAGGTAATATATGTTAGTATAGTGTGTGTGTTTGAATGAGATAAGGATGTGTGTGATTAGTAGAGAGAAGTAAGATGGATAGAGGATATGTGCTAGTATGTATTTGATGTTGTATAGATGGTAGTGTAGTGTGTGTGTGTGTATATTGTGAAGGTGAAAGAGTTGGGAGGATCAAGCCATCCTATTTGACTTGAGGCTAGTATGGTTTGTTGAGTGATTTGTGTTTTCGTTGAGTGGTAGTGTGTTTGTATATAGATGTGTGTGGGTGTGTTAGAAGAGAGGGGGTGAATTTGGTATATATATTTGTGTGTGTGTTAGTGTTGGAGTGAAGAGAGATTTAGATGTTGTATGTATGGATATGTTAGTATGTTAGTGGTTATGTTAGAATCTATGTAGAGGTTAGAGGTATCTTAGAAGTTAGAAGTGATATCTTGTATAAGTTAGATAGTTAGTTGTGCTAGTCTACGTTATTGTTAGTTAGAGATGACAAGTGTTAGTTGGTTAGAGTTAGAGATGGATATATATACATATATGTTATGATTAGATATTAGTTAGTAGATATTAGTTGTATTAGGTTTCTAAGTTAGAATAGATGGTTAGAAGTTATATGTTAGAGTTGGTTAGTATCTTGTATTAGAGATATAAGTTAGGATATAGAGTGATATCTTGAGATACCATAGTGGTATCTTAGAATATTTTGGGTATTTGTCCATTAACTTAAGGTAATATATTTACCTACAAGGTAAAGGGGACTTACCTACAAGGTAGAGGTGGTTTACTTTATACTAAGGTATTAGATATCTAATATTTTAGGGTGGATGGTTAGAGGCTAGATATTTAAAGTATTAGTATTAGAGGTTAAGGTATTAGTTTTCAACCAAGATAATGGTTTACCTTACCTTAAGGTAATGGGTTTACCTTATTACAAGGTAAGGTATTGGGTTTACCTAGGTAACTAAGGTTAGATATCTAAGTTATTGGTTAACTAATAGCTTAGGATAGATATTAGATATCTAAGATTGGTATCTTGGTAGTTAAGGTATTTATACCTAGACTAAAGTATTGGGTTTTCAACTAAGGTATTGGTATTAGGATATCAATAGGGCTAAGGTATATGGTATCTTGGGGTAAGATATAGGTTGTTATCTTACTAGTATCTAGTATCTACGTTAGTGTCTTATGATGTAGATGAGTGTGTATCCTAAGATATAAATCAGTATCTTAGAGGGTAAATTAGTAGGCTAAGAAAATGTCTAAGGTATTGACAAGGTAATGGGGATTACCTATAGTCTAAGGGTAAGGTATTGGTAGGATACTGAGATAGACGGTTAGATACTAATCAAAAGTATTAGTAGGATCTATTAGCCTAGGTTAGTGAGTTATCTACTAACCTAAGGTAATATACTACTAAGGTAAGGGTATTACCTAGTATCTATGGTATTGGATTATCTTGGTAGGTAATGGTTAGACTTGGATTATCTTGATAGGTAATGGTTAGACTTGAGTTATCTTGGTAGGTAATGGTTAGAAATGGATTATCTTAGTAGATAATGGTTAGAAGTCGGTTATCTTGGTAGGTAATGGTTAGAAGTGGATTATCTTGGTAGATAATGGTTAGAAGTCGGTTATCTTGGTAGGTAATGGTTAGAAGTGGGTTATCTGGGTAGATAATGGTTAGAAGTGGGTTATCTTGGTAGGTAATGGTTAAAAGTGGGTTATCTGGGTAGGTAATGGTTAGAAGTGGGTTATCTTGGTAGGTAATGGTTAGAAGTGGGTTATCTGGGTAGATAATGGTTAGAAGTGAGTTATCTTGGTAGGTAAAGATTAGGAATATGATACTTGACTTAGATTTTACCCTGTTTGACTAAGGTTGACTGTTTTGACTCAAAGTTAACTGTAGGTCAACCCTTGACCTAGTAGATCTAGATTGACTTGGTTTGACCTTGTTTGACCTGGTTTGACTTTGTTAGACCTAGTATGACTTAGTATGACTTATATTTACTTAGTTTGACTTAGCATGACCTAGTTGATCTAGTTGATTTAGTTTGACTTAGTTGACTTGCTGTGACTTAGTTTGACCTAGATTTGCATAGCATATACTAGAAATTATGTCATACACTTTTAAACCCTAATTAAATCATGATATCTCATCTTTAGGTCTATTACATCACCCTTAGCATCTATTCTCACTGACAGCTCAGGACCGCAGGTGAGTACATTCACTGATAGTTTTTATTGTCTTAATATCTGTTATATCCGATTCAGTTGTAGTGTCTTACTTGATTTCTGACACGATGATTTCACGGGCTAGTATACGTCGGATCCTGTCATGAGATGTTGTTCCTGGATTACTTGGTATATTGGTACATTGCTCGACTTGTTACCTGTACTTGTATAGACATTGACTTGGAAGTGGGTTGGCCCCCTGTTTTTGAGTCCCGTGTCATGACGTGTCATGTCCGGATCCATTATACTATTCGAAGATGGGGAGTTATTAGTGATTGTGTGATCAAATCCCTACTTGTTCTTCACACTCGTACTTGTTACTTGTTCATAACTATACCCTCGCCTCACGATGGGTAAAGCCTGACCCTACTTGTTCATAGCTTTCCATGGTGGCCAGCCTGATCTTGCTCTTTTGTACACCTGTTCATAGCCGGTCAGATGGAACAGTCTGATCTGGACCTAAGCCGATCACATAATGCACTAATAATTTATGGCACCTTTTATGTTTACTTTTAAATATCATATATCCTGTTCTGTTCTACATTCCTGTATTATTACCATGACATGATATCCTATTTTACATATCCAATTACATTTCCTGTTTTGATATTTGTCTTGTACTTCATTATAATTGTCTCTTATAGAATTTGTCAATTCATATGGAACTGCTGTTAGTGTTTGTACTTGCTCATATCCTGACAGGATAACTCCGTTGATGTTTACAGATGATATAGATGCTGACTGCTCGACCTTCTATGGGTTTGGCATAGACGGTGAGTACTATATGGACATCCATGTGGAGCCGGTGCCCATTGAGGACGCACCGCCTACTTAGACTTAGACTAGTTAGGCTTGACTGGACTGCGATCCAGCTAGTACTTGAGACTTGTAGTATACTTATTATTTTGGGATCTTATGTTATGTTTTGAACTCTAACTTGTGTTAGTATCTTGCATCTATTTTCAGTTATTTTCTTCTATCATATTTCCATATTTCGTGCTATCTTTCTTAGAAGTCTTGTGATTGAGTTGTGACATTATATACCTCCGTGTGGAGATGACAGGTACCATTATATTGTGTCTAGATGTTGTATGTTATAGAGGAACTATATGTTGGCCCATTGGTCATGGTCAAACCTGATTTTAATAATTGATCAAACTCTGTCTCGATATAATTACAAATCAACTCAGATGTTTACCTACGACGTTTTGGACACTGCTCAACAATGGATCTCTACTTTGTTCAAGACTAAAGCTGTTTGCCATTCAGAATATACTTCCTGTTAAGTAATATAATTTTTCATTTTATTGAGTCTAGGAATGCATTGTACACCGAGTCGTACTGGCAAATAGGCTATCCTAAAACGTTTTTCAAAACCATCCTATTCTTTTACAAATGACCTACGTTTTTGAAAAACATTCTTGTTACAAAAAGCTTCAGAAGGATTTTTTTCAAAAAGCCAAAATTTATTTTCTCCAAAAATGAACTGGCAGAACCCCAGGAGAACTCGGCCCGAGTTCGGCCAGAGTTCGGCCATTTGGAACGTTAGTGAACGTTGGATTTTGAACTTGGTCATCCTTCAGTTGCGGTTTGTTACAAAGAGTTCTGTCCGAATTCTGCCCGAATTCTGTCAGAGTTCTGTCTTTGGAAAAACTATAAATAGAAAAGTATTTCGATCATTTCAGATCACCAATTCACTTTCAATCTCTTCTCTTCCTAAGCTTACATTCTTCCAAAGAGTTCTAAAAGCTTTCATTTTCAAATCCCAAGCCAGTTACAATCCTCTAGTCGATTTGCCAGTGCAGTACGGTCTAGAAGTTTTAGAGCGATTGTAATCAGAGGCTTGATAGAAGATTCAACTCTTCACAATTGAAGTTGGTCGAGTTCTTCGTATCAAAGCTCGCGTCTATAGAAGTTGCAAGAACTTCGTATGAAAACTTGCGGGATTTTCTAATAGTGGATTCAACTGGAAGCTAGAGTTCTTCCGACTGGACTAGTCCTCACAAGAGGGAAACCAGTATAAATCTCGGTGTTTGCGTTTGTCTTCTGATCACTTTTAATTTTTGTCATTTGCTTTTGTGATTATTATTATATCTGTGATCTAACTGCTAACAAGTTTTTAATTAGCAATATTCCGCTGCCTACTCTATTCACCCCCCCTCTAGAGTATTCTGCTTTACGATTTCGTTCCTACAATTGGGATCAGAGCAGGTTCTCTATAAGCAAGCTCTCCATCTAGAGGTATACCAAAGCGGGTTATACAGATAAAGCAAGGTAAATTTGCAGTTATATTCAATCTTTATATAGATCATAGCATTACACATGGCAACTATGAAATTCACAAGTGAAGGCCAAGCCACAAACAGACCTCCACTGTTTGACGGCACAAACTACACCTATTGAAAAACACGTATGAGTTTCTTTCTGAAATCTCTTGATTTTGACTTATGGTCTGTAGTTATTGATAGTTATAAAAAGCCACCTCGTATTTATGTTAATGGTGTTTTAGCTGAAAAACCCCATGACAAATATACAAAGGAAGAAAAGAAAAAGGCCAGTCTTGACGCACGTGCTATTAACGCTTTATTTTGTGCTTTAGACAGAACTGAATTCAACAGGGTGTCTACTTGTACAACATCAAATGAAGTGTGGAAACTTCTTGAAGTAACCCACGAAGGAACAACACAAGTCAAGGAGTCAAAGATCAGCAGACTTACTCAGGAGTATGAGGCGTTCAAAATGAAGCCAAGTGAATCAGTCACTCAGATGTTTACAAGATTCTTGGATATTGTAAATCTTTTGTCCTCACTAGGCAAGGATTACAGTAACCATGAGAAGATTCGTAAACTTCTACGAGCCCTTACAAAGAACTGGATTCCAAAGGCTACAGCAATCATTGAAGGGAACGACCTCTCAGCAATGTCTCTAGAAACACTCATGGGTAAGCTACTCACTCACGAGTTAGAACTTCAAGACTTTGAAGATGCTACACCAAAGGAGAAGTCAGAGAAGACGATCGCTCTCAAGGCTCAACATAGAAGAACCATCGAAGATGATTCCGACGACAGCGACTCCGACTGTGAAGATCAAGCTCTTCTGGTAAGAAAGTTCAAGAAGTTCATGAGATTTAACAGGAGAACAAAAGACAGCAACAACAACAACAATGAGGAAGATGCTATTTGCTACGGATGCAAGAAGAAAGGACACATGAAGAAAGACTGTCCAACAGCATCATCATCAAAGAAAAATAGCAAATATGACAAAGGGTACCTGAAGAAATCGACATCAAGAAAGTACGCCAACACAAGCATATGGCATGAAAGTGAAGCCAGCGACTCAGAAGATGAACAATCAGATGACGCTGCAAATGTGTGCTTGATGGCTTGCGATCAGGTAATCACTAATCCTCTTTTTGACCCTTATGATGATTTCACCTTTGAGCAACTAGGAGAGGCTTTCAGTGAACTGTTAGATGATTACAGGAAACTGCGTAGCAAATATGAAACCTCTAAGAAGGTACTCAAAGAGTACAAAGGTGAAATAGGAAGACTTACCGACCTACTAGATCAGGTTAGAGATAATGACTCTTCAAATGAGTCTGGTGAGCTTTCTTCTATCAAATTGTTGTTACACGAGACTGTTAAGCTATCCGAAGAAAAAGACCAAACTATTGTCCTGTTAAAGGAAGACCTATCTAAGGAGAGAAAGAGTCTCCAGTGTGCACAGGTCAGATTAGAATCACTCACATCTGACTATACTAGATTATATGATACTTCCAAAAACTTGAAAATTAGTTTAGGAAAACGGCCTGAAGTTGCTGCTTTCTATTCTAACACGTGTCAATTATCGAATCATTGGAACACGCCCAACACTGTCAGACCAAACCATACCAAGACTATGTCCAAGAAGACTAATATGCATGCATTCTTCTATACTAGAAAACCAAAACCTACCAATCATGCACCTCACACTACTTTCAACACTCAACATGCTAAATGTCATTATTGTGGCCTCATTGGTCATATATCTTCTGCATGTAGAATTAGAAAGTTAGTAGATTTAAATGTTTATGCATGGATACCGAAAACTAACCAGTCAGGACCCTACAAGAAATGGGTACCAAAAGTTTCATCTGCAAATTGTTTTATAGGTGGGACACCCTTCACATGCTAGGAGCAAATGGATCCTCGACAGCGGTTGCTCACGGCACATGACCGGTGACGCTTCATTATTTGTAACACTGTCGAAGAGGAATAAAGAAGGATACGTCTCCTTCGATAATAATTTGAGAGGGTACATAATTGGTATCGGTAACATTGGTAAGGCTCCCTATCCAATGATTAAAGATGTTTGTCTTGTTACTGAGTTAAAACATAATCTGCTCAGCATAAGCCATTTAGCTGGTCATGGTTATGGCATTAACTTTGTAAAAGATAAATGTACTATTATTGATAGTTCAACTGGCAGTACTATATTTGAAGGTATTAAGAAAGACAATATATATGTATTCTATTTGTTGGAAGTTGCTAACAATACAGGTAGATGTTTGATGGCCAAAAGTATTGAGAGTCAACTATGGCAGACTCGGTCATGCAAACATGGATACAATTTCAAGATTATCTACGAAGAAGTTGGTACGCGACTTACCGGATATTTCTTTCAAGAAGAATACGGTATGTAGTGAATGTGAAAAGAACAAAGCTACCAAATCCGCATTCAAATCCAAGAACGCTGTAAGTACCACTAGACCTTTATAATTGTTGCATATGGACTTATTTGGACCCAGCAGAATTGCTAGTCTAGGTGGTAAGTTATATACATTTGTCATTATAGATGATTTTTTTAGATATATATGGGTTTATTTTCTTGCACGCAAGAACGATGCATTATCAGAATTCGTCACCTTTTGTAAGAAAGTACAGAATGAAAAAGGGTTCATGATTACTCGCATTCGTAGTGATCATGGCGACGAATTTGAGAATGCAAAATTCAAGCAATTTTGTGACACATACGGTTATCTGCATGAATTCTCTTGCCCTAGGACTCCACAACAAAATGGAGTTGTGGAACGTAAGAACAGAACTCTAACTGAAATGGCTAGAGTTATGTTAAACCAGTTTAGTCTACCTAGATATTTATGGACTGAAGCTGTAAATACAGCATGCTATATTCTCAATAGGGTTCTAATTCGACCTATATCGAAGAAGACTCACTATGAATTATGGTTTGATAGAACACCAAATGTTTCTTATTTCAAAATCTTTGGTTGTAAATGCTTTATTCTTAATACTAAAGATAATTTGAGTAAATTTGATAAAAAGGCCGATGAAGGTATACTTTTAGGTTATGCAGCAAAGAGCAAAAGATATAGAGTCTTCAACAAAAGAACCATGATCATTGAAGAATCTATCAACGTCAAGTTTGATGAGCTAAATCAACACTTAGACGATGATGACAATGAAGACATAATTGCACCAAGTACAGCTACTGTAAAACCTTCACACAAAGATGCAGAACCATCACATCAAACATCAGATGAACCTCCAAGCAAAGAAGCCGGAACTAGCAATCTTGAGACTGCACCAAAAGAGATGAGATTCTTGGCTAGTCATCCAAAGGACTTGGTAATTAGTGAGATTACCAAGGGTGTAAGTACTCGTTCCTCTAATAAAGATATAGCTTCTTGTGTTGCTTTTGTCTCGCAGTTTGAACCCAAAAATATTGATGAAGCATGTAGTGATAATTTTTGGTTAGATGCTATGCAAGAGGAATTAAACCAATTCGAACGGAATCAAGTTTGGAAACTTGTTCCCAAGCCTATTGATCATCCGGTCATTGGCACCCGATGGGTATTCCGAAATAAACTGAACGAGAATGGTTTAGTGACTCGTAATAAGGCTCGACTCGTAGCTCAAGGATACAATCAAGAAGAAGGTATCGACTACGATGAGACTTATGTCCCAGTTGCGAGATTAGAATCCATTCGGATGTTATGTGCATTTGTATCTTTTCATAATTTTAAGTTATTTCAAATGGATGTCAAAAGCGCATTTTAAAATAGTTTTATAAAAGAAGAGGTTTATGTAGCTCAACCACCCGGTTTTACTGATTTTAAATTTTTTGAATATGTTTTCAAGTTGAAGAAAGCTTTATACGGTTTGAAACAAGCCCCTCGTGCTTGGTACGATCGTCTAAGCACTTTTCTACTTGATAATGGTTTTTCAAAGGGAAAGGTTGACACTACTTTGTTTATAAAATCTTTGAATAATAATATTCTTTTGATTCAAGTTTATGTAGATGATATTATCTTTGGATCTACTAATGAATCTCTTTGTCAAGAATTTTCTAAGTGTATGCAGAATGAGTTTGAGATGAGCATGATGGGAGAGCTGAAATTCTTTTTCGGACTGCAAATCAAACAAACTAACAATGGGACGTTCCTAAATCAAGCAAAGTACACAAAGGATCTATTAAAGAAGTTCGACATGGAAGCAGCAAAACCACTTAGTACTCCAATGGCGACTTCAACCAAGCTTGATATTGATAAACAAGGCAAACCCGTCGACATACGTAAGTAACGAGGTATGATCGGTAGCTTACTGTATTTAACTTCTAGTCAACCAGACATAATGTTTAGTATTTGCTTATGTGCTCGTTTTCAAGCTAATCCTAAGGAATCACATTTGTGCGCAGTTAAGCGTATCTTCCGATACCTTAAAGGCACTTCTTCTGTCGGCTTATGGTATCCCAAAACCACGTCGTTTGACCTAACCGGTTATTCCGATGCTGATTTTGTCGGATGCAAATGTCACGACCAGCAACCTAGAGTAAGGGCACGAGACGTGGGTACGTCCAGCCTACGCCGCAGTGTCGGCGGTAGAACGCTGTCCTAGGTCACAACATCTAACAGTTTAAGATAATAACAGTTATACTCCCCGAATGGGGGTGACATAACAGAATATATCTCAATCACATCTAAGGTAGAATACGATAAGATAGAATGATATAAAAGATGCGAGACCCAAATCTACAGGAAATACAAATAGAGAAAAAGATAAGTGTCTATGATAAACTCTACTGACAACCAGAAATAATACAGATCCAAATAAACAACTCAAATCTCCAATATAATAAAATAAGATAAATATATCTATGGAGCAACAATCTCTACAGCTAAGGGATCTGACTGGAAGTCCGGATCGCAAGTGTCCTCTAAGGCTGTCCCATAGAAAGTATCTAAGCAGGCCTCCTCCTCCTCCTCTGTAAAATTTTCAACAGGTCCAATCAGGACGGGAATGAGCACATATCTCTCAAACAGTTCATAACAGGTTAGGAGTATAAAGCATACAATAGAGTAAAATATAGGAAATGCTAGAAAGGAAGTACGGGAAAACAGAAGATATTTTGTAACTAAAAGTAAATACATGATAAGTAAAGACTGTAAGTGGCTAAGTGATTTAGAGTACAATATGGTTATGTAAACGGCTTAGGGGCAAATAAATTCAACTAAGAGGCACATGAATACCTACTGGGGATAATGATCACATAACCAATTCTACTCACCCCGCCCCAATCAATACACAAGGATCCATTCAAGTTACGTTATTGGCACATGAATACAGCTAAAGATACATGAACTCATGTAATGAGTAGTACATGAGACACATGATAGTACATGAAGGCACATGAGAACATGTAAATACATGAACTAGTACGAGTACAAGGAGTACCTGATGCACATGATAAAGTATATGAACATGAAATACCCGATGCACCCGTAGAGGGATAACAACTCAGGAAAGGATCCATATAGTACTAATCCGTGAAGATATGTGTCAGCATCAAGTAAAGTAATCTAGAGCAAGAATATAGTTCCAGACAGGTATGAAAAGATCAGAAAATGTACTCGCCTGCTATCTGAATGTCCAAGATGAAAGTACTGTCCGAGGAGTGGTGTTTGTCTCCTATAGAACAATACAAGTCACTATGAGTCTAAAATAATAATAAGATGTAAGTTAATGCATTCTACAAGAATCTAGGTCAATCTAGACCAAAGTCAACTCTTGGTCAACTCTGGTCAACCCTAGAAGTCAAGCTAGGTCAACTAGGTCAAACCTAAGTCAAACAAGTCTATACTAGTCTAGCAAGTCTATTCTAAGTCAAACAAGGCTATACAAGTCCAATCTAGACTCACTAGGCAAACAAACACACCCATAGGCTATATCATGCCTATAAACTAAACCATAACACACATATACACAACAATATATATATCCAAAATATAATACACTCATTGATATATTTATATAATCTAATATAGTAATACACATAACATATAGGCTACCTATATGTATACCACACATACATATATATATATATATATATATATATATATATATATATATATTTATATATATATATATATATATATATATATATATATAAATATATATAAAATATATATATATATATATATATATATATATATATATATATATATATATATATATATAAAATAGTACACACACATAGATATAGGATACATATATGTACATCTCAAATATATATACATACATGTAGAGAATAGGAAAGACACATGTATGTGTCCAAGTGTGTGTGTGTCAAGATACACAAGGGTGTGTGTGAAGACATGAGAGGGTGTCAATGTGTGTGTTATATGGCAGTGGGTGTGAGAGTTTTAAAGCAGTGTGCATAGCATAAACTGGAAAACAGTGGAGTGTAATACACACTTGTGTTCCTAGAAAAACAGGGAATACATTTGTGTGTGAGACAATCCTGAAATCAGTGAGGTTAGAACCTGTGTACATGAGTGACCCTGTGTGCAGTGATATGTGCAAGCCTGGAACATTGACAGTTTACCAGTGAACAGTTAGCTAATGCAGTATAAATGGGAAGAAAATAAGACAGTTTTAATAGGAGTTAAACTCAGTTCTAAAGAAGGAAGGGAACCTTATTCGATTGCAGTTCATGATATATAGGACTGAAAACTAAATCAATGTATCAGTTATTACATTTGAAACCCAACAAAATGTCAAACATCCCATTCTCAAACCAATAAGCCTATTGAATTGAAATACTGCATTAATATGAATCAACAATCATGTGGGGATCATTAATCAGTGAAAACCATTACTAAACAGGGATTTAAAAGTTAGGAAAATGGGAAAACAACCAAGTATCAGTAACCTGTGTAGCATGTATCAGCCGAATGGCATTAACCCAACATTCGAATCAAAATTCACATCAACAACTAAACTATCATGTAACCTAATCTAACATATATCATACATCATATTTGGATCTAATTTAGCAATTAAAAACATGAATTTAACGTTTAAAACTGAATATAAATAGAGAACACAAAATAGTACACTGGTACGTACAGTGCATTCCCCATGCACGTACGATTCCGTGTCCGACACGACAAGAGAGGTCGTGAAACTTGACACATGTGGTGTCAGTCACTGCCTCTTCGTGTGTGTCCAATACCATGCGTCCACGTGTCGTGTCCACGGCACAAATGACCCCGAGCAGCAGGGGAGCAACAGTGCTCGCGCGCGCGTGGTGCACCCGCGTGTTCGTGTGTCCAAACCGACACGACACAACACAGGAATCGACTCAGGACACTAGGATCCCCTAAGCAAGGTTAAAATCTAATTTCCTATTTAAATACATTCCTGAAATCAAATCGAAATGCCCTTTGGGGTATTTCATCAAACACCTACATACATGGACTGATACGTGTCCGATACGGACACGTATCAGACTCGAAACCTAGGGTTAGCTATACCTACAGTTAGGGTAGGCCTAGGGCTTCCTGAATATATAATAAAAGTAGTATTTTATGGTATGGATTTGTATTTACCTATGGGTTTGCAAAGGCTCAAAAAGCCCCAATATGAGTGGATTCTCAAGCTTCCAAAACTCTCCCAAATTGTTTCTCCCCTGAAATTTCTCAATACCAACAGCAAGTAGAATAAATTTAGAGCCTAATGCAATTGATTTGGGAGAAAAAGGAATTAAATATGATTTTTTAAGAATTAATGAAGTTGGAGCATACCTCTCTTTCTTAAACTTGAGAACTTCCTAAAGGAGGCTAGCCCTAACTTTGAGGAGCATTAAATAGATGGGGAAAATGCCCTAAGTGGCCGGCCATGGGCTGTGTGTTGGGCTAGGGTTTACATGGAGTTGGGTTTTGGGCCTCTATGGGCTTAAGTCATAAATTATGACTTGTGAAACCACAAGCCATTAACTAACCTATTTAAATCCTAATTTCCCCAAATAAATTCTAATGAGTTTGATATCACTAACTTAGGTCAAGCTAGGGTTACACTCTCTAACCAAGTAGTCATGATCTAGGTTAGCTTCTAGGACAGTATCCTAAGTCACCCTGAGTCAAGGTCAATAATAGCACCAAATCAATTATACTAAAAATCACTTAAAATTCTAATAATAATAATTCCCAAATAATTCCAAAATTTTAAAAATGACCAAAATACCCTCAAGCTAGAAATATGGTAGTGACAAATCTACCCCCTTAAAATAATTTCGTCCTCGAAATTAAAGGCGAAACTAACTGCTGAGAAGGATATAAAAGTATACCTCAAGGTCCAAAAAGATAGGGGTACCGCTCGCGCATCTCATCCTCCCACTCCCAGGTAGACTCTCCTGGAGAATGATGCCTCCATGCGACGCATACCAAGGGTATCACCTGGTTCCTCAGAACCTTCTCCCGGCGATCCAAAATCTCCATATGCTGCTCTGGATAACTGAGAGTAGGTCCAACCTCAATCTCCGAATGATCGAGTACATGGCTAGGGTCAGCCACGTACCATCTCAATTGTGATACGTGGAATACGTTGTGGATGCCCACTAGTGCAGGTGGCAAGTCTAGCCTGTATGCCACGTCACCAACTCTCCCGCTGATAACGAAAGGGCCGATGAAGCACGGGCTAAGCTTCCCACCTCCACCAAAACGTATCGTACCACAAGTCAGAGATATCCGTAGAAAAACTATGTCTCCAACCTAATCATAAGCAAGGTCTCAAGTTACTAAAAATCAAATACGATCAATCAAACAAAACAAAAAAATACAACCTACTTCTAATCCTATCTCTAAATCTGTACCTCAAACTCCAACGGCCTCCGGTGGCTATCGTTCCAGTGCCGATGTCTGTCCTGCGCCACGCGAAGTCTGTCCCTGATGAGCTTCACCTTCTCGGCTGCGTCAACAACCATCTCTGGTCCCAGTAAAGCTCGCTCTCCAACATCATCCCAAGGTAAGGGTGTAAGACACCTACGCCCGTACAGAGCCTCAAAAGGTGACATCTCAATGCTGGCCTGATAACTGTTGTTGTAAGCAAACTCTACCAAATGTAGATGACCCTCCCAGGAACCTCCAAAATCCATGACGCACGTCTGCAGTATGTCCTCAAGCGTCTGAATAGTCCTCTCTGACTGTCCGTCCGTCTGGGGGTGGTATGCAGTACTAAACTTGAGCTGAGTGCCCAAACTAGTCTACAAACTCCTCCAAAAATGGAAATTAAAGCGACTATCCCGATCTGAGATAATGCTGACGGGGACTCCGTGAATCCTGACTATCTGCCGCATGTACAACTCCGTAAGCCTCTCTGTAGACGTACCCACCTTGAATGGCAAGAAGTGGGCCGATTTGGTCAACCTGTCAACGATGACCCAAGTCGCGTCTTTCCTTCCTGGTGTATGCGGCAACTCAGATACGAAATCCATGGTGATATGTTCCCACTTCTACTCTGGAATGGGCAACGGCTGCAATAATCCTCCGGGCCTCTGCCTCTCTGCATTGACCTGCTGACAGACCAAACATCTAGCTACGAAGCGAGCTACCTCCCGCTTCATCCCGTACTACCAGACATGCTCTCGCAGATCCTTGTACATCTTATTGGCACCAGGATGTATAGAGTACTGCGATCTGTGAGCCTCCTGCATGATCTGCTCCCTGAGCTCCCCGCTAGGCACACATAACCTGGAACCGTGCCTCAGGGCACCATCCTCTGTAAGTGAAAACTCGCCATCCACCAACCCTGCACGAACCTGCTCTCGGATACACCGCAGAGCCACATCCTCAAACTGCGCCGCCTTGATCCTCTCCATCAAGTCCGACTGTATCTGAAGGCCCCATAACTGCATCTGCACTCCGGACACAATCACCTCAATCCCAAGGCTCTTCAAGTCTGCGAGGAAGTGCCGATCCATAGTCAAACACATGGCTGTCGGATACCTACTCAAGGCATCGACAACCACGTTGGCCTTCCCCGGGTGATACTGAAGTGAGATGTCAAAGTCCTTCATCAACTCTAGCCACCTGCGCTGCCTCATGTTGAGCTCTTTCTGTGTAAATACAAACTTCAAGCTCTTGTGATCTGTGAAAATCTCCACCCTCTCGCCATACAGATAGTGCTTCCACAACTTCAGAGCAAAAATTACCGCTGCCAGCTCCAGGTCATAGGTAGGATAGTTCTTCTCATGGGGATGTAATTGCCTGGAAGCATTGGCAATCACCTTCCCATGCTGCTGCAAGACACAACCCATCCCCTTCCCTGAAGCATCACTATAAATAGTGAATCTACCTGATCCTGAAGGCAATGTCAGAATCGGAGCTGTCGTAAGCCGCTTCTTCAACTCATCAAAAGCTGCCTGACACTCCTCTGACCAAACATACTCAGTATCGTTCCGGGTCAACCGAGTCAACGGCTCTGCAACCCGGAAGAAATTCTGTACAAATCTTCTATAATATCTTGCCAGCCCCAGGAAACTCCTGATCTCTGCCACTAAAGTTGGCGTTGCCCAAGCCTCAACTGCTGTGATCTTCTTCGGGTCCACTGAGATACCATCTCCAGTCACCACATGACCCAAGAAGTTAACCCTGTCTAGGAAGAACTCGCACTTCGAGAGCTTGCCATACAACCTCTCCCACCTGAGTGTCTCCAGAACCACTCTCAAGTGCTCCTCGTGCTCTTCCTCTGTCTTCGAATACACCAGGATATCATCAATGAATACCACCACGAACTTGTCCAAGTACTGGTGGAACACCTTGTTCATTAGGTTCATAAACACTGCTGGTGCATTGGTTAGCCCAAACGGTATAACCAAAAACTTAAACTGCCCGTACCGCATCCTGAAGGCGGTCTTGGGAATATCCTCCCTCTTCACCTTCACCTGGTGATAACCTGACCTCAAATCAATCTTGGAGAACACCCGAGCTCCGCTCAACTGATCAAAGAGATCATCGATCCACGGTAGTGGGTATCTGTTCTTGATCGTCAGGTTGTTAAGTGCCCTGTAGTCGATACACATCCGTACCGACCCATCCTTCTTGGGTACGAAGAGTACCGGTGCACCCTAAGGTGAAGAACTCGATCAGATGAAGCCCTTGTCCTGCAGCTCATCCACCTGCTTCTTCAGCTCCACCAATTCACTGTTGTTCACTCGATAGACATGCTGAGAAATCGGTTCCACGCCGGGAACCAAGTCTATCGAAAAGTCTACATTCCTGTCCGGTGGAAGCCCTGGCAACTCCTCTGGAAATACGTCCATAAACTCTGCGATCAAGGGATACGGAGCCACCTGCTCCTTAACTGAAACTCCACAGAAGACGCCACTGTCCTGCTCTGTATGTAGTGCCCCACTCCGCGAAGGCACTAGATAGACAGAAAGATCGGATTACTGGCTCTGCAACAGAAGACGATTGATCTGGGTGAGTGGACAAAGACTCATTTTATGATTCGCTTACGCCTAATAAGAATCTGAGCTTTTGAATGAATGTTGTTGCTAATAACAAGATGCTAGACTTTGAGTATGCTTATAAGAGAATCCGTTCACTGTCTGCTGAGAAAGAGAAATGTTTCCTACTTGAAAAGATGATGGAATTGTTTATGAATTGCTCGATTGATGCATGATGGTTTCATTTGATATTGCATGTGCATTGGGGTATCACTTAGTGACGAGCTGAACCCTAGAGAGTCACATCGGCTATCGACGAGCTGAACCCATGCGAGTCACAGCGGTTAGCGACGAGCTGAACCCAAGAGTCACAGCAGCTAGCGACGAGCTGAACCCATACGAGTCACAGCAGTTAGCGACGAGCTGAACCCGTGGGAGGCACAGCGGCTAAGATGGAAATAATATGTGGCTTTTCAAAGATGTTTTCAAAAGAAATATAAACTGACTCTGTATGCATGAAATGAACATAGGTAAAGAGTAGCAAGATCACGTCATAAGAAATATTTTCTCACTAAATGAACAGTGATCGTTTCAGAAGAATGTAGCTCCTTTGTTCACAATTCACCAGTATGCTGATATACTGACCCACCATCAGTCTGCATGCAGGTGCACTATGCATCGAAAAGGATAGTCCGAAGTGATAGCCCGAGCCTCATCCTCAGGAGCCAGAAATCAGAAGAGATGCCAAGAGACGACATCTGTAGCAATAGTTGGTTTTGTATATAAAAGGATATAATGTATGGGAACAGGATCATTGTAATCTGTAAAGTTCTGAAAGAATGTAATATTATATCAGAGAGAATCGAGAGCTTGTAATCTGTTCTAATGAAATCAATAAAGAAAATTGTTTCTTGTTACCACTGTGTTCAATGCTTGTATTCTGAAATATGTCCGCTGCTGCTTCAATTATCTGTGATACGTTCCGCTGCGTATTATCAATCTTGTCTATCTTGTCTTGCTTCAGGTCTTAGCCTTGTGCAAGCGCAACTTAGGCTTGCACGGCATCACGCCTTAGCGAGGACGAACGGTCCCAAAGAGCCCAAAGCGAGGACGAAAGGACTCTGCGGGATCGGGGCGTGACACTGCCTGCCGCCGGGTATACTTAAACTATGGCTCTCCTGGCACCCCAAACAAAACTCTACCCTCTCGGAAATCAATGCGAGCATGGTATCTACTCAGGCAGTCCATACCTAATACAATATCATAGTTCGGTAGTGGCATGACGAGTAGACTCACTCCCAACTCTCGGCCTCCTAATATGACGCTCCGCCCTCTACAAACATCACTCACGAGGATGACCCCACCCCCGATCGTGATCTTGCAGGTCCTAGGCAATGGTTCAGAAACCAGACTGTGTCTAATAGCATAAGATACTGACATAAAGTTGTGGGAAGCCCCGGAATCAAAGAGTGCAAAAGCTGGAATGGAGTCTAGAAGAACCGAACCTGCTATCAACTCCCCTATGGCCTCTGCATCCTCAGCCGCCATAGCGAAAGCTCGCCCCTGCTGTCCACCTTGTGCCTGCTGCTGGTGCTGATGGAACCTCTACTGCTGGGTCTACAATGGCCCCCTCAGCTGGCCTGCTGGAGCCTTGGCTCCACCTCCCTGAGCTCCACGTCCAAAAGCCCCAGAGCAATCCCTCAACTGGTGATCCCCCGCACCATAAAGTAGGCACTTGCCTAGCTTCTTCCTGCACTCATGGATCATATGCCCCGACTTCTTACAGAAGGCACAAATGACTACCTGCTGCTGACGGGGTGCCTGCTGCCCTCTCTGTTGCTGATGCTGCACCTGCTGAAAAGGTGCCCGACCCTGCTGCTGATACTGCTACTGATACTGCTGCTGATACTGCTGAACTGGTCTCTGTGGCTGCTGATGCTGGAAGTGAGGCCTCTTGGCCTGCCCCTGACTGCTGCTACCACCCTGGAAGTCACGACCCCTCTTCTGCTTCAACCCTAGGTCGTCTTTCGCCGCCATAGCCCCAGAAAATATCTCTGCAAAAGTAGCATTCCGGTCGCTCTTAGTCAGCGACCGAACCTATCTAATCAAGCCTCGGCAAAACTTTCTCGCCTTCGTCTTCTCAGTCAAGTCATCTATGAAATGGGCCAATCTATAAAACTCTCCAGTATACTCAGCTACAGTCAGGTTCCCCTGAACCAGACCCTCGAACTGTGCCTCGATACCTCCCAAGACCACATCAGAAAAGAACTGCTCCTTAAACAGCTCCTTGAACTGGGCCCAAGTCTGGCCCTCAACTCCCACCCTGGGATCTGTCTGATACCACGCACGGGCTAAGTCCTACATCTAACTGCCCGTCGCCTCGATCTGGAGTCGATCTGGTATCTCCGCTAGTCGAAAAATCTCTTCGATATGCTCTATCCAGTCGTCTACATAATGGATGCCCTATGTGCCGTAGAACTCTCTGGGATGCATCTTCTGAAAGTCCTGTATGTCCTTCTTCCTCCGACGGGGCTGCTGCTGGGCCCCCTGAGCAGTAACCATCTCGACTGTAGTACGAACCAGCTGGTGTGCCTCGTCGATCCCCTGACAGAAATCGGCAGTCTGCCTCGTCTGCTGCTGCTGGTGGGACTCCAGAATCCTCTCCACGAAGGAGAAGAGATGTGCAGCATCTACCATCCCCGCAGGCGGAGGCTGCTGCGGTAGAAGGATCTCAGGAATCACAATGCTCGGCCTCCTGACTGGTGGAGGTGCTCCTCCAAAAGCTGCAGAAACACCGACTCCTGAGGGCTGCACTGGCCCTGTGGCACCGGAAGCTGGCTGCTGCTGAGGTCGAGAGGTGCTAGACCCCTCTCCAGCGTCTCCCAGTCCAGGGCGATGCGATCTCGTCTCAACCATCCTGGAGACACAGATCAAACAAGAAACAATTACTGAGAAGGAGTCGAATATCAAAGGAGGATAGTTTAAATTTCTAAGGAAGACAATAAGCAGCAAAATAGATATACGGAATCTGATACGGAGTTTTTCTAATGTGATTGAGTACCTTAAAAAATACTAATTCCTACTACAGGCTGCAGCGATATTCTAGTTCGAATACCACTACATTTCCAACCTAGACCTGCATGGTTCACCACTAAAAACGTGTCACGACCTGCACCCTAGAGTAAGGGCACGAGACGTGGGTACGTCCAGCCTACGCCGCAGTGTCGGTGGTAGAACGCTGTCCTAGGTCACAACATCTAACAGTTTAAGGTAATAACAGTTATACTCCCCGAATGGGGGTGACATAACAGAATATATCTCAATCACATCTAAGGTAGAATACGATAAGATAGAATAATATAAAAGATGCGAGATCCAAATCCACAGGAAATACAAATAGAGAAAAAGCTAAGTGTCTATGATAAACTCCACTGACAACCAAAAATAATACATATCCAAATAAACAACTCAAATCTCCAATACAATGAAATAAGATAAAGATATCTATGGAGCAACAATCTCTACAGCTAAGGGATCCGACTGGAAGTCCGGATCGCAAGTGTCCTCTAAGGCTGTCCCATAGAAAGTATCTAAGCAGGCCTCCTCCTCGTCCTCTGTAAAATTTTCAACAGGTCCATTCAGGACGGAAACGAGCACATATCTCTCAAACAGTTCATAACAGGTTAGGAGTATAAAGCATGCAATAGAGTAAAATACAGGAAATACTGGAAAAGAAGTACGAGAAAATAGGAGATATTTTGTAACTGAAAGTAAATACATGATAAGTAAAGACTGTAAGTGGCTAAGTGATTTAGAGTACAATATGGTTATGTAAACGGCTTAGGGGGACATAAATAAAACTAAGAGGCACATGAATACCTACTGGGATAATGATCACATAACCAATTCTACTCACCCCGCCCCAATCAATACACAAGGATCCATTCAAGTTACGTTATTGGCACATGAATACAGCTAAAGATACGTGAACTCATGTAATGAGTAGTACATGAGACACATGATAGTACATGAAGGCACATGAGAACATGTAAATACATGAACTAGTACGAGTACAAGGAGTACCTGATGCACATGATAAAGTACATGAACATGAAATACCCGATGCACCCGTAGAGGGATAACATCTTAGGAAAGGATCCATATAGTACTAATCCGTGAAGATACGTGTCAGCATCAAGTAAAGTAATCTAGAGCAAGAATATAGTTCCAGACAGGTATGAAAAGATCAGAGAATGTACTCGCCTGCTATCTAAATATCCAAGATGAAAGTACTGTCCGAGGAATGGTATCTGTCTCCTATAGAACAGTACAAGTCACTATGAGTCTAAAATGATAATAAGATGCAAGTCAATGCATTCTACATGAATCTAGGTCAATCTAGACCAAAGTCAACTCTTGGTCAACTCTGGTCAACCCTAGAAGTCAAGCTAGGTCAAACCTAAGTCAAACAAGTCTATACTAGTCTAGCAAGTCTATTCTAGGTCTAACAAGGCTATACAAGTCCAATCTAGACTCATTAGGCAAACAAACACACCCATAGGCCATAGGCTATATCATGCCTATAAACCAAACCATAACACACATATACACAATAATATATATATCCAAAATATAATACACTCATTGATATATTTATATAATCTAATATAGTAATACACATAACATATAGGCTACCTATATGTATACCACACATACATATATATATATATATATATATATATATATATATATATATATATATATATATATATATATCTAATATATATAATAGTACACACACATAGATATAGGATACATATATGTACATCTCAAATATATATACATACATGTAGAGAATAGGAAAGACACATGTATGTGTCCAAGTGTGTGTATGTCAAGATACATGAGGGTGTGTGTGAAGACATGAGAGGGTGTCAATGTGTGTGTTATATGGCAGTGGGTGTGAGAGTTTTAAAGCAGTATGCATAGCATAAACTGGAAAACAGTAGAGTGTAATACATACTTGTGTTCCTAGGAAAACAGGGAATACATTTGTGTGTGAGACAATCCTGAAATCAGTGAGGCTAGAACCTGTGTATATGAGTGACCCTGTGTGCAGTGATATGTGCAAGCCTGGAACATTGACAGTTTACCAATGAACGGTTAGCTAATGCAGTGTAAATGGGAAGAAAACAAGACAGTTTTAATAGGAGTTAAACTCAGTTCTAAAGAAGGAAGGGAACCTCATTCGATTGCAGTTCATGATATATAGGACTGAACTAAATCAATGTATCAGTTATTACATTTGAAACCCAACAAAATGTCAAACATCCCATTCTCAAACCAATAAGCCTATTGAATTGAAATACTATATTAATATGAATCAACAATCATGTGGGGATCATTAATCAGTGAAAACCATTACTAAACATGGATTTAAAAGTTAGGAAAATGGGAAAACAACCAAGTATTAGTAACCTGTGTAGCATGTATCAGCCGAATGGCATTAACCCAACATTCGAATCAAAATTCACATCAACAACTAAACTATCATGTAACCTAATCTAACATATATCATACATCATATTTGGATCTAACTTAGCAATTAAAAACATGAATTTAACATTTAAAACTGAATGTAAACAGAGAACACAAAATAGTACACTGGTATGCACAGTGCATTCTCCATGCACGTACGATTCCGTATCCGACACGACACGAGAGGTCGTGAAACTTGACACACGTGGTGTCAGCCACTGCCTCTTCGTGTGTGTCCAATACCACGCGTCCACGTGTCGTGTCCACGGCGCAAATGACCCCGAGCAGCAGGGGAGCAACAGTGCTCGCGCGCGCATGGTGCACCCACGTGTTCGTGTGTCCAAACCGACACGACACAACATATGAATCGACTCAGGATACTGGGATCCCCTAAGCAAGGTTAAAATCTAATTTCCTATTCAAATACATTCCTGAAATCAAATCGAAATGCCCTTTGGGGCATTTCATCAAACACCTACATACATGGACTGATACGTATCCGATACGGACACGTATCGGACTCGAAACCTAGGGTTAGCTATACCTATAGTTAGGGTAGGCCTAGGGCTTCCTGAATATGCAATAAAAATAGTATTTTATGGTGTGGATTTGAATTTACCTATGGGTTTGCAAAGGCTCAAAAAGCTCCAATATGAGTGGATCCTCAAGCTTCTAAAACTCTCCCAAATTGTTTCTCCCCTGAAATTTCTCAATACCAACAGCAAGTAGAATAAATTTAGAGCCTAATGCAATTGATTTGGGCGAAAAAGGAATTAAATAGGATTTTCTAGGAATTAATAAAGTTGGAGCATACCTCTCTTTCTTAAACTTGAGAACTTCCTAAAGGAGGCTAGCCCTAACTTTGAGGAGCATTAAATAGATGGGGGAAATACCCTAAGTGGCCGGCCATGGGCTGTGTGTTGGGCTAGGGTTTACATGGAGTTGGGTTTTGGGCCTCTATGGGCTTAAGTCATAAATCATGACTTGTGAAACCACAAGCCATTAACTAACCTATTCAAATCATAATTTCCCCAAATAAATTCTAATGAGTTTGATATCACTAACTTAGGTCAAGCTAGGGTTACACTCTCTAACCAAGTAGTCATGATCTAGGTTAGCTTCTAGGACAGTCTCCTAAGTCACCCTGAGTCAAGGTCAATAATAGCACCAAATCAATTATACTAAAAATCACTTAAAATTCTAATAATTATAATTAATAATAATAATTCCCAAATAATTCCAAAATTTTAAAAATGACCAAATTACCCTCAAGCTAGAAATGTGGTAGTGACAGCAAAGTAGATAGAAAAAGCACTAGCGACACATGTCATTTTCTAGGAAAAGCTCTAGTCTCTTGGTTTCATAAAAAGTAAAATTCTGTTGCATTATCAACAACCGAGACTGAGTATATCGCCGCAGGACGTTGTGCACAAATTTTGTGGATGAAACAAACCTTAGAAGACTATGGATTGCATTTTTCACACATATCCATTTTCTGTGACAACACTAGTTCTATTAATTTAACTAAGAATCCAGTATGTCATTCTCGTACTAAACATATCGAGATTTGACATCATTTTCTTAGAGATCATCAACAAAATGGAGATATAGACCTTGTATACATAGACACACAGAATCAATTAGCTGACATACTCACAAAACCTTTAGCGGAAGATCGTTTCAATTATTTACGTCGAGAATTAGGCATTTTAGATGTCAATAATATTAATTAATTTTGTTTTATTAATTAATTTATTCGATACTCAAAAACTGTTTTCGAGACAAGCCCAAAAAGAGTCTGTCTGTCACCACGACTACGGTCGAAGCGAAGCGGTACTTAAGAGTTCCCCGGTGAACCTCCATTAGCTGGGACAGTACTCCTACAGCTAATCTGAGACAGATACTGAGTAAAGAATATTAATTTATAAAATAATATTAATTATATTACTTTGAGATTTAAAATTACTAAACTTTGAATTAAGCATTTGAAACGTATTAATGAAAAAGATTGTGGCCTCATTTGAATTATGTTTATGTTTATATATATATATAAAAAAAAAAAAAAAAAAAAAAATATATATATATATATATATATATATAGCCAGGCAACCCTTGGCGAATTCGGCCCGAGTTCGGTCCGAATTCGGCCAGAGTTCGGCTGGGTATATATATGTACCAGCACGAACCCGAGGCTTCCTTCTTCTTCATTCTTCCCACATCCTCATAACAGCAGCAGCGCACCTCCGAAACCCTAGCTTCTTCTCCATCCTTGTTCTTCCAATCCGTATGGAGTTTCTCGTCCAAACTTTGGATTCGTGCGGAGAACGTCATCCTCTACAACATATCCAATTCTTGGAAGGTATAATCCCTTCTCTCCACCACTTTTCAATACTTAGGGTTTCTAGAAAATTTTTGGAAAAGAATGCCTAAGTTCAATCCCTTCAAGAGGAAGAAGACC
The DNA here is from genome assembly GCA_029216955.1 of Iris pallida. Lineage (NCBI taxonomy): Eukaryota > Viridiplantae > Streptophyta > Magnoliopsida > Asparagales > Iridaceae > Iris > Iris pallida. The sequence continues at coordinate 1,272,589 of JANAVB010025599.1, forward strand.
AATGCCAATGAAGAGGCATCGTCTTCAGATCTGCATACGGATTGCCTCTTTTCTCTGGTCCAATCGGACGATGGTGCATCGGATGAGTTTTACTTTAAAACTTCCGATCAAGCTCTATTGTGGTACGTCAATTTTATCATGCGTACTATTTGCACCGGATCGCCGATTAAATGGACTGTCTTTCCGGATCATCGCCATTACTTTGAGGCATTAGGGTTACAATATTTTGTCACCTTACACTTCCCCATTGCCACTAATGCTATTAGATTATTCTATTGTAATTTCGTGTTAGACACTTTTACCGCGAGGACACGTGTCGGAGGAATTGATATCGAATTCACTGATGAAATATTAGCAGAAATTCTTGGTATCCCAAACGAAGGTGCCCCGCTCGATGACATCACTGATTTTGATTTCTCCGATGGCACGACACTCGTTAGTTTCAAGAATGAGCTTTGTGCGCCCGCACGCGCTCGTCCTAGAAAGTTCAAGGCTAATAACTTGAACTTGTTTAACTACGAATTACATCGCATCATCTATTCCATCTTACTTCCAAAATTCACTTCTAAAGATGATGTCACTGCACTTGAGCTTTCTGCTCTTTATCATATTCTTAAGGGGATTCCTTTTTATGCCCCTAAGACTATCATCCAGATGATGGGTAGATGTCGAGGGAGAGACCGCAACCTATCTTATATGATGCTTATTCTTCGCATCTTTCAGAGATTTGATATTGACCTATCTACTTGTGCTGTCGACCCCGAGCCCAAGTTTCTCAAACTCTCTCGTCGCAGCATTGCTACTATTCCTCTACCTACTGCACCTACTCCTCCTGCACCTACTCCCACAGCTCCTACAGCACCTGTTCCTCCTCATTCTTACCCTATGACATTTGAGGGTATCCATCAGCACTTATCAGATCTGCAGTCTTTTTATGTTGAGTCCTTTAGGGAACACGAGTTCCGTGATGTGACTCGGTTCCAGGCGATTGCCAACTCATTCGCCGATCTGAGGTTTGTGCAGACGAGTCATTCTGCTAGCTCTCTACCTCGAGACCCTTCTGTTTCTGGCTACCGCATTGACGACAAGGCGGTCCACTCTCTGTTCCAGCCAGGGAATGCCTATGATTGGTATCGTACCACTGGTGCCACTCCTCACACTTTTGGTGCTGGTACTTCTAGAGCTGTTCCTTCTGGACATGCTGGAGCTGCAGCTGATGATGTTGATAATGAGGATGATGATGATTTTTGAGATGTTAGATATTGAGACTGTTATTTTTGTCTTATGTTTACTTGGAAATGGTCCGATATTCTAAGATTTTATCAGTACTTTTTAGCTATTATCAGTAATTTTCTTTATTATGTGACTATTCATAGACATGGTTTTTGTTTATACCTCAGTTTTGGTATCTTAGTCTATTTTTCAGCACTTTATTTGTTTCAGTATTATTCTCGCACTTTATTTAATACTGCCTGTGACAAATACATGCCTGTGTTGTTCTATAGTCTATCTGTTTCTCTTACTATACCGTTTATACCATGCCTGTCATGATTAGTTATTTCTGTTGTGTTTCTTCACTGTATGTTACTTATGCATTGATTGCGGAGGAGCTTTCTTTTTTGTAATTATTTTGCTAAGTAATAACGGGGGAGAAATAAGGATCTAACATTTTTTTGTTCAAGTGAAATACAGGTTATGAACAATTTCTTTTGATTACTATTTTGAATTGATTCCAGCTTAGATGTTATATCGGCAAGGTTTGTCAATTATCAAAATGGAGGAGATTGTTGGCCCATTGGTCATGGTCAAACCTGATTTTAATAATTGATCAAACTCTGTCTCGATATAATTATAAATCAACTCAGATGTTTACCTACGACGTTTTGGACACTGCTCAACAATGGATCTCTACTTTGTTCAAGACTAAAGCTGTTTGCCATTCAGAATGTACTTCCTGTTAAGCAATATAATTTTTTATTTTATTGAGTCTAGGAATACATTGTACACCGAGTCGTACTGGCAAATAGGCTATCCTAAAACGTTTTTCAAAACCATCCTATTCTTTTACAAATGACCTACGTTTTTTAAAAACATTCTTGTTACAAAAAGCTTCTGAAGGATTTTTTTCAAAAAGCCAAAATTTATTTTCTCCAAAAATGAACTGGCAGAACTCCAGGAGAACTCGGCCCGAGTTCGGCCATTTAGAACGTTAGTGAACGTTGGATTTTGAACTTGGTCATCCTTCAGTTGCGGTTTGTTACAAAGAGTTCTGTCCGAATTCTGCCCGAATTCTGTCAGAGTTCTGTCTTTGGAAAAACTATAAATAGAGAAGTATTTCGATCATTTCAGATCACCAATTCACTTTCAATCTCTTCTCTTCCTAAGCTTACATTCTTCCAAAGAGTTCTAAAAGCTTTCATTTTCAAATCCCAAGCCAGTTACAATCTTCTAGTCGATTTGCCAGTGCGGTACGGTCTAGAAGTTTCAGAGCGATTGTAATCAGAGGCTTGATAGAAGATTCAACTCTTCATAATTGAAGTTGGTCGAGTTCTTCGTATCAAAGCTCGCGTCTGTAGAAGTTGCAAAGACTTCGTATGAAAACTTGCGAGATTTTCCAATAGTGGATTCAACTGGAAGCTAGAGTTCTTCCGACTGGACTAGTCCTCACAAGAGGAAAACCAGTATAAATCTTGTTGTTTGCGTTTGCCTTCTGATCACTTTTAATTTCTGTCATTTACTTTTGTGATTATTATTATATCTGTGATCTAACTGCTAGCAAGTTTTTAATTAGCAATATTCCACTGCCTACTCTATTCACCCCCCCTCTAGAGTATTCTGCTTTACGATTTCGTTTCTACACTATACAGCATTCTACCGCCGATACTGCAACGTAGGCTGGACGTACCCACGTGCTCGTGCCCCTACTTTGGGTACGGGTCATGACAGAATGAACTGGTTGATCATGAACTTTGTGATTGATCAATACAAGACTAAACGTCATCGACGATTGTTCGATACGTATAGCATCTCGTGTGTCGACCGCAAATAAGTTAGACTCGAACTCAATATGAGGAGATGCTTCGTGAATAACAGAATCGTCGATGGTAGTGCATGACTTTACTCGGAGGATAGTTGCGCATCAGTTGCACCGATGGAAATGATTTTGTCCGAGATTGGGTAGTCGCATAGAAATCATCGGAACGTAATTTGGCTCCGAAATAAGATATAGCATGGTTCGTAGTAAACCGTCCTTCGGTGATGATCCATAATTATCGAGCATAGCTTCGGGACAGCTGACCCTAGAAGACTTGACCGCCAAATCAAATTGAATGTTGCAGACCGTAAGATGACCTATGCGTTGTCGTATACAAAATTGCATCGATAACAAATATAATGTGGTGCATATTGATGATAAGTCTAGGCGATTTTGAGAATCTTGCTATGTACGAGCGCGAGTGATAAAAGAATGACTTACGAGTTATGTCGTTAGATTTGGATTTATCTTGCAATTGAGCTTACGTGAATCGAACTTATATTCAATGTTGCGAGACGGATAAGTTGGAAATTTGGCTAGTGAATTCCTACTCGTTAGGAATCGAACATAAGATGTATCGTAGAGACTTTGAGTCAAAACGATTGTTGCCTTGAGCACCGTCGTCTCGATATGAACTGTTGTGTCGGATAGATTGTGGCCTTTGTGCAATGTCAATTTAAAATTACGTCGAAAGAATATAAGCACAATGTCTAGGTAAGTAACCTAGCGGACGTAGTCCTGAATGTTGATGCATTTGCAAGTCAACAAAGGAAATAGTATCGGGATAAGTTGCATAGCCAGACTTCGGAAATAGTTAGGTGGCGAATTCGAACGCAAGGCATTGCGGAGGATCGTTACGATCAGATGTGCGATGGCTCGACGCAACGTATAGGATTGATAGTCCATACGAAACATACGAAACGAGAAATGCAATTTTGCATCGCGTCGCGTGCAGTAACTTTATTGAATGAATCACATATGTATCAAATATATGTATGCGATAAAATTTTGAGAACAGTTGCTAAAGATAAGTCTGATAGGGAGTAAGAGATGGCAAGCATAGGATTGAAATTTATCTGTCAGCTTTGTTTCAATTTTCTACCACTGGGCTTGGTTGAAATACACATATTTGTGGGACGCCTTGAATATAGATACGGATCCAAATCGAGTGGTAGACAAAATTCAAATCGAGCTGCAGGAAAGACTTTAAAATGTTAATGAAAAGCTTACAAGATAGTGTGAAACTGAACAACATTGGTGGGATGAGATCGTGAAACGATCTATAAAACACTTAATCGGAGTGTTGGTTTTGGTTCGAGGACGAACCTTATTTTGAGTGGTATATTCTGTAATGCCCCGCTCCGTACGGCGCATTACGCTGAGACGTTGACTCAACGAGTCACGTTGACCGAATGAAATATATCGATGCGAATCGATACGAGAGTTACGTTGTCCCGAGCAATGTATCGAACTAAGTCGATGCGAAGAGTTGTACTGTCCCAAAGAAATGTATCGAGTTGAATCGATGCGAAGCGCCGCATTGTCCCATAGGATAAGTGCATTGAGACGGCTCGAAGATTCTAAGAAATCGAATCGACCAAGGCGTAAGTCCGAATCGATGCAAGTATTGAGTTTAGTTGGTTTCATGTGCAGGCTATCCATTTACGTTGAAATATTAGAGGTCGACATTTTACCTTATTCAGAAACGGGTCGACATTTTGCCTATTCAATTCGAATAACATGCTTGCCATGATAACATACTTTACGCTTTCGAATATGCCATAAAATCGACCCTAAGGATAATATAGCAAGATCATAAGCTAAGTTGCATGATTAAACATAAACACTAAAATGTCGGTTTAGAAGGAAGGACTTTTCGTCAGTATATGCGAGGACGAATGTACTTATCCCCCACTAGCTTTCATGCTGGGTGCAGGGAATGGATTGCTCGCGGCGAAGCTTCGCTTGATCGTGCAGTGGCATGGAATGTCGTAGTGTATTAAAGCGTGCGATCGCATTTACGCTCAGACTTGCAACAGGATTGATGCGGCCGAGATATAGAAGGTATGATGTATGGAACGGTAAAATCCTTTGTGGGCAAAAGAGAACCTGAGTGTTGTAGCCAATCTGGCATATATTGTTGGACTATCGAAAGCCTTTGTAATCTCAGTTCGAATATCAATAAAGAGAATTGTTTCGTATACTCTATTTTTCTTTCGTTGTTAATATCAACTCAAAGATAACCATTTGAGAACTTGTCATCTTGCCTTGCACGAGTGCAACTCCAAGCTCGTGCGGTATCATGCCCCCCTGTAAGGATGATTATTCGGATGATTCCGGGTCAGGGCGTGACACCACGAGCTTCTACTTGTGCCTGCACATGAAAACTGTGTGGGTGTCAGTTCTCAACTGTACTGGTGGAATGAGCTCCTCGTCCACCCATACAAAACCAACACGTTTATTTACTTTGTGCAACATAGTCCCTTTGTATTATCTTTCAACTCTTGCCTTAGAATCAGTTTTAGGACATAGACTCTCGGCCTATTTAGTGCCTCTAGACCGTCACCGTGCTATCACATCGATAACTTCCTTATCCTTGCCTCTAGACCTTTCTCGTGCTTGCAACGTCAATGCACCAACTCATACTTGTCTTTCGTGCCATACTTTGGGACGCAACGACTCGATCGTGCCATGAACTCTATTTGTGCTTCAATATCTTTGAGGCAGTGCCTCCTCACTTAGTCTTACCTATACTTGTGTTGTGACAACGCGACCGTGTCTCACATTTTGAGGTCGTACCCTGCAACTCAACATAACTTAACCAAACTTGCCCTACGGCCCTTCTTGACTTAACTCGTAACGACTCAAGTCTGACTTATGCAACTCTATGCCAACGACTTAACACTCGATGCCACTTCACGTACCGAAGCACGAATCTTTACTTAGCCAAACCCATGGCTCCTGAATTATGGTACAGACCATGCACACATATCCTCTTAACACAACTCGTGCCGTGCTTACATTTCCTTAGAATCGACCGACACCGTGCATGCGGATTGCCGCTCAGCACGCCAACTTATCTATATGAAAGGCCACTGGCACGAAAAGCCATCGTGGACATAGCTCGGGTAGGCGGCGGGTCCTTCAATGTAAGGTAGCTAGCCCCATGAAAAGTCCCCGACTACCCATGCGATACAATCCAGCGTTGCTATAACGTCTTTCCCCTAGGTCGACTGGCCCTGGCGCCCCGGTGTAATACCAGTCGAGGAAGAAATCTTTGTCGACAAGTTGTCAATGACCACGCACCTACGAGACATCTAGACTCACGTAAATGCATAGCCTAATTTATGGTATAACCCGACACATACTTAGCAACTCGTACGTCAGAACCATGAGACTCCCAACCGAGGGACCGCCTTATACTATACAAAACGTGCATTGAAACCATACGATGCAAAACGTGCATCAAAACCATATGATGCAAAACGTGCATCCTAAGAGACTCCCAAAACGTAGGACTGCCTCGGCGACAAACGGTCACATGTACTTTCCTTTCCTTGAAATCCAGGGAACGACTATCGTATAGCCTTCCTACTTAACTTGAACAAAACGTGTTCCTTAAGTGCCGTAGACCGTGGCTAACTTTTCATAGTGCCGACCGTGGCTCGTGCCTTAAACCGACTTACATTCTACGCGACGCTATCACCCAAGTCATACTTTATATGATGGGCCTTGAGATCGTGGGACTATATAACTTGACAACCGCAGAAAGGACGGGACAGTGCTTGCTATAACTTCGATAGTCCAGCATTACTTTGTCTAACTTAATCGAGCCTACAACTTAACCCGTGGGACGAGCAAAGGCTTTGCCAAGCCTTGCATCGTGGAACCGTGCATGCTTTATCAAGCATTTATGCATGCGACGCCTAGGACTTAGGCTAATTCCCACTTGGTGACAACTTAAACCAACTTTCGCCTCCCAAGCCATGGGACGAAGGGACGAGTGTCATTTTCAAAGCACGTCGTGCATCAATTCTAAGCCGACCATTGGACCTTTCCATATTCTAACTCAATTTGACTCGTCGGGATTATTCCCTTAGCTATGTGGATTCATCTCTTTTATTATCGAGCCAACTTATGCAAGTTGAAAACATGCAATTTATTATGTGAAGGCTAAGATGAGGCGAGTTCACCGAAACTACCCCACCTTAGCGAGGAGTCGCCTCGACCGAGCGATGTCTTCGAGCAGCCGTTGCAAGGCTAAGTCCGAACGCCGTCGGCATTTCGATTCTTCCGATTGACTGAGCGGGACGGGGCACTACATCATACACCACTCAGAAAAAGTTTCGTCCTCGAAACTAACTGAGTACACTTATCGGCTTATAACTTGATTCAACATTCAAGGACTCTCGCACACGCTACTCCTATGTGTTCCCTCAATCCGAGCCACGCTCGTGCTTATCACTAACTTAGTCATAGGGCACACCAACCGATCAACCAACATTCAAGCTCGTCTCAATTCAATGATCGCATTACCATCAATATTTCTTTGAAACTCTATTTCTAAATCTTTGACACTTTTCTATTCCTCTAGTCTCACTTGATTCAACTTATCACTTAGTTGGATCGTACACATATTTTAGGCGTCCCTAAAACACACACATTTCAGCCAAGCCTCGTGATAGAGAATCTACCATCACCACTCGAGTCGGATCGTGCACATATTCAGGCGTCCCTGATATACGTGCATGTCAACCGAGCCTCATGAGTGGTGCCTCCACAAATCCTACCACTTCGCACTCGGACGTCTGTCTAACCGCTAGGCTATGTCTTTCTGTCAGTATTGGAATCATAGTTCCCAAACAACGATATCAACACTGACCCCATCCTAAGGTCAAACCAAGTTGATAGTACGGGGTTTTTTTTCTACCCAAGCTCGCATCACTCCTATTTCTAAACATCAAGCATAGATTTCCTACACACATCCCGATATTCGTCGCACGGGGTTCGAGTCATTCAGCAAGGCCATCCTACGACAACTTACGTTCAACCAATCTTCGACACATCAATATCGCTCGACCAACAAGCCATTTTGTATAGTCTATCTCTTCGAACACGTTCGACATAATCCACCTATCAATCCTTCTCAAGTCAAGCACGCTACGATACGATTCATCGCTAAACCATAATTCACATTTCATACTCCCTAAGTCATTTATGCCAATTCACGTAATCGATCATAAGATCGTCTAGCTTAACAATATATTGCGTCCCGATCTCACGCGAGTCAGATTATCCACGGTGGGCATGAATCACCATGTATGCTTCCGTAGGATAATCATCCTCATCGGGACATAACTCTTGCTTTGTGTCTGGACTAATTTATTCTCGATACGTAGATTGGATCTATTCAATCCTCAATTTTACTTAATCATCAATCGCAAGTCCAAACATCCTCAAATTTTCCCTTGCATCAAACCAACAAGTCGAGACAATCAAAGTTGCCGCATCCTGATTTTTCGAGTTTGATCATTACCGTGACATGAATCACCATGTCAGCGCTCACGCGGAACGATCGCCCCAAATCCGATACGACACATGTGCGAGGCTAGAGTTGTGCTTGCGCAAGACAAGATCGTCGACGTTGTGATTATCAACGTAACCGTCAAGACACGATCATTTTCATCCAACATTCATTTCAATCAAAATCCTAAGTATAGCATCCATTAGAACGATAATACTTGTACGATCGTCATTCGTCGAGTCAGAGTACCCCCGAGTTATCGCATATCGATCTTTGATACGCCTCAATACCATCGATGACATGCATAACCTGACGATCTTCCTTTGCAACAAATTCTGAGTCGTGCGACTGATGCTATCGTTCGCCTGGATAATCTCCTCAACATTTAGGATCAAGTTCGATCATTATCCCTTGAATCATTCACAACACCAACTTCCTCAAACCCAAATTTGCGTATTGTTCATCCATCTATCTTAAGTCATCGAGCAACATTTTTCTTCAAATCACATCATTCCTTGCTAACTCAAATCATCGAGCAACATTCATTCCAATCCTTAGTGTCATTTGCGTAACTTCAAAATTCAACTTTTTCATGCACACTATCTTTCCATCGTGCTAACTTTTCGTATACAATTCGTATTAATTTCCTCAATCAAGTCATCTATTCACTACACCTTAACTTTTTTTTGATTCAGTTTTACCTACTTAATCATTTTCACATTTCATACTCGCGCAATCACTATCCCGTGCTCGTCATCTCGAATTTGTTTGAATCGACTCGTCCAAATCTTCAAGACTACAACTTATTCAACGATACTCAATCCACAGCTTTGTATACACACGACGTTTGCTGATAAACTCATCGACACTCTGTATCCTTAATCGATCGATCGACATCTCTGAGGCTATCGCATACACCACTCAGGGATGAAGTCATTCGACAAATCCTAAAAACTATCATTCGATTCATAATATATTTTCTCAAATTTCTGTCCGAACGATTCCTTAAATTTTAAGCACGCTCATCTATATCGCATCGACGATAACATCATCGTTCGATAGCACCCCTATCGATAATCATCCCATTTACTAAATCAAGTCTAACTCATTCTCGCCCGATACTATTCAATTCCTGCACTCGACTTTTGCTAAGGTCGACCCAACTTTGGTGTATATGCCCAACTCGACTTAGCCAACCGTGCTTACGTAAACCATCTTTTTGTTCCTGTCAAAAACTGTTCTCCTACGTTTTGTAAATTATTTAGACTTATTGTATGGATATCCGTGGGACATTTGTGAGAGAGCGCACCAATGATATCAACTTTACGGAAGCAATACTTCAGAGTTTGCGAAAACAATGGAGTTAAAGAATTTAATCGATAGTCCAAGGACGTAAAGCCGTGCTCTGATACCATTATGTCATGCCCCACTCCCGTAGGAGCGATCGTCCTCGCTAAGACATGATGCCGCACGAGCCTAGATTGCGCTCGTGCAAGGCGGGTTCCATAACGGCCGATTACAGCAGCTGCGACGGGGTCATCGCACAGAAGTCCCAAGCAGAGACATTGAATATGCCAGCAGAAATTTAGAACAAAACACAAGTCATACAAAAGAGGCATTTTATTAATATTGAAACAAGGATTACAATAGGGCACAAGGCCAAGATTACAAGTCACTCAAGCTCACTCTTCTCACATTACAAGTCACTCAGCTCTCTCTTCTTTCAATACAAGTCTTGAACCAGCGGATGCTTCGGAGAGACGATATACATGCATTATGTCCCGTATAAGTCTTGACTCCACGCGGTCACATGCTTCGAATCACCAAGGAACTCCGTGCCTCGACGCATCCAAGCGAGCTCAGCGCCACGAGCTTCTACCTGTGCCTATACATGAAAACTGTGTGGGTGTCAGTACTCAACTGTACTGGTGGAATGAGCTCCTCGCCCACCCATACAAAATCAACACATTTATTTACTTTGTGCAACATTGTCTCTTTGTATTGTCTTTCTACTCTTGTCTTAGAATCAATTTTAGGACATAGACTCTCGGCCTATTTAGTGCCTCTAGACCGTCACCGTGCTATCACATCGATAACTTCCTTATTCTTGCCTCTAGACCTTTTTCGTGCTTGCAACGTCAACGCACCGACTCGTACTTGTCTTTCGTGCCATACTCTGGGACACAACGACTCGATTGTGCCATGAACTCGATTTATGCTTCATTATCTCTGAGACAGTGCCTCCTCACCTAATCTTGCCTATACTTGTGTTGTGACAACGCGATCGTGCCTCACATTTCGAGGTCGTGCCCTGCAACTCAACATAACTTAACCAAACTTGTCCTACGACCCTTCTCGACTTAACTCGCAACGACTCAAGTCTGACTTATGCAACTATATGCCAATAACTTAACACTCGACGCTACTTCTCGTACCGAAGCACGGATCTTTACTTAGCCAAACCCATGTCACATGAATCATGGTGCAGACCGTGCACACATACCCTCTTAACACAACTCATGCCGTACTTATATTTTCTTAGAATTGACCGACATCGTGTATGCGGATTGCCGCTCAGTATGCCAACTTATCTATATGAAAGGCCACTGGCACGACAAGCCATTGTGGACATAGCTCGGGTAGGCGGCGGGTCCTTCAATACAAGGTAGCTAGCCCCATGTAAAGCCCCGGACCACCCACGCGGTACAATCCAGCGTTGCTAAAATGTCTTCCCCCTAGGTCGACTGGCCCCGACGTAATACCAGTCGAGGAAGAAATCTTTGTCGACAAGTTGTCCATGACCACGCACCTACGAGACATCTAGACTCACATAAATGTATGGCCTAATTTGTGGTATAACACGACACATACTTAGCAACTCATGCGTCAGAACCATGAGACTTCCAACCGAGGGACCGCTTCATACTATGCAAGACGTGCATTGAAACCATACGATGCAAAACGTGCATCAAAACCATATGATGCAAAACGTGCATCCTAAGAGACTCCCAAAACGTGGGACTACCTCGGCGATAAACGGTCGCGTGTACTTTCCTTTTCTTGAAATCCAGGAAACGACTATTGTATAGCCTTCCTACTTAACTTGAACAAAACGTGTTCCTTAAGTGCCGTAGACCGTGGCTAACTTTTTATAGTGCCGACCGTGGCTCATGCCTTAAACCGACTTACATTCTACGTGACGCTATCGCCCAAGTCATACTTTATATGACGGGCCTTGAGATCGTGGGACTATATAACTTGACAACCGCAGAAAGGGAGGGACAGTGCTTGCTATGACTTTGATAGCCCAGTATTACTTTGCCTAACTTAATCGAGCCTACAACTTAACCCGTGGGATGAGCAAAGGCTATGCCAAGCCTTGTATTGTGGAACCATGCATGCTTTATCAAGCATTTATGTGTGCGACGCCTAGGACTTAGGCTAATTCCTACTTGGTGACAACTTAAACCAACTTCTTTCTCCCAAGCCACGGGACGAAGGGACGAGTGTCATTTTTAAGCCACGTCGGGCATCAATTCTAAGCCGACTGTTGGACCTTTCCATATTCTAACTCAATTCGATCCGTCGGGATTATTCCCTTAGCTATGTGGATTCGTCTCTTTTATTATCGAGCCTACTTGTGCAAGTTGAAAACATATGATTTATTATGTGAAGGCTAAGATGAGACGAATTCACCGAAACTACCTTACCTTAGCGAGGAGTCGCCTCGACCGAGCGATGTCTTCGTGCAGCCGTTGTAAGGCTAAGTCCGAACGCCGTCGACGTTTCGATTCTTCCGATTGACTGAGCGGGATGGGGCACTACATTGAAAAAGTTAGGCATGCTATTAGAAAGGTATGTTTTGAATCTCGTCATCCATTCCAGATTTTAAAATCTGAGCCGGGGAGGTACACTGTTTGCTGCAAGAATTAAAAGACCCGTGCTAGTTTGTGGAGCTTTCATGCTATATCTATTTTGGAAGATAATCAAATTTTTGAGGTGAAGAGGTATATGGGAGAACATAATTGTGGAGCTGGCTATATGGATAAAGGTCATCTAGTTGTTCCAGCAAAGTTTGGTTAGTGACATTATTCGAATGGATCCTAAAATTTGGCAAAATCAGTTGTCGACGAATTCAAGGTTGACTACGGTTTATCTCTTACCTACGGGCAGGCATATCACGGCATTAGGTTGGTGCACCAAGAAATGTATGGAGATGATGTTAGAGCTTACAGCGACTTGTGTTGGTATGTTGACAAGGTAAAGGAAACCAATACTAGTTCCGTTATCGACTTTCAGAAAGATGATTCGACAATGAGGTTTCAGCGGCTTTTTCTTTCATATGGGGTTTGAGTCGAAGGCTTTCAATACTGTCGCCCGATTCTATATTTGGATGTGACTTTCCTTACAGGGAGATTTAGAGGCTATTTGATGTCTGCTACAGCGAAGAATGGTAACCAACAGTTTTACCCTCCTGCCTACAGTATAGTCTCGGGCGAAGATAACAAAAATTGGGAATGGTTCCTTAAAAATCTCAAGATTGTTGTTGGATGTAGTAGGCATATGGTCTTTTTGGGGATCAAAGAACCGATTTAGTTTCTGAAGTTCCTAAAGTGTTCCTTACTGCTTACCATAGCTATTGCTATTATCACATGAAGAATAACATACCGTTGAAGGAGAAAGGAAATGAAAGAGTGTATCCGCTTGTACTTAAAGCTTGGAGGCAAGCAGTATATGCTCTAATACTAGGTGTGTAAATCAGACAGATATATGCAGCCTTTTTGTGCATTCTCCGTTATTTTAACACGAAGAATGGCCATTCTCCGTGTAATTCTCATGGGGAATGTCTGTCCTCTGTTATGCCTAGCACGACGAATAGACATTCTTCGTTATTTTCGAACGAAGAATGTCTGTTCTCCGTGATTTTAACACAGAAAATGGTCCCTATTTTTTCATGTGCATGTGCCTTAACTTCCTTCTTTCTTAATTTTTTTGGTATAAAGGTGGGTATAAACAAGCAGTTAAGAAGATTTATGATCTGAATTGTGGTCATATTGTGACTTGGATGGATAAACAAAAACCTGAACATTAGTCAAATGCATTCTTCCTCGGATGTAGATACGGCGAGGTTGCTTCTAGTTGTGCGGAGTCATTAAATGCATGGATAAAGGCTGAGAAAAAAAAACCTATTTCAGCACTTATAAATGTTATCCGAGTGAAGATGATTTCGGATCGCCACAAGGATGCAATTGATTTCAATAGCAAATTGACTCCATACGCCGAGAATGTGTTGAAGCAGCTTACAGATGATGACATGTCTTATAAGGTATATCGGTCTGGTGATTTCGAGTTTGAGGTGATGGCAGATACTTCCTCCCACCTGGTGAATCTTCTTGATTGTCATTGTAGTTGTCGTAGATGGAAGGTATATGGATTCCTATGTAGCCATGCAATCCAATGCATCAGATTTGGTTCGGACAAATCCGTTTACGATTTTGTGGAGCAGTATTGGACATCAAATTTCTACCAGAAGCTATATTCATGTACAATTTGTCCAGTTCCAGATTACAAAAAATGCTTTGAAAATAATCCCACTGATTTGGTTCTACCCCTGTTCCGAAACGGGGCCCCGACCGACCAAAAGCGGACCGTTATAAGAGCAAATATGAGAACAAGGGAAAAGAGAAGAGGAAGATGAGGTGCCAGAATTGCCTTATGTAATCACAATTGCACCACTTGCCCTCTCCCTCCACGTGCTGCTACGGGGGTCGAGGGGGCAGCGCCCCCTCGTTAATACATATACATATATTTTTTCTTTTATATAATTATTTTTTTAATACATTTCTTACATTTTTGATATCAATGGTGCTATTTTGAAGTCTGTTATATCTACTGTTTCATATTTTTTGACTGCATAAAGGCCATTCTCTGTCATTCTAACACGGAGAATGGTCATTCCCTGTGTTATTAACATAGAGAATGACCGTTCTCCGGCACTTTAACAACGGTGATTCGCCGTGAGTTTTACACGGAGAATGGCCATTCTCCTGCATTCTAGTACGGAGAATGGCCATTCTCCATGATTTTATTATAAAAGACAGCACAAACGTTACAAAAGACGCAGACACAGAAGAATAAAATTCAAACAGAAGATATAGAAAGAAGTTCTTTTATATACATATATTCTTTCTTTTATATAATTGTTTTTTGAATACATTTCTTACATTTTTTATATCAATGATGCTATTCTAAAGTCTGTTATATCTACTGTTTCTTATTTTTTGACTGCATAAAGTCCATTCTCCGTCATTCTAACATGGAGAATGGCCATTCGTCGTGTTATTAACGTAGAGAATGACCATTCTCCGACACTTTAACACCGGCGAATGATCATTCGCCGTGAGTTTTACACGGAGAATGGCCAATCTCTTATATTCTAGCACGGAGAATGGCCATTCTCTGTGATTTTATTATAAAAGACAGCGCAGACGTTACAAAAGACGCAGACACAGAAGAATAAAATTCAAACAGAAGATATAGAAAGAAGTTCTTTTATTATTATGTCTACAAAGGATCTATTACAGATTCATTGAGGCTACACACACATAAAAGACTCATATTGTTCTTCTACAATGGATCTATTATAGATTCAGAAAGGCCTAAAGAAGTCTACTAGGGGTTAATTTTCATAGAAGCACAACCCTTATTCTTCTTGGTGCACATACTAGAAGATTGATCTCTATCGAAGCGTATTCCTTCTTTCTTATATGCGCAACCCCGAATGCTCGAAAGAGTAGGGCAGAGCACAACCTGTGGCTCTTCTAGCATAACGGGTTGCTAGACCCTTACTGGGAAGGGCATAGCATGACCCCCAACTTTTCGACAACACGAGGACTCCCAATATGTTGTTCAGGTTTGAACAAAGAGCTCCAATGCATCTTGAGAGTCACTACTACGTGTTCTTCTACAAGGACATAACTCTTTTGAACAAAGAGATCCACAGCCAAAAGCCGACTGATGCCAGGCCAGTGGCCTCTTAAAACTAAGTCAGGATCATGCATAATGGGAATGCTATAAAGATGATGGACTTTGCTCCTCAAGAAGCCTCTTTTATAGGCCATATTGGCCAATAAATGCAGATGAACCTAATAGTCAGCATAATGAATCTCATTTAATAGGTTCGTTACAAGTAGTTGCCATGCCACAAACTCATCAACTTCCTCCAAGAAAGACAACGGCAATTAAGACTTGTTCAAAGATAGTCATTAAGGAAAATGCTAAGTCTACTACCAAATGCTTACAACCTCTCTCACCCACCCCTTACACATGGTCCTATCGGGTTCCACCACCCCTCACATACACACCCCCTGCTACATGGGCTCCACCTGACCCTACCACTTACTCTCCTCCTCCAATCGAAGCCCGATACGTGGCTTGATTGTAGGAAGGTTATAAGCATTGGTTGTAGGCATAGCAAAGCTCAGTCATTAAAGTCCACCACATAGAGAACCTTCTCAGAGCCGCAGGCAGTCAGCCATTCCTATCAGAACCGCAGCCAGTTCAAACATTCTCCGTCATTTTAACACGAAGAATGGATATTCTTCGTCATTTTAACACGGAGGATGGAAATTTTCCATTATATTAATATGGAGAATGACCATTCTCCTGTATTCTAACTTGGGGAATGGCCATTCTCCGTGATTCTAATATGAGAAATGTCCATTCTCCATCATTTTAACACGGAGAATGGCAATTCTCCATCATTTTAACACGAAGAATGACAATTCTCCGTTATTTTAACATGGAGAATGGTCATCCTTCTGCATTCTAACACGAAAAATAGCCATTCTCCGTGATTTTAACACGGAGAATGGACATTCTCTGTGAGATTTACACGAGAAATGACCATTCAAAAATGATATATATAAAACAATATAAATGTAATTCAAAAATGATTTTATTATAAAAGACAGAGCAGACGTTACAAAAAACACAGACATAGAAGAATAAAAGACAAACATAAGATATTGTCACGACCTGCACCCATTTTTTTTAAACGGATACGAGACGTGTCCAAGCCAGCCTACGCCGCAGTGTCGGCGGTAGAACGCTGTCACGGCCATGAAGATCAAAATCACAAATAATGCTCATTCATAAAATTAATTTAATTTATAAAGATCACAAGTTTTACATTTGCAGAAAATATAAACTTGTACAATTATAGAATGACTCCAACACAACTATCTAGCTAGTCTCTAGGCTTCTGGCTGCAAGTGTTCCCGTCACTCCCAAGCTAAGTGAATCCACGGCTAACCTGAAAATGTTGGTTTCCAGTCAGGAATAGAACGAGCACAATCCACTGAATGCAATTTCAAATAAAGAAAATGACTATAAAACAAAGGTTAGACATCAATCATGAGTTTTGAAAATAAAACAGGAAATATAGAAAACTAATAGTAAATAAATAGACACAACAGACTACCCCCAACTGCTAGAAGTACCTTTGACATGTGATCGGTCTGGGGTGCTACACCGCACGGTCTACGATATCTACTTGCAGAATATAAACACTGTCTACGATGTCTACTGCAGAAAATAAGCACTGTCTACGATGTCTACTGCATAAAATAAACAATGTCTACGAGATCTACTGCATAAAAATAAACAATGTCTACGAGATCTACTGCATAAAAATAAACAATGTCTACGAGATCTACAATGTCTATGATATCTACAATGTCTACGATATCTACAATGTCTACGATATCTACAATGTCTACGATATCTACAATGTCTACGGTCTGATCACACATCCTTGGTACTTCTCATTTCCGACTCAACAATTTATAATAGAGTATAAAAATCACATAACCAATGACTAATCAATGAAATACAGTAAAGATCAATATCGAAATGCAGACAATAAACTGTACTCGCCTGTGGTCCTGTGCTGGTGAAACCGATGATCCAAATCACTCAATATACCACAATAGTCAAAACCCGTACAACAGTCCCCGGAAGCTGAAATAGACAATACCAATGATCTCATAATAGTCAAAATAGCTAGGATTGCCTGTCCTTAAGTCCAATTCTGGACACATGGGCAAAACGGTAATTTCGGGCAAAAACGATATCCGCCGTTGGACCCGCTTTGCACCGAAATACGTGCCAGAGTCAAAGGTCTCTAAAGTCATCAAACTACATGTCTACGGATCCAGTTTTCTGATATGAACCCAACCGTATGTCCAGTGTTGGATTCCGGCAGGCCGTGCACAAAATCGCCCGTTGAGTGGGACCGTGGGGCCCGCAGAACGACGTCAGATTCGACTGTCTCAGAATTGGAACAAACTTGGCATACAGGACCAGAAAAATGATACGGTCCTGTTGGCACAAGTTTCGTCTCGATCTGATGAACGTGCACAAAGTTATGACTGAATTTGCATTGGACGGATACGGGACGATTCCGACGGATACGCGTCGAATTCGTCGCGCACACGCGACCAATTTGAATTCCGTCAAAGCCCACACGACCACAAAGCTGTTACGCAGCTTTCGATGCCTTCGGTGCACGATCACGTCGCCCGGAATGGCGGGATGCACGTCGTGTGGAACAATTTCTATATTTTGAAAACAGATTTTTGGGAAACTTTGGGATTCGATTTCTCGACGCATAGTCGATGATTTCAAATTCCACAAAAAGGGTTGTGAAGCCCTACATGGTGTCTAGGAATGTCTTTAAAAAAGTTTTTCTACAATTGTACTGGATCGATCGGAATCGATCCTCGAACAGAGCTGTTTGGGACTCAGTTTCGTTCTATTTTGGTCAGATTTTCGCCGATATTCGAATCAGTTTCCTGATCAATCTGGTCAACCATATTCAAAAATATTTGAAGGATCATGAAGGGGGTTATATTAGGTTTATACCTGAACAAACGGCTCGGAGTTTTGTTGCTTGAGTACGGAGAAAAATTGCGACGAAGTAGGGCCGATGGCCGCGCGTTGCTGCTGCTCGCGCCCCTGGTCCGGCGTTCGGCGACGTCCTGCGGCGGTCCAGGGCCGCTCGCCGGCGTCGGGGTAGCCGCCCTTGGTCTGGAGTCGCGTGGGGGCGGCGTGGTTTAGGGTTTGATCGACCTCTGTTCTCTCGATGATATATATTCGATCGTATATATACGAGAACCACTCGGTTTCAAAGCAAAGCAAGAGTTCTGTTCTTCAACAAATCCAAAGGGGATCGGGCCTGTCTGGGATTTTTACTAGTATTAGGTTGGAGGTTCGGCTGTGGCCCTTGGGCTAGCCCACGGGCTGGGGGAAATTCTATTGGTTTTCCTATTTCTTATATATATATATATATATATATATATATATATATATATATATATATATATATATATATATATATATATATATACACATATACGTAAATACCATATTATACACGTATACGTATATACAATATTATACACGTATACATATATACAATATATATACACTCATATCTATACATGCCCTATATTTCTATATATATACACACACGTATACACACACATTCACGTACACCCATATATATATATTTATATATATACATTCACATATATGCCTATATATAATTTATACTATATATATACACACACTTACCTATATACAATATATATTTTATATATATACACACATACACCTATATATCTACGACATGTATATACGAATATACATTAATAATTTCTAGAAATATCTATACGCCTACATAGAATTTACTATATATATTCCTATAATTGTATATATATAATTGAATCCTCCTATAACCTTATATATGTATATTAGTACACATCCCAAAATATTTATATATATAATCCAATATATATATATATATATATATATATATATATATATATATATATATATATATATATATATATATAAAATATATATATATATATATATATATATATATATATATATACGAATATTTATAAATCTATATATATATATATATATATATATATATATATATATATATATATATATATATATATATATATATATCTGTAACTCTCAATGACCCTAATAAAATCTAGTTTCTAGAGTAGGTCTTCCACATAAAATAAAATAATATTTATTTACAAAATCTAAAAATCACCATTCGAATAATAAATAAAATATTTACAAATTTCTGGGAAGGGAAGCTACAAATCTACCCACCTTAAAATAATTTCGTCCTCGAAATTCTAATTCATAACTATTCCTTAATTTCAACAAGAAAATCTACCATTACCTTAATCTCCTCGAATTTCTATTCCTCAAAACATTTTATAACCGTCTTTAGCCATTTTGTAACGATGAATCTCCGAGGACTTCTACCCACCTTTGGACACACTACTCCCTCATAGCTATGTCACTAAAAACTTTATAATCTTCCAACTAATTGCTAAAAACAAATTTCTATCCATAGATATCTACTGTTTATGGCCTCTATAATCCTTCTCTATCTATCAACCAACCCAAAACCTAACAAGCAACAATTTACACAAGTAGCTAAGAAGTATTGGTAAATTCTAATAGGCATGACCATACGTTGCTCTAAAATAGGAAGGACAGGGAGAAAAGTATGAATAATCGAAGGCAATTATGAGTTTCAAGAACGGTAGAAGGTATCCAATGATGCAGATAGGATGGGAGTCTACGAACCATTGGCTTATTTGCTAGAGTGGGCTACTCTAGCCCAGTCACTTGCTAGATCAAAGAACCATTCGTTCTTAGAGGAGCTTGCCACTCGTGCGCTACAGGAGTTCCGTTCTCAAAATTCTAAATTAAATTCCATAATAGAACGAAAATAGGAGAAATCGAGATTGTGATCTTTTTCGTGGTTATTTAACCACGCGAGCAAGGAATAAAGTACAATACAAGTTCGTATCGCAACTTTCTGGTAGATGGAATAAGGGTTACGAATGACATCGCATTCTAAGAGGTGGAGACTACATAGTAGGTATAGGGACCTATTTCAAATAATTCGGTTTACAGTCCAAAAATGGTGGTACGTATGGATGGTTTTACTGAGTCTTAATGGGCTTCCTGTTTGGACATCCCTCGTTGGTTGGGTAAACCTTGGATTGCAATCTATATGGGCTGGACAAGATTTCAATGATAAAACTATTTCTACTAGATTAGGGTATCTTAGAATAGGTTTCTACCCAGGGGATTGAGCTAGTTGCTAGTCAGGTTGGTTAGCTAGGTCCCTAAAGCTCAAAGTGTGCCTTCAGTGACTTTTCTGTTTAAGTAGCACATAAGGCCTCAATTGGGTGGACACTAGTGGCATGTGCATAGTGGGCTTAGAGTAGATCACAACCATATATTGGGTCAAAGGAATGGGGTCGTGGTTAAGGCTCTAATGGAGGTTGGGAAGTATACCGGTACTATGGTAAAGGTTATAGCTAGTCCTTCTAACCTGAAAGTCGTACCCCAAAAATAGAGTACAAGGGGACGGGTTTGAGTGGGACATGATATACCTAGGTGAAAGTAAACTCGTCTAGATCTTACATATAAAATTTGTTGGAAGGTAACAACTGGTCTCGTGCTCCGAATATTAATGACACGGCCGGGGACACAAAATGATCTAAATGAAAAGTGGGAGTCCATGGGCTCTAATTATCATCCTAATGGATGTTGTTCTAATCACTCGGTAATCCTGGTATATCCTAAAATTTTAGAAGGCTTACAGTCTACCTACCTTAGAAGCTAGGTTATGGTTTCAGGAATGATAAGGTCAGAAGAATTTCCAAGGTTCGGTTATTGTACCTCAACTCTTGTTAACAAAGAATCAGGCACAGCGTAAGGAAATACGTTAGATATAAGTCAAGTCAATGATCGCTCCTCAATAAATGAAAAAAACGAGTGTGTACAATGACACATGGTCGGTAAAATAGAATGACCTACTCGTCCACAGTATATAAGGGTTATCGACAGGGTAACCAACTCTAAGGCACATCTTACGAAAGATTTCCTAGCAACTGAGTCGCTAATTTGTATTGACGCTCAGTCTGTCGGACTATTGTCACAAGAGTTGTGGTGCTCACGTATTGCTGTTGACCACTGGTAGATCCTAGTGTGACAGGGTATTTAAGCTATGTATTGACTAAGCTAGTGATTATGGGCTTCGGTCGAGGGACGGTTGAGTCAAGGTATAAGGGTTGAAAGTAAAGGCAATATTCAAGAAAATATTTAGAGACACAATGAATTGTTTCTTGAAAATAGATAGTCTCCTGGGTTGGCATTACGACTAAGGGTAAAACCATAATCATTATCAAATTCAGATGGCTTGAAAGTCCCGATAACAGTTTGAGGGTCGATGGGAGAACGAGTAACTCAATCACCTAACTGGCCGATGGTAGCTACACTTGTGCCTACCATTATCATAGCCATGGAAATACTCTGTATCTCTCCACCATCACGAGCTTTCGTCTTTCCAAATCGGTGAAAGACAAAAATAATAAAGACTTCAAGAAAGATGTTACTGAATACAACCACGTGATTCAAAGGCGAACGTATAATTCAAGAGGAATTGTCAAGCAGTCGTGGATGAGACCCTAGAGACATCTACATCTTAGTCCACGTAGGGTAATTAAATAAAGTGCGAACCAATGCATCATGGTTGATCAGACCATAATACACTGATTCTGATTAGACAATATGTTAGCAGGCGTCCCCACTAAACATATGCCTCGAATCAAGCTTGAAAACAGAGAGAGCTTGCAAAACTAGGCTGTAATAGCAGCATTGGTCAAAATAGTCAAAATATAAGTACGCGAGATTTTGAAAAGGAGTTACAAGTAGTTCGAGTTTGAGAGAATCAAAACTTTACTCGGTGTTCTTACGTATACAGTCTCCCTACTATCTTCTTATCCAAAGCCTTGGTCGACTAATGGGTTATGGACCTCAACATTTTTATATTCTAGGTAAACCTATTAGCGTCAATCAATTACCTCGTCAATAAATCACAAGGATCACGGAATGCTAGGTCGAAAGACGCGCTACCCAACTTACAAAACTTCTACCAATATTGGCTTCGGGTCTTATGGGACATACATGACATTGTCCTATCCTCTATAGTATCTTAACTGGTAATCATGTCTGAAGTCATTTCACTGAGAATTATGCCTCGTCCGTATACTCAGGCGATGGTAAACTCTTGATTTCGTAACTCAAATATGATACAGATCGAACATTACTTAACCCTATCCAATATTGATTCAAGCTACGATCAAAGAGGACCACTAGCCATAGTTTTAGCAATATTCTATGACATATATTCTCTTAAACTAATTTCAACTCTAGGGGTCGTGTCTTGCCAGTGCGCTGTTGGCTGCAGTGACTCCATAGTCTTCATAATTCAAATAAATGGCGACAGTGCGCTGCTGTCCTGCCATTATAAGTTAGCTAACATTCCTTTAACTAAATCTGTGAAAACTCCTGTGCTTCTAGAGATTCAAGCAAGTCGACTATGTAATAAGGCATAAATATTTGTCCTATGAGTCACAATCCTTAAAATAAAAGATTGAACAGGGAGGGAATAACTAAAGACAAAGAAATACAACCATTCTAGTACCTATTCTGTGTATTCAACCTTTGAGGAGAAACTTTGGGTCGAAACTAACTCGAGGTTCGTATATAGATAACATAAGCAAAAATTATATAATGGGTAATAATTCTTAGGGCAACTAGAAACTAAATAAGCAATTCGGTTTAAGATATGAGGATGATATCTAAAGAGGCAAAGAGAAGGAACTGAACAGTTTATCAAGGTTAGATCATTAACTCCATGAAGCCCTGTCTCACGAAGTGAATGATCTATCCACAGTGGGTCATATCGTCATATCAAGAGGAAATAATGTACAAATGGAGATATGACGTTTATCAAAATCAATAACTCTCATCTACATTGCATGGCTTAGACTACCCATCGGTAAATTTTGTATAAGGGACTCCTAGTCCTAGACATTCACTTAAATTAAATTAATCTTAATTCGTGAATGAGCATTTCCTTGCCGCAGGCTCGTAATAGTACAACTAACTTAAGTACCATCACGAGTTCGCGTGATTTGCGAAGACTGACCTGCATGGGCCACCACAAAAACTTGTCACGACCCGCACCCGTTTTTTTTTAAATGGATACGAGACGTGTCCAAGCCAGCCTACGCCGCAGTGTCGGCGGTAGAACGCTGTCACGGCCATGAAGATCAAAATCACAAATAATGCTCATTCATAAAATTAATTTAATTTATAAAGATCACAAGTTTTACATTTGCAGAAAATATAAACTTGTACAATTATAGAATGACTCCAACACAACTATCTAGCTAGTCTCTAGGCTTCTGGCTGCAAGTGTTCCCGTCACCCCCAAGCTAAGTGAATCCACGGCTAACCTGAAAATGTTGGTTTCCAGTCAGGAATGGAACGAGCACAATCCACTGAATGCAATTTCAAATAAAGAAAATGACTATAAAACAAAGGTTAGACATCAATCATGAGTTTTGAAAATAAAACAGGAAATATAGAAAACTAATAGTAAATAAATAGACACAACAGACTACCCCCAACTGCTAGAAGTACCTTTGACATGTGATCGGTCTGGGGTGCTACACCGCACGGTCTATGATATCTACTTGCAGAATATAAACACTGTCTACGATGTCTACTACAGAAAATAAGCACTGTCTACAATGTCTACTGCATAAAATAAACAATGTCTACGAGATCTACTGCATAAAAATAAACAATGTCTACGAGATCTACTGCATAAAAATAAACAATGTCTACGAGATCTACAATGTCTACGATATCTACAATGTCTACGATATCTACAATGTCTACGATATCTACAATGTCTACGGTCTGATCACACATCCTTGGTACTTCTCATTCCCGACTCAACAATTTATAATAGAGTATAAAAATCATATAACCAATGACTAATCAATGAAATATAGTAAAGATCAATATCGAAATGCAGACAATAAACTGTACTCGCCTGTGGTCCTGTGCTGGTGAAACCGATGATCCAAATCACTCAATATACCACAATAGTCAAAACCCGTACAACAGTCCCCGGAAGCTAAAATAGACAATACCAATGATCTCATAATAGTCAAAATAGCTAGGATTGCCTGTCCTTAAGTCCAATTCTGGACACATGGGCAAAACGGTAATTTCGGGCAAAAACGATATCCGCCGTTGGACCCGCTTTGCACCGAAA
Source organism: Iris pallida (assembly GCA_029216955.1). NCBI lineage: Eukaryota > Viridiplantae > Streptophyta > Magnoliopsida > Asparagales > Iridaceae > Iris > Iris pallida. The sequence continues at coordinate 1,297,390 of JANAVB010025599.1, forward strand.
TGCGTGCCAGAGTCAAAGGTCTCTAAAGTTGTCAAACTACATGCCTATGGATCCAGTTTTCCGATACGAACCCAACCGTATGTCCAAAGTTGGATTCCGGCGGGCCGTGCACAAAATCGCCCGATGAGTGGGACCGTGGGGCCCGCAGAACGACGTCGGATTCGACTGTCTCAGAATTGGAACAAACTTGGCATACAGGACCAGAAAAACGATACGGTCCTGTTGGCACAAGTTTTGTCTCGATCTGATGAACGTGCACAAAGTTATGACTGAATTTGCATTGGACGGATACGGGACGATTCCGACGGATACGCGTCGAATTCGTCGCGCACACGCGACCAATTTGAATTCCATCAAAGCCCACACGACCACAAAGCTGTTACGCAGCTTTCGATGCCTTCAGTGCGCGACCACGTCGCCCGGAATGGCGGGACGCACGTCGTGTGGAACAATTTCTATGTTTTGAAAACAGATTTTTGGGAAACTTTGGGATTCGATTTCTCGACGCATAGTCGATGATTTCAAATTCCGCAAAAAGGGTTGTAAAGCCCTACATGGTGTCTAGGACTGTCTTTAAAAAAGTTTTTCTACAATTGTACTGGATCGATCGGAATCGATCCTCGAACAGAGCTGTTTGGGACTGGGTTTCGTTCTGTTTTGGTCAGATTTTCGCCGATATTCGAATCAGTTTCCTGATCAATCTGGTCAACCATATTCGAAACTATTTGAAGGATCATGAAGGGGGTTATATTAGGTTTATACCTGAACAAACGGCTCGGAGTTTCGTTGCTCGAGTACGGAGAAAAATCGCGACGAAGTAGGGCCGATGGCCGCGCGTTGCTGCTGCTCGCGCCCCTGTTTCGCGCGCGCGAGCGCGCTGGTCCGGCGTTCGGCGACGTCCTGCGGCGGTCTAGGGCCGCTCGCCGGCGTCGGGGTAGCCGCCCTTGGTCTGGAGTCGCATGGGGGCGGCGTGGTTTAGGGTTTGATCGGCCTCTGTTCTCTCGATGATATATATTCGATCGTATATATACGAGAACCACTCGGTTTCAAAGCAAAGCAAGAGTTCTGTTCTTCAACAGATCCAAAGGGGATCGGGCCTATCTGGGATTTTTACTAGTATTAGGTTGGAGGTTCGACTGTGGCCCTTGGGCTAGCCCACGGGCTGGGGGAAATTCTATTGGTTTTTCTATTTCTTATATATATATATATATATATATATATATATATATATATATATATATATATATACACATATACGTAAATACCATATTATACACATATACGTATATACAATATTATACACGTATACATATATACAATATATATACACTCATATCTATACATACCCTATATTTCTATATATATACACACACGTATACACACATTCACGTACACCCATATATATATTTATATATATACATTCACATATACGCCTATATATAATTTATACTATATATATATCCACACTTACCTATATACAATATATATTTTATATATATACACACATACACCTGTATATCTACGACATGTATATACGAATATACATTAATAATTTCTAGAAAAATCTATACGCCTACATAGAATTTACTATATATATTCCTATAATTGTATATATATAATTGAATCCTCCTATAACCTTATATATATATATTAGTACACATCCCAAAATATTTATATATATAATCCAATATATATATATATATATATATATATATATATATATATATATATATATATATATATATATATATATATATATATATATATATACGAATATTTATAAATCTATATATATATATATATATCTATCTGTAACTCTCAACGACCCTAATAAAATCTAGTTTCTAGAGTAGGTCTTCCATATAAAATGAAATAATATTTATTTACAAAATCTAAAAATCACCATTCGAATAATAAATAAAATATTTACAAATTTCTGGGAAGGGAAGCTACAGATATAGAAAGAAGTTCTTAGCCCATTTACAATGTTGTTTTATAATATCATTGCTAGGTTGGTACTTGTGGTGTTACATGTTCACTTGAAAGCAACTTATTAGCCCATTCCAACCTAACATTTGTAATCTTCTCGTGAACGACACTGTCTTTTTCTCTCGGCATATCGAAGGGAGCATTCATCAAGCTCTTTATATAAAATGTCGTGTACAAGAGGCAGTTGGGTGCTAGTTGTTGTGGGCATCGTGGAGAACAATTTAGCTCTGTGCTCTCATACTCCATCATCGCCGGGCATCTATCCTTCATCATCTCAACTTTCCTCCTGACGATAGGCTCTAAGGTCTTCTTCATTAATTCTGCATCCTTTTTGCCCTTTTCGTACGTGTTTTTTTGCCAAGGAGTTGTAGTGTGTCCACTCGTAGGAGCTCAAGTTGAATGTGAGTAGCATATAGTGTTTGGAGGATTCATTAAAGAGTGGAATGAATAGCCACTCTATGTCGTCCTCTAAACCCATGACGATGTCTTCTATATATGTTTTGAAATCTTTGAGGGCAGCGACTTTTGCTTCCGGTTCATTGGCACGGAGAACTATGGACTGTTTCCCAAAAACAAAAACACAATATCATGAGTAAGTTTTTTACGTCATTTTTCATCGGTGTACACATGAATAGAAATTTTTTAGTTTTGATTCTTACCAATGTACGGGGCAACATGAATGTAGACCACTTATGTTGCACGCCATGTAAACTTGACTGGACGTACTTTCTTGCATAGCCTTGAATTTCTTTCATCTTCTTTATTATTATATTGAGTATGCCAGCCTCCATGTCTTTATAGTTGAGTATCTCTTGCATGTTTTTTGCTGACAGGAGGACGGCAACTTCTTTTTTCCCTCATTCGACATATTCGTGTATCCAATATCACTGCACATAAATTTAGTTTAGATTAAATTAATAGAGATTCTCAGGATATAATTATGAAAAAAGACTAGAAAGGAAAAGAAAAGGAAAAAAAGAGTCATTTGCCGTCCAACTGACACGGAGAATGATCATTCGCCGTCCAACTGACATGGAGAATGATTATTCTCCGGCCAACTGTCACGGAGAATGGCCATTCTCCGTTATGAATTGGACGGAGATTGGTCGAGTTCAGAATACATACATTGGACTCATTTTCTTGGGAATACGATGTCCCTGTAAAGCTTCTTCAGCTCTTCATTCGCATCCCCCCAAAGTACGAGGTCATCGCATTCCCTTAGTATATCACCCTTTCTCGCTAGTTCAGCCATTTTGGCGTCTTGTCCGGATTTCGAATCCGCCTGCTTGTTTTTTCCTCGTACCCTGGATTTGGGTTAAGGTTTTGGTTTCGGAGCGACAGTTATCTTCCACTTTTTATTAGCCGCTGTTACTGTATTCTTCCCCAAGGGAGTAAAATCTTCATCGGCTAATGCCGCTGATGGTTTTCTCGACCTCTTCCCCCTCCTATTCTTTTTAATTCTTTTGGAGGAGCATGTTCAACAGCTTGTTGTTCAGCAGCTGGTTGAGTATCCAGCTGCAATGCTGTAGCCATGGCTTCGAGATCAGCGATTGTTGCATCCTTTTTAATGGCTTCATTCTTCAACGATTCAACTTGCTTTTGAAGCTTGCTTTTGTCATTAACGAGCCTTTTATTTGTTTCTTTGAGCTGCTCGATTATTTGCACTGATATAAAACAAACAACAATGAAATGTATGATGTCAATCAATATATACTTTAAAAAAAAGAAGGAAAAAAAAGATCATTCTCCGTGATCTTAACACGGGGAATGGCTATTCTCCGTTATTTTAACACGAAGAATGTCTATTCTCCGTGATTTTAACACGAAGAATGACCATTCTCCTGCATTCTAACACGAGAAATGTCCATTCTCCGTGATTTTAACATGGAGAATGTCCATTCTCCGTGATTTAATACGAAGAATGGTCATTCTCCTGCATTCTAACATGGAGAATGTCCATTATCCGTATTTTTACCACGGGGAATGGCCATTCACCTGCATTCTAACAAGAGGAATGGACATTCTTCATGATTTTAACACGGTGAATGACCATTCTCCGTGATTTTAACATGAAAAATGGCCATTCTTCGTGATTGTAACACGGGAAATTACAAATCAGAACTTTGAAAAAAGAGAAAATTTTACCTTGTGCCTCTAGCTTTTTAACCTTTTTGCTAAGCTTCTTATTCTCGGCAATAATCTCATATTTTTTTTGCAAGTAGTCCAATTCCCGTACCGACACCTCCATCGAGGTGTTCATTTCAATTTGTTGGGCTCCTTGTTCCTCTAGCTCTTTAAGCTTTTTATGGAGTTTCTCATTCTCAACAATAATATGAGATTTCTCTCTTCACAACTCCTCCAATTCCTGTACCGAGTCCTCCATCACAATGTTAACTGCACATTGTTGGGCTGCTTGTGCCTCTAGCTCTTTAAGCTTTTCATGGAGTTTTTCATTCTCACCAACAATTTAAGATTTCTTTTTTCTCAACTCCTCCAATTCCTGCTCCGACCCCTCCATCGCGGTATTTATTTTAAGTTGTTGGGGTCTCTCTTGTTCAGCAATCTGATCCCCACCTGTTTTGTGGTGTCCCTCTCCCTCGTATGTACCTTCTTCTTGTATATGTAGCTCCTCTTCTTAGTGTCCTGCCTCTTTTCCAACAACTATAACCAAATTTTTGAATATCCTTTTGATCTCAATTTACTGTGATATTCGTTTTTGAGGAAGACTGAGATTGCGTACCCATTCCATGTATAAAATCTAGGGTATTCACGAATTGGGTCGAACTTCTTTTCCACATGGGTACTATGTTCCACAAATCAGTAGAGGAAATATATTGTGCAACCTTCAATCTTGGAGTATGCATCAGAGTAATTCCCTCCACTACTAAAATATGCTTAAATAGCGACGTATATTAGCGACGGCGGAAATACGCGTTGCTGATAATTGCATATAGCGACGTCTTGTGCTACACGTCGTTGTACGTCGCTGAGTAGCGACGTTCAGCGACGTAGTATAATTTACGTCGCTGGCTTGCGACGTTTCATGTAGGCGTCGCTGTTTTATTTCATATAGGGTTCCTGGCCTGATCGAAATCCCAAAATTTTCACCCAAAAATTTATTCCCGCTCTCCCCTCTCCCCCTGGCAAACCCTCCCCCTCCGGCGACCACTCCCTCCAGCGAGACCCTCCCCCTTCTCCCCCCGGAGACCCCGCTCGCCCGTTGACCCCTCCCTCCGGCGACCAGCCTCCCTCCTCCGACGAAGGAGCCTTCCTCGCCGCTTCCTCCTCCGACGAAGCCACCCTCCTCGCCGCCTCCATCCTCCGACGAAGCCACCCTCCTCAGGTAAACCCTAACCCTAGCCCTAGCTATCTAGACACAGACACGGACATGAGAACTCTAACCCTAGCTGCTGGGGTGGTCTTTCTGTCGAGGGGGGAGAGAGAGGGGTGGGGTTGGGTGCAGGGGGTGGGGGGGTCTTACTGTCGAGGGGTGGAGGGAGGGGTGGGGGTACCCGGGGGGTACAGGGGTAGGGGGAGGGGGCATGGTTGGGGTGGGTGCAGGGGGAGGGGGCAGGGGAGGGAAGGTAGGGGAGGGTTGGGGTGGGTGCAGGGGTATGGGGAGGGGGGAGGGAGGGAGGGGGGGAGGGGGGGCAGGGGAGGGTTGGGGTGGGTGCAGGGGTAGGGGGAGGAGGGCAGGGGTGAAGTGTATATTTTGGTTGGGGTGGGTGCAGGGGTATGGGGAGGGGGGGGCAGGGGAGGGGGGAGGGGGGAGGGAAGGCAGGGGAGGGTTGGGGTGGGTACAGTCTGCCACTTTTCTTTATCGAGTACGATTTTGTTGCTTCTCTCGCTCTTCCTCTTGGTCTCCATTGAATGCTGGTCTACTGCCATTAATATTGGTCGATAGATTTCTCTGTCACATATTGCAAGTGGTACTAAGAAAAAAGAAAAAAGAAAGAAAGGAGAGAATAGATGTGACTCAAATGGACCGAAGTAGGTGTAGTAGTAGCAGTAAGAGCGGGACATGAACCGGGCTCATGACATTTTGAACTTTGGAAGACAATGCCATGTTAACTACTTCCTTTCCTTGCTTATGTTTGTGATTTATTATGATATATAATGGTGATGTTAATTCTTTCCAAATGTTAGGATCGTTACAAATCTTGTTGGCTCGAAAAGAAATTTTCTTCGTGCATGCCTACTTGACATTATAGGATTTTATTTTTTGTTCAAGGGATTCGCAAAATGTAGGGATATATACCATTTGAAATTCATTTGAAATTCATTTGAAATCCATTTGAAATTCATTTTAAGAATATGAAATGTTGACGATATATACCCAAGGTTCACAATATCGGTATCGGAATCGGTATCGGACTATTCCTATGAGTATTGGTATCGGCGATACCGGTAGTATCGGCGGTATCGTATCGGAGTATCGAACTTTGGTATCGGAAAACAAATAATTATTAATAAATTATTTACATTTAAAAACATATATTTTATACATTTAGGCATAATTTTAAGTATTTCAGCGTTATTTCTTTGTAGTTTTGAAATTATATGAAATAGTAGTCATCCTTACCGATTGGTTTTGCTGAATTGACCGGAACAAAGACCCCCAATGTCGGTATCGGTCAATATTTGGTATCGGTCTGTATCGGATCGGAACATGCCAAACCGTATCGGTATCGGCCTGTTGGATAATATCATTGTTATTAGTAACTGTCCAATGTCGGTATAGTATCGGAACATGCCAATGTCGGTATCGGTCTGTATAGTATCGGTATCGGAACATGCCAATGTCGGTATCGGTCAATATTTGGTATCGGTATCGGTCTGTATAGTATCGGAACATGCCAATGTCGGTATCGATCAATATTTGGTATCGGTCTGTATCGGATCGGAATATGCCAAACCGTATCGGTATCGGTCAATATCATTGTTATTAGTAACTATCGACCGCTACTAATGTGTGTCCCATAATAAGACATTATATACGAATTTGTGCCTGTTGGATAATGTGTGTTCATCTTTGCAGAATTATTTTCAAATGGATATGAATTACTACTTGCGGAATCGTTCATGGATGTATAATCGTCGTCCTGATGATATGTGTGGTGTGCGGGATGAATACATAGCGGGAGTAGAGCAGTTCCTGCAGTTTGCTAAGGCGTTCCCTTAGTACATGGACGGCACCAAAATTAAGTGTCCGTGTGTGAAATGTCATAACGTGAAATATTATCCAGAAGTGGAAGTGACATATCATTTGTACTCGAGGGGTTTCACGCCTAACTACTATCAGTGGACCGCACACGAAGAACTTGTGTCTTTAGCATCAGAGCCGGAGCCTTACGTTGAGCCGTATATGCATGCGGGACCTAATTTTGTTTCAGATAATCATGCATACGACGACGGGTGCGTGAACATAATTTTCGACGCTGCGGGGCCTAGTTTCGTTCATGATGCACCTGAGGAGGCACCGAACGCCGATGCTGCACAGTTCATAGAGTTGCTGGAGAATGCAAGGACTCTATTGTATCCTGGTTGTGAGGATCATTCACCGTTGGAGGTGGTTACAAGACTGTTGAGCATTAAGTCAGATTTTAACATGTCGCAAGAATGCTACAACCGAGTGTTGGAGTTGATTATAGAGATCTTGTCGGCGGGTGCTAAGTTGCCTAAAGACTTCTACCGGTCTAAGAGGATGGTGAGATCGCTCTGGATGGGATACGAGAAAATCGATTCCTGTCGCAATGGGTGCATGCTGTACTACAAAGACGACAAGGACGCAGATGTGTGCAGATTTTGTGGTGCTGATCGCTATAAGACAACTAGTACAGGAAGGTCTACCGGTGCAAGAAGACCGACCGATTCAATGCACTACTTGCCTTTAATGCCGCGGTTGCAAAGATTATTTATGGTGAAAGAGACGGCCGAAAATATGAGTTGGCACATGCGAGAACAGATTGAAGGAGTGTTGGATCACCCATCCGATGGAGAAGCGTGGAAGCACTTTGATCGAGTGTATCCAGATTTTGCTTCAGATCCGTAAAATGTCAGGTTGGGACTATCTTCTGACGGTTTTACTCCTTTTGGTCTTTCGGGATCCCAGTATTCGTGCTGGCCTGTGATTGTTACTCCGTATAACCTACCGTCTTGGATGTGCATGAAGACTCAGTACATGTTTCTAACTGTTATAATTCCTGGTCCGAACAATCCCAAGAGGAACATTGACGTGTACTTACAGCCTTTGATAGATGAGTTGAATCAGTTATGGGAAGTAGGCGCTAACACGTACGATGTTTCCAGAAAGCAGAATTTTTAGATGAAGGCAACCTTTATGTGGACCATTAACGACTTTCCGGCCTATGGAATGTTATCTGGATGGAGCACTCATGGCCGTCTCTCATGTCCGTATTGCATGGACCGTAGTAAGGCTTTCTGCTTGAAACACGGCGGAAAGCCGTGCTTCTTTGATTATCATCGGCAATTTCTGCCAAAAGATCATCCGTTCAGAAGGAACAGGAATGCTTTCCGTGCCGGCGTTGTAGAGAAGGGTGATCCACCGCCAAGGTGGTACGGAGACACGATATGGGAGGAGGTTAAAGATTTTCCAAGTGCTATCGAAGATCCTACAACTGGGTACAAGTGCGATGGATTTGGTAGAGTTCATAACTGGACAAAGAGGAGCATATTCTGGGATCTGCCATACTGGAGTACCAATCTGATCAGACATAATCTTGATGTCATGCATATTGAGAAGAATGTGTTTGATAACATAATTAATACTGTGATGGACGTAAAGGAAAAAACGAAAGACAATCCCAAGGCCAGGTTGGACTTAAAAGAAATATGCAAACGCCCTGCGTTGCATTTGATACAGCAGAATGGAAAACAGTTCCTTCCGAAGTCAATTTTTTCGCTGGACAAGGAGGATAAAGTGAGACTTTGTCGGTGGATCCAGGACCTAAAATTTCTAGACGGATATGTGTCAAATCTGAGAAGATGTGTCGATCCGAAGGAAAACAAATTGACGGGTATGAAGAGCCACGATTGTCACGTATTCATGGAGAGGTTAATTCCGATTGCATTTCGGGAATTCTTACCGCAGGCAGTTTGGGATCCATTGACGGATCTTAGCATATTCTTCAGGGATCTTTGTTCTAAGAAATTGCTCGTTGATCGTCTAAAAAAGCAAGAGAAGGACATTGCGGTAACACTATGCAAGCTAGAGAGGGTGTTTCCTCCTGGATTCTTCGACTCTATGGAGCATTTGCCGATTCATCTATCCTATGAGGCACGTGTTGGTGGACTCGTCGAATATCGATGGATGTACCCGTTCGAGCGACATTTAAATCACCTAAAAAGAAAGGTAAAAAATAAGGCACGGGTCGAGGGTTCTATTTGTGAAGCCTATGTTTTCGAGGAGATTACAAACTTTTGTTCGATGTATTTCAAGCCTCATGTTGCAACTAATAGAACGAGAGCTTCCAGAAACGACGAGGGAGATCATGAAAGTAATGATACAATACTGAAGGTATTCAATGCTCCAGGGAAGCCATCGGGTAAGATGAAAAAGAGATATCTGAACGATGATGAGCTAAGGGCTGCTCAGGTGTATGTATTACTCAACTGCGATGAGGAGGAAGTAGAGAAACTGGAGGGGTAAGTAATTAATACGTCTATATTATTTTAATAGTATTAATTATTATACTATTACATTAATTGAACGATGTTGTTTTTAGCATATTTAATGATGATGTGAGGTCGGGTAGGCCACACATAACAGAAGAAGAACTAGAACAAGAAATGAGGCATTATTTTCCATCATGGTTGAGTGCATATGTAAGACTTGAGAACTCTGTAATTACCTTTTTGTATATGCACTTGATTGAGAATGAGCTTAATTGCTTCTTTCGTGGTATTTAGGTCGATCGTCCATACGCAAGACTTGAGAATGAGTCTATTAGAACGCTAGCCAAGGGACCAATTTATGCTGCAAAAATATGGCCAAGCTACTGTGTTAATGGGTTTAGGTTCAAGTCAACAACTTGCCCGATCAGAGACAACTTTGTGGATCTCGATTCCACCAAAAACAGCTGTTTGTGTATCAGATCTTCGAACTACAAAGATGTTGATGCGGGCAACAATTTCTATGGCGTGTTACGGGAGATTGTGGAGCTGACATATAGTTATGGAATAGAGCCTGCTAAGATTGTGTTATTCGGGTGTGATTGGTTCGATCCGATTGAAGGTCAAGGTTGGAAAGTAGACAAGCACGGTCTTGTTGATATAAACTATCGGCGTCGATATCAAGCCTATGAACCATTTGTCCTATCAAGTCAGGCTCAGCTCGTGTACTTCACAAGTTATCCTAAACGGGGAACAACAAGGTCGGACTGGTGGGCAGTATGCAAGACCAAAGCTAGAAATACCTTTGAGGTTGACGATATAGCTTATCAACAGGATAAACTACCTCTTGTAACAAATATTATAGAAGTGGACACGACGGAAGTTTCCTATTACACATCTAATTGTGTAGAAGAAGTAGAATTATCTGAAGAGGAAGATGCAGATGAAAGTGAAGATGTAGAGGAGGAGGAAGAAGAAGAAGAAGAAGAAGAAGAAGTAGATGAGCTAAACGAACTAGATGAATTTTCAGAAGAGGATTAAATCTGTACGTTTGTTTTATAATCATATTTGACACTTTAGTGACACTTCTATCATATAAATCTGTGACACTTCAGTGACACTTTATTGACACTTCAGTGACACTTTTTGACTATGATATTTTTCAAAAATCTGTGATGTCTATTATATAAATATGTTTTTTTGTTTTATTGTCATATGTTTTATTGTCAGGTATGACTAGACCATCTGGACGACGCGGAGGATTATATATTAGGCAGCCCCGTCAGCCTCGGGCTGGGGATGGAGAGGGCAGTTCCGTACCCTCATCCTTATCTCCGAGTACGCCAGTGTACCGTTCTGTTCCCGGTCCATTACCGGGACAGGGCAGTTCTAGCAGGTTGGCGACTCCTTCCTCGTCGTCCAGCCTTCCTGTTCCCGATCCATTACCGGGACAGGGCAGTTCTAGCAGGTTGGCGACTCCTCCCTCGTCGTCCAGCCTTCCTAATCCCGCGTCCAGCATCCCTGATCCCCCGTCCAGCATTCCTACTGTCGACGGCTCTATGGAGGGAGCCCACGCCGATCATATGGAGGACGGCGATCAGACTGATCCTGCCCAGGTAGGAGGTGAGAGCGACCCTCCATGCGCTCCCCCGAGCGAGACGCGTATGGAGATTTGGACGGACGGGCCTATGAAGTAAGTTAATTAATTATTATATATTTCTCAAATGATTATATGTACATATATATTCATGAAAAATTATTATTGTATAGATATCGGCCTTCTGCAGTACAGAGACAGCTGGGGACATTTGTGAGACAGAACTATGGTGGGCCTTGGCTCAACTACTCAGATGCTCCCGCAGATAGGAAGGCCTTTTGGTTCGCCCACTTCAAGGTAAAAAATTTGTTTATTTTTAAATTTTAATAATCATTTGTGTATATTATACAACTTTTGTATTTTACTTCTTGTAGAGGACCTATTTCTATCCACCACACCGGGCGACGAGGATCGAGGGCCAATTTCCTGCCGTCATAGCCAAGCTCATCCGTGATGCGATCGACGACCAGAAGCGTCGTGATTGCGCCGGACGTCCGATCCAGGGTTGGATTACGCCAGAGCAGTGGACTGCGATGAAGGCTAGATTCAGCGAGCGCCAGTACCAGGAGCGGTCTGAGAAGGCCAAGGTGGCACGGTCGAGCGCCGGTAAGTGGTGTGGCGGCTCCATTCCCATGACGGAGCATTTTCGTCGTCTGGTACGTTTCCTATGACGGACATTAATTTATATATAGTTCGATATAATGTTTAATACTAATAATAGATAATATATTTTAACAGGTAAAGAAGGGTGAGGACCCGAACATGGTGACCGTCTTCCTGGTCACCCATCGGAGGGCTGGGGACTTCATTGACGAGAGGGCGACGCAGGCATATGTACGTTCTATTCAACTAATATTAACTGACTATAATTTAGAAAACAGGAAAATAGATATCAATATAGACTTTAGTAAACACTTACACGTTAGCAAACATGTTCTAGGCCGAGTTTGTTCGGCTACAGAAGGAGGCGGCTGATGCTGCTGCTGCTGCTAGTGCGCAAGCAGAGGGAGGGGCTGGTACTTCCTCCCAGCCGCCTGCAGAGCCATCGCCGGACGAGCTCTGGATGACCGCCGTTGGCGGTCTTCAGAAGGGTACGTACTACGGTACGGGATCCTACGGCGCGTATTTGGCTTCGGAGTCATCCCGGGCCCCCTCTGTCAGTACGCAGTCTCCGGCTACGCAGGCGTCGTCACGAGCTGAGGATGTTCGTCGTCAGATCGAGGAGCTGCATCGCGAGTTGCAGCAGCAGATTTCTGATGCGGTCGAGCGACGATCCGACCCTCCGATCGTCACCGGACGATTTGATGCGGTCGAGCGCAGTATACAGGAGCTGATGAGTCTGCATCAGGCTGCAGCTGCCAACTTGCAGACGCTTACCGAGTCTACGCAGCGCACGGAGCGTAGACAGGTCGAGCTGGACGGATCGCAGAGGAGCCTTTCTCTCTCAGTCGCTCAGTATACTGAGAAGGTGGTGAGTGCCCTTGCTGCGCATGGTGAGCGACTGCGAGAGCTGGAGCAGGTACGTCCTCCGGGTCCATCGACGGCGCCGACTCCAGATACTGTACTGCCTCCGGCGCTGACTCCAGACATTGTACTGCCTCCTACTGCCCCTACGGTACAGCTCACCCAGGAGCAGTATGACTACATTCTATCCCAGTTGCGCGGCAGGGGTCCGCAGTGATTTTATTGGTTTTTTTATGACTTGTATGTATTGGCCCTATGGGCAAATTGTTTATTCATACACTGTTGTTTATACACTTGGTGGGAGACTTTTTATCATCTTTTATTTTTATTTGACTCTATTGGATGTTTGTGAGGATGTGTGTCTGTGATATTTACTTTGCACTGTCTTCTATTTTTATTGTAATATTTACTTTGTGATATCTGCTACGGGATGACAAATATACCTACGCTGGGTTATAAGCGATGATCTGATATACAAAGGAGATGCTGCCGAAATTTTAAAAAAATATATTGTGTATTTTTGTTATGATGTGTGTCTGTGTTTACAGTGAATGCGAAATACAGTGTTCAGAACCATCGACAGTTTCGATTACTGTTGTATGTTTTATCTTGGATAGAAATAGCAACATTTCAGGGTGCACTTCTGAGAGCTTCATTTTCACGTCCTTCACTTTCTCGGACGTTGTAAAGGTTCCCGAGAAGGTGAAGGACGTGAAGAGGAAGCTCTGAGAAGTGCACCCTGAACTGTTGCTCTTTCTATCAAAGATAAAACATACAACAGTAAGTGAAACTGTCGATGGTTCGAACACTGCACTTCACACACACTGTAAACACAGACACACAGCATAACAAAAATATCAATTTTATTTTTAAATTTTTTTTTTATATTAGCGACGTTCTGCGACGTACTGCGACGTCACACAGACGTCGCTATACGTCGCTAACTAGCGACGTTACGTCGCTCGATGTCGCTAATATACGTCGCTACTTTGCCCACGTGGCCACGTGGATGCCATGCCTCGTCATCATTTATAAACTTTTGAAGCGTCGCTAGTTGTCGCTTTACGTCGCAATGTTGGCGACGTACTTATACGTCGCTATCTGTCGCTTATTTTGCGACGTCTAGCGACGATTAACTACGCGTCGCAAATAGCGACGTTTAGCGACTAAATTGCCATCTGCGACTTGTCTATAAGCGACGTAGGTTTTTCGTCGCTAAATACGTCGCAAATCATTGTTAGCGACGTATTTCCTGTATTTAGCGACGTCTCCTGACGTCGCTAATCTGGGTTATTTTAGTAGTGCCCCAACAGTTTTACTTGTAGTCCTCTTGATGCTCTCCGTGACATACGCCAAGATTAACCTTGGCCAGCAGATACTTTTGATTACTTGTACACTGTCTACCTAGGCCAAGAACCTGTACGGTAAATTTGAACCGCCAGACTTTGTGAAGAATGCTGTTTGACACAAGTGGAAGATTATTAGCTTGGCCAAATCATCTGGTTTAACTTGTTTATCTCCGTCACGAAGCCGTTGTAGCAATTCAAAGAACTTCTCTCTCACTACCGTATTCGTGACTTCTTCGTATTTGCCCCTGGAATTAGCCAACAATCTTTTGAAGTGGTCTATACACAGGCTCAACGATTCCGGTGGTGTGGCCTACTGTTGTTTTTCTATGATCAATCTTCTGTAATTAACATCATCCTCGCTTTCTTCCTTCAGCGGTAGACCGAAGATGGCTGCCATATCGTCGACACTTGGCGCTATTTTAACAATGGTACTCAATTCAAAGTTCCGACGCCATTTTTGTCTTCCAAGTAAGTTCCTATCAATTTTTCAAGACCTTCTGAAACCTTGGTCAATTCTTGAATGCCAACTCTGTTTTTGTAGAATACCTCGATGAAATTATAGAAACCGATATTCTTTAAAGACTCAATAACTGGCTCGGGTAAACGGCCGTCATCTTTTTTGACACCCTCCATAAGAGTTAGCATTGTTTTGAAAGAAGAACGGAAAACTCTTGAATCCTTATTTCTGACAAATTTTTTTCTACAAACAAAACAAAAAATTAGGTTTCTGTCAATTGTTCTCCGTCATTTAACACGGAGAATGGCCATTTCTCGTGACTTTAACACGGAAAATGATCGTTCTCCTGCATTTTAACACGAAGAATTATCATTCTCCGTAATTTTAACAACGGAGAATGACCATTTTTTGTGATTTTAACACATAGAATGACCATTCTCATGCATTTTAACATTGAGAGTGGCCATTCTCCATAATTTTAACACGGAGAATGGCAATTTCCCGTCAATTTTACACGGAAAATGGTCATTCTCCGTGTTAAAATTACGGAGAATGGCAATTCTCCGTGATTTTAACACGAATGGCCATTCTCCGTAATTTTAACACGGAGAATGACCATTCTCCTGTATTTTAACACGGGGAATGGCCATTCTCCGTCATTTAGCACGGAGAATAGCTATTCTCTTGCATTTAAACACGGAGAATGATAATTCTCCGTCAATTTAACAAGAAGAATGATAATTCTCCGTCATTTTAACACGAAAAATGCAATTTTCCTGTATTTTAATACGGAGAATGACCATTCTCCTGCATTTTAACAGAATCATGAACATAACTTAAAGTTATACATTCTTTTTGCCTTTTTTTTGCTTAGCAGCCTTTGGCTTATGTGCAACTCTCTTAATTCTTCCTGATTCTCCGTCATTCACCTTTGGCTTTTGTTCAACTGTCTTCATTTTCTTTACAACAACTATACCTTCTCTAACTGGGGTTCTAGTTGATGCTGATGATGTTGCTGCTGATGATGATGAAGCTGATGCTGCTGATGATGCCGATATGGTGTGAAAATTGCGAATGGAGAATCACTAACGAGTTTTTGAAGTAAGTTTGAAGATTTTGGAGGAGAAAACTTAGATTCGAAAGTGAGCAGCGTATGAAAGAAGAGGAAGTATCGAATTTTTTTTTTGAAGAGTAGGATTCGTGGATGTTTTCAATAAATTAGAAGGGCAAAAAGGTCATTCAGAACCCTTTTACATATTTTTCGCTAATTCTGGGCACGCGATAAAATGTTATTTTGCGGTGGATTTTTCATAATTTTTTTGTATTTTTTGGGCATTTCATAAATTTTCCCTATTAATAATGCTAATGGACATTAGTGATAATTTTATTATAAATATGATTACATCATTAATTATATTTTCAAATTAGTCAAATAAAGTAAGTAAAGAATATTTTAGGAATCTTGAAAGTTTCACGGTGAAGCCTTTCAAGTTTTCTTATTATATAATAGATAGATGTGAATACAGTGAACCAAGTTACCAAAAGTGTGTGTGTGTATATATATATATATATATATATATATATATATATATATATATATATATATATATATATATATATATATATAGGAAAAAGATAATTATATAGGAAAAAGATAATTATATTACCAATAGTTCAACCCATACACCCTCCCTCTAGCAGAACAAGTTGCTTAAGCGCTCATAAGCCCAACATCAACCTCTATATTCTTTACAATGCCAATAAACGGCGTACTCCGTCCCTCAAAATGCATAATTTTTTTTTTCCCGCCAAACATGCCACACCGCAGCCACAAGTCTGATCCGCGCCTCCTGGAACTAAGCGGCTCCTTTCTTCTTATGCCTCAAGATACTCCCAATGATCTCCTTCGAATCCCTACCTCTGCTCGTACTTAACTGAAGTTTCTCTTCCTGTTGCACCTATATCCTCCAATTAATCAGACACTTATACAAGAAGTATCGGATTGACTCCATATCTCCCTGACAAAAATTACAAGAAGTGTCTGAAACCGAGACCCCAAAACGCAACAACCAATCCTTGGTTAGTAACCTACCAAGTAAAGCTTTGTACATACATAACCATTTTGTTTGCCACCTTGCTTACCCAAATGAATTCTTGGTAAGGCATTTGTTGTGCGCGACTTCTAAACCGATCATACGCTGATTTAAAGTCAAACTTTCCCGTACTTGAAACCTCCCATGTCCATATATCTTTGACCAACTCCTTATCAATATGCACACGACTAATAACCTCCCGAAATTGTCTTCCCTTAGGATGATCATCAAGAGCCTACACTCCATTCCGGATCAACTGAGAAACCTTCCCTCCCCATCATGTCAAAATCCGACCATCCCAATATATCCACCAAACTTTGATGTCCAAACAATGGGTCGAACCACAGATTAGTATCATGCCCATAACTGATACTCCTGGAGATGACTTGCGTCAGCCTGCTTCTCTCGTTGAGAATAGTTTTGAATGTCACTGAAAAAATATTATCAATTTTTTGAATCCAGAAATTCTTCCCTTTTAGATATCTGCATCTCAGCCACTCTGGCCATAGTGAATCCCCTTTCACGAATTTCTAAACTAGCTTGATTCCTACAATATCCTGAATGGATGCTAATAATTTGGAGGCCCAGTCCTCCCTCTGATTTTGGCCGACAAAGATCCTCCCATGCGATAGCGTGCATGCCCTCTCTCCAAATAAAATTCGCACATGCTCTCTCAATAGTGCCTATATTAGAAGTTGGCAACATAATAGTTTTGTAACCAGAACATGGCAACAGAAGTAATCACTGACCGAACTAAACTCAATACGTCCTCCAAAGGATAATGTCAGAGCTTGCCACTCCTCAATACGTCGTTGAACATACTCCACAAGCCTATGACACTCCATTGCCTTCACATAATTAACCGAGATAAATATTTCATCGGAAGTTGGTCCTTCTCAATTTGCAGTACCTCTGCAAGTCTATCTTGCTCTGACAGTGGGTGTTGAAGTAAACCCTAGTTTTGTCCTTGTTCAGTCTCAACCCGGATACCCTACCAAACTCCTCCATAATAATATTAACAACATTTAATCCTTCTGTGGTCGGAACAACAAATACCAGCAAATCATCAGCATAAATAAGGTGTTAGACTACCGGATCCACCTTTTTGTATAGAGGCACAATCCTCATGTTATGAACTGCAACATTCATCAAGCATGTGAAGTATTCCATCACGTTGATAAATAGTTAAGAGGAAAGAGGATCCCCTTACCGGAGCCGCCGAGTACTAGGAAAATAGCCATATAGAAGACCTTTCACAAGTACCAAAAAAAGTAGTAGTGATACATTCCCGTATTCTGTCCACCCACCATGAGTAAAATCCCATAGCAACCATGATCTATCAACAGTGTCATACGCCTTGCGTAAATCCATCTTCATACAAACTTTACGACCACCCTTCTTACTGAAATCCCGAATGAGCTGTAGATAGGTATTATAAATTCCTTCTTATTGAAATCCCGAATGCGTAAATCCAACTTCATACAAGCTTTACTAAATAAATTCTATAAATTTCAATAAATTCAAGTTAAGCTATAGATAGGTATTATAAGTTATTTCTAGAGGCTTGGGCAACCATTTCTAGTATATACTCTATTGTTGTTAGTTATAGGCTTGGGGATGTCACCCCGGTAACCCCGTTCACCTCTGTAAAATTTCTTTTTTCCTCTCCATTCAATCTATACAAATAGCTCAGGAACCGATATTAACGTCGTCTTCTGATTTTAAATGCAACTCCTTAGATAATGTGTCTCAGTTTGATTTGAGAATCAGAGGGTTCCGCATGAAAACACCAGACCAAATCTTCTTATAGACTGCATCACTCAATTGTCATAGAATAATTACATTTTTCCAGCCACAAACATGTTTTCACTACTCAATATCAGTGTTTATGTTGACAAGTCAAACAAATATAGCCGCAACACAACAGCAAAACCAAAGAGAGAGTGCCTACACACCACACATACAAGCGTCACTATGATCACACGCAGATTTACATGATAGTTTCACAAGTTGGAAGAGGAGGAATTATAGAAAGCCAGAAGAAAAATAAGCTTTTGAGCAAATTAGCAAAAAATTTGTCGTTACATTGTTTTGAGTATCCATCCCTGTACATGTCGTGTGTCAAGCTGGGATAACAATCACTCCTCCCCAACAACTGTAAAAAGAAAGAAAGATATAACCCGAGCTAGAACAAATAATAGCACAACCAATTAGTTAGTTGTACACTCAGCTCGTGAATTCAATTTACACAATTTTGGAAAAACAATAAGGGGGAGAGGGAATCATTTTTTCGATGTTTTTTTCGATGTTTTTGGTTTTGATTTCATACTGGCTCTACGGGCCACATCCCATGGCTTGTGCGGTGCGAAGACACCTTGCTGGGATGCAAAGAAAGACTCGTAGCCTGGCGAGTCGAAAGAGAAACCGGTGTGTTTGGATGTCGCCCTCGGAAGCTGGGCAATAGCAAAGCTCCTGGCTTCCTCTGGCGTTAGACGATTGCTACAGATCTCCAAGAAGTCTGCTCGGCTGCTTTCTTCAGGCTCATGCCTGTGAATCTCTTGAACGATTTGGTAGTCGTACGGGAACATAAATCTCTGGATCCTGAGAAACAACAAAAAGGAGTGGAGACTATTAAGGATAGAAGCAACTAGAAAAAAAAAACGAAAAATAAATTGTATAAGCCCATTTTCTTTCTAATTTAGAATTAAGAATATATAAAATTTATGTGTTCAGTTGCAGGTAGGAAGCTGTTCATATTAGTAACCAATTTTTTTATAGGATGTGATGGATGATTAGTCAGATACATGAGTCCAAGTTTGAGAGTTGAGATTTGAGACTTTGGGCGTTGAGTTTGTTTTTGGTTGCACCTATTTGAGTCATTTGTTTTAATTACTTATGTATATAGGGGCACATTTTCTTTTTTAAAATTGTGCACATTGGTGCATATGGTTGATTTATAGGACTAGTCTATATTTATTAGGGTTTGGTTACATTTGCTATTTAGCATTGGTTTTATTTTTATA
Source organism: Iris pallida (assembly GCA_029216955.1). Lineage (NCBI taxonomy): Eukaryota > Viridiplantae > Streptophyta > Magnoliopsida > Asparagales > Iridaceae > Iris > Iris pallida. The sequence goes on from JANAVB010025599.1 coordinate 1,316,994, forward strand.
GCTTGTTTTCTGTTACAATTAGGACTAGTAAGCAGTCTTTTGATGGCCAATGTTTGATTGGCTATATATAAACCGATGTACAATCTAATTTTTATCGAATGAAGAGTGAATAAGTGAAATGAGAGTTTTGGTAAAATGCCTAACCCTAAATAAACTTCTCTACTAATTCCTTTTCTTCTCTTCCTCAATAACCAAATTCTGGTTCTGTTTTGCTGTTATTAGGGTTTGGTTACATTTGCTATTTAGCATTGGTTTTATTTTTATAGCTTGTTTTCTGTTACAATTAGGACTAGTAAGCAGTCTTTTGATGGCCAATTTTTGATTGGCTATATATAAACCGATGTACAATCTAATTTTTATCGAATGAAGAGTGAATAAGTGAAATGAGAGTTTTGGTAAAATGCCTAACCCTAAATAAACTTCTCTACTAATTCCTTTTCTTCTCTTCCTCAATAACCAAATTCTGGTTCTGTTTTGCTGTTATCCAAACCAGAAATGCTGGTTCGGGTTTTTCTGCCAAGAACCAGAACTACTACTGGTTCTGCTCCTGCTGCCGAGAAGAATCTGAATATGTCATATGTTTCCGAACATAATTCCTTTGGATCCACCGTCTGTTCACAAGTTGGCACACTGCAACTTCGTCCAGACATCATCAGTTGATTCGGCGTCACGTTTTTTGTGAGTGAATCTCAATTAATCTCCATTTCTCGGAATGAAGGCTTGGACATACGGGATGTCATATCGGGACAAGATTTGGCTTTTTCCAATGGAGTGGTTCAACATAACAACTTTTTAGTTTACACGTTGGTCGATTAGTAGCTTGATAATTAGGTTTCCACATATCTCAGTTTAGTTAACCGCAATTTGATCCATATTGATTTTCCCAATAGGTCTTGTCCCCTGTCAAATTGCCATCACAGAATGCCAGATTTTCATAATAAGTAGTAAGATCATAGGCTTAGGTATGGACCCCAAGGAATTGCTACAAAAACTCAGTGACCTATTAGATACTATAAGGTTGTTGAGTTTCACACTGAGATACGTGTCACTATACTCAACTGACTGGAGCAATAGTAAGGCCCCTAGTGATATGGATCATTGTGATGAATGATGTCCTTATGTGTTCGCTTGAGCCCGACATACCTATTGAGCTAGTATTCGTATCACCAAGTCCTCAGTCTAGTGATCCCGACATACCTATTGAGCTAGTATTCGTATCACCAAGTCCTCAGTCTAGTGATCCTATTGGAACTGTTACCACATACGAGTCTGTTGAACGTGTTGCACAACCTACTCATGATTCACACTTGATATTCCGCCATAAGAAAAAACTCCTTCCCGGGCATCATAGCTATTTTTGTCCGCCTCCTTCCTTTATTATTAGAGGAGATGGCAAGGTGAGTGATCGTTAGATAGATGAGCTTGTCTACAAGACTGCACATATTCGGATTACGCAGGAGAGTTAGATGTGGGATTGGAAAGCATCATGTTTGCCTCGATATGAGTATCAGTATGTCTACAATCCAAGAACCCATAATTTTTCAAGAAGTGCAGTAGTCAATGCTTATGGATTTAGCACTGATGACATTCTTGAAAAGTAGCATTGGTGCAACACCTGAAACAATATCAGGCCAAAGTGGTGCTGGAACTCCTGGAGCAGTAACAGATGCTCCTCCTAAAGATAGAAAAGATCATAGTAGCATACAATCCCTCCAAGAAATACGATAATGGAGATGCTACAAAGCTTGTAATGATGGTAGGCAACAGAAACGGCTCATGGTATGGTAGAAGTATCTCAATGTAGAATGTCAAGTTAACTACATCAAGGACACAGTCGATTCCCCAGAAGCCTTAGTTCGTAGGCATGAGGACTAAAAATCCGGTAACTCAACATAGATCAATCTCCCTTGCATGTTACTCTGACAACAAACATACTTGCCTCACTCACACCAATACTACGTTCCAATTGTCAACTCTTTGAACTTGTTAAGATAATATGTTGAAGATATATAACAATTATCACTCACAACCATGCTTCAACGTATCTCAGGGCTAAAGAAATCTTGCAGAGATTCATAGAGCAAGCACTGTTAGTCTGTATATCAGTCACCATGGATCTTGTTGTGCAACATGCGTAAGCAAGAACATGACAATACCTTTATTAACGCAAAGCACACACAAAAGATTTATGATGTTCGGGCAAGAACGATCTACTCTACGGGGCAAGCACGGGACAAGAGGAAAAGTACTTTATTGAATCAAATAAGAGAGCCTTAAAAGAATTACAACCGCACATCACAAAAGTAACTCTATCCTTCATATATCTCCATCGAGCTCTCTCATTCCCTTCATTCTCTCAAAAATTTCTTCTATTAGCAAAGCCTAGAAACCCTAACTCATAGCAATCTTGTAGCCTCAAGCAACCAACCATCAATAAAGCTAATGAGAGGATATTAAAATCCTTTCTAAACTTGATCTAGGTCTTGGAACAATCTGGACCGTCAAATAGCCTTTTTAAATATAAATCGTACCTTAATTTGAAGAATTTATGACCCGATGGTATGCCAACAATATACTGTTGTACCAAAAAATTGCTACACAAACTTGATGGACGTTTTGGTGTTTTCAAGCATGTTGGTCCGCTATGCCGCCAGACTGATACCCCCACTGGTTTTGGCTTATTCAACTCCTCTCGAACTTCTCCAACTTCTTGACTAGTGCCCATAGAATCTGTATCGAACATGAGCCATATCCAATAATATTCACATTGGCGAGATGTTCCTCTAGCCAACTTACGAGATGGCTGCGATACTCCGTGCTTGTTTACCTTAGCTTGGACTTTTGGTTTTTTCTCCCCAACAACGTGGTTACGAGAACCAAGAATTACCCACCGCCTCAATCCTGCCTAAGATGGAATACAACCAATAATACAGCCTTGATCCAGGACCAAGTAACTGCTACTTCCAGTCTTTTTCCTAGTATGCAAACTGCTACGATGTATCTACCGAGACCATGAATCCTCCTCCATCCGGAGTACTTGGAAAGAAGTCAAGGCAAACTTGAACTTCGCTTTGCTTAGCATGTCTGTCGGGTTTACCTTAGTGTTAATCTTTAGAAGTTTGATTTATTTATTCCACCATTCCCGTATCTTGTGATACCGTATATCGATATATTTCATCCGACTATAGTATACTGAATTCTTGGCGAGATGAATCACCCTCTGACTGTCGCAAAACACAAGAACATATACCTTATCGAACCCAAACTCACTAACAAGATCTATTAACTATAAAGCCTTAATTCAATGTCTCGATTGCCATCATGTATTCTGACTCCATAGTGGAAAGCGTCACGATATCATGAAGTGTCGACTTCCAACTGATTGATGAATCTATAAGCTTATATATATATAGCATGTAGTAGACCTTCTCTTGTCAAAATTACCAGTATAAAACATCCACATACCTGCAACTGACTTGATTCGTGCTCTGATTTGTGAAACAACAAATCAAAATTCTTTGAGCCATTGAGATATCAAAGTATCCATTTTACAGCCTCCTAATGAAGTCTATTTGGAAACGGCTCACCAAACTGACCATATACGAAAGATCTGGACGAGTGCACACCATGATACATCAACAAACCCACCACACTCGCATATGGAACCCAAAACATCCTTTCCTTCTTTTCCTCTGATTTCGGACATTACTTGGAGGATAACTTGAAATGCTTTGAGGTGCTCATCTGTCTAGAATCCATCATGTTGAATCGCTCCAACACCTTCTTTATATATTTTCTTTGGGACATCCGTAGCTTTCCAGTCCTTCTGGCTCGTTGAATTTTCACCCTAATTATCTTCTTTGCTTGACCTAAGTCATTCACTTCTAACTCTTCACTCAATAAAGCTTTGATTGCCTTTATCTCCGTCAAGCAATCAACATGTCATTGTCATACAAGAGGAGGTATATCAATGTCCCATCCTTGAGTCTCCTTGAGTAGACACAACTTTCATACTCATATAGTGAAATTGATCTTTAACATAAATGAGTCAGAATACTTGTACTATTTACGGAAAGATTGCTTCAACCTGTATAGAGACCGCTTGGACTCACACACGTGATCCTCCTTGTCGAGCTCCATAAATCCTTCAGGTTGCCTCATGAAGATCCACTACTGTAACTCTTCATGAAGAAACGATGTCTTGGCGTCTATTTGCTCAAACTTCATATCTTGCCAATATCCAAATAAAAATATGTTTGACTACTGGCGATAATGTCTCATTGTAGTCCATCCCCTCCCTCTGAGCCTACCTTGTACTGCTATATGAATACTCCTTTGCATCGAATAGCTCTTTTTTCCTTCGGTAGTTGAACCATGTTCCACGTACTGTTCTTCCGAAGTGACTCCATCTTCTTCTTAATGCAAAGATCCAGTGATCTCTATCCTCTTGCCCAATGGTCGTCTCATAATCACTTGGATCACTCGTTTCCATGATTAAAACAAATGGAACAAAATCTTCGAAACCATACGGTACTGGTGCTGTGTGTACATCCTGATCTCCTTAACGCTATTGTCTGCGAGTCCTCATGGGGTTGGTCCTCGTCCTCATCTCTATAAACTGCTCATTCTCCTCCAAACCAATAGACCGTATAGGTGTTTTGAAGTTCGTATTCGTATGAGTACCAGAAACCTCAACCTTCACTGGGTCATAGTCGCCTACTATATCACTAGCCTCCTTAGACTTTTCCTTTATATCTTTTAACATGGAAGCTTTATTAAAGATCACATCACGACTCACTTGCTCTTTGGATTCTATATTTTGTAGCCTTTAACTCCCTATTTGAATCTAAAAAAACATACTTCTTTGACTTTAACTCCAGCTTAGTCCTATCCTTCTGATTCACGAGCAAATAGGGCACTCAAACTCCCGCAATACATCATAGTTGACTGGATCTCCCCTCCATACTTCTTTAAGAATCTGAAGATCAATAATTGTATATGGTGACTGGTTGATCAAATAATACACATGACTAACTGCCTTTGCCCAGAAGTCATCCAAAATACCAGATTGCAACAGCATGCTCCTGGCTATCTCTAGTAGTGTCATGCACTCTGCTGCCCATTCTGCTCTGGATGTTCTGGAATTGTTTATTGCTGATGTATGCCCTACTCCCTACAGTAATTTTGAAACTCTATAGAGAGATACTCTCCTCTATTGTTTGTCTGCAAATTCAACGTTCTCCCTTTTGGTCTCTCCATGATTGTCTTCCACACACGAAACTTGGCAAACACTTTATACTTGTGTTTGAAATAAATTTATACCTATCGTGAGAAGTCGTCTATGAAACGTAGTACTCTACATCTCCCTTGGAACGAACCGATGATGGCCCCTATACATCTGAGTGAATATAGTCGAGGACTCCTTCGGTCTTGTGAACTGCGTGCGTGAAACCAACCTTTTGTTGCATGCCCATCATGCATAACTTGTAAAATTCTAACTCAAACTCCTTTAGGCCCCTTAACAACTCCTTTTATGAAGCTCACGTAGACTCTTTTCACTTGTGGCCTAGACGTAATGTTATAGTTACGTAGTATCCACCACCTCTTTCTCTGTACCGATGGTTGCACCACAAGTGATAGTGCTACCGTCCAACTGATTCAAGTTCAGAAAACTGGCTTGGCTAACGAACTTGCAACCTACTGCGTCTAACGTGCCCAGAAAAATCAAACTCTTCAAAGCCGGAACGTGTCTCACACTCACGAGTGCCCGCACCACCCCATATAATATCTTTATATTGATGTTCCCAAAGCCAACAGTCTCGCAAGATGCATTGTTCCCCAATAAGAACGAGACTACCGTTAAATTTCTTATATGTGCAGCACCACTCTCTATTCGGGGACATGTGATAATAGCACTCATAATTAAGAACCCATTCCCCGAAGAAAATCTCCTCCCCGATATGTACGATAAATAATAAAGCACAAATTTGTTTAATGACGAGAAAATAACAAAGCACAAATCTGGAACAATAACACAAAGCACACAAAAGATTTACCTGGTTCGGTCAATAGTGACCTACTCCACGAGGCAAGGGAGAAACTTTTATTAAATCAAATAAGAGAGCCTTACAAGAAGTACAACCGCACACCGCAAAAGTAACTCTATCCTTCGTAGATCTCCGTTGAGCTCTATCATTTTCTCTCTCAAAGATTCCTTCGATGACCTCTAGCAAAACCTAGAAACCCTAGCTCTTAGCAATCATGTAGCCTCAAGCAACCAACCACCAATAGAGCTAATGAGAGGATATGAAAACCCTCTGAGATCTAAATATCTTCTTTAAATCTGAACCGCACCCTAATTTGAAACAACTCCAACCTGACGGTACGCCAACATACCGTCGGCATACTATTGTACCAAAAAAGTGCTATACAAATTTGTTGGACGTTTTTTTGGCATTTTCAAGCATTCCGGATATACCGACAGTATGCTACCAAACTGATACTCCGCCTGTTTTTGGCTTGCTCAACTCCTCTTCGGACTTCTCCAACTCCTTGGACAAATCCGTAACATCTGTATCGAACACAAGCCGTATCCAATATATCTCTCATTTTCATGTCACTGGGCTATTCTCCGGTATCTAAAGAAGTCCCCTAGACAAGGACTCGTCTACTCGCCCTCTTACTCTCTTTAGTACGACATATGCTGATGTCGACAATAGTAGATATCTTAATGATCGTGGGTCGACTAACGAGTTTTGCACATTCTTTGTTGGTAATCTCCTCAGTTGATGAGATAATTATGTGCCAACTAGGACGAATATTGCTCAATGGCCTAGGCGATGTCAAAGCTTACAAGGCTCAAAAGCCTTATATTCGTTGCTTTCCTCTTTTTCTCTCTACTGAGATAGTTGGGCTTCAATTCACATTGTTGTCTTGACAATCATGTCGAGCACATCAACCACATTTAGAATGATTGTCACTGTATTCTGGATAATGTCATGTTTTATGAGGGTCACTTCACCACGTTTCAGTTACTTCTCAATTGGCAGACATTCTCACAAGTCTTTGACACAACTCTGCCTTCACTTTCTCTCCAAGCTAAGTCTGCTTGTCATCTATGCTTAAGCTTGCATGGGATTGTAGAAGATAGCTTTCATTAAATATATTCCATATTATCTTTATTAGCCTTAGATTGATCCACCACATCGGGAAACTTCTAGGGAGGTATACCAAGCATGTTCGTTAAGCCAAGGTTTCAAAACATTGTATATAAAGTCTGAGAACAATTTATAGTGCTGCATACTAATACAGTTTACATAGTTCTGATCTCTAAAGACTTTATGGTTCTTTAACAACTTCCATCAAGTTTCGTTTTGAATGCCTTACAGAAAGGTATTGTCATTGACTGTAGTATGTTCTACTGGAAGAGTGGCATTGATAAATACAGAACATTGTCATCTCTAAATGCTGAAGCAATAACATTCAGGAAAAACCATGGTGGAACAACAGCTATTTGGCTATAAATAAAAAACTAACATAGAAAACCAAAACATATATGGATCAGCCACATAATTCACGAAAAATTCGAAAAATTCGTTAATTATTCGTGCACATAAGGTGGAACCAACATATCTGCGAATAATTCATCCGTTCTTGAATTATTCGTGTAGTTTGTGAGTTATTGCATAGTTTGCAAATAAATGCGAACTTCGTGAATTATTCATTGTGCAAAAATCTCAGAAAAGACATTGAGGACAGGTGGTAGTAATGTGATATAAGTCGCGGCACCGCAAGAGAAACACCAGGAACATATTCTCGAGACCGATCAGCAGTTGAAGGTGGAGGAGAAATTGGAGGAGGAAGAGGATTGTAAAAAGAGGAACTGTAGCTGGATTATAGTCGGAGGTATGGGAAGACGACCAGTTGAAGAGTTGTAGTAATTAGGGGGACAGTCCTCTTCAAACAAAACAAGAAGAGGAAAAAGAATGTGGGAAGGTGCTACTATATTGAGATTTTGGCTTCTTGTCATTGGAAATACCAACATGAATTGCCATTCAAAACTTACATATTTACATCTCTTGTGGGTCCAACAAATCAAATTGGTAATTAAATTGGATGTTTAATATCACACATTTGTTACTCCTATGGACTGTTATCGAAGAAAACTTGAGCCTAAGAGCTGGCACATTACACCTTAGACATGCAATTAATTTCAATCAAACTATGAGAGTGCCATTAGAATTACAACTATAATGCACTTGTGTTTGATTAATCTTTACTGATATTGTAATTTATATGTTAAAAATACTTTGATTCTTTATATAATGTTCAACTTTACCGAACTTTAGCCAAATATTCAAAATTTTGCCAAGTAATTCCCAAAGGGCAAACTTGTGACCAAACTTGTGACTATGTTTTAGAGAGTTTCATAAAATAAACTGTTAAGGCTACAGAAAACCATTAATATGAACAGTTTTGTATCTGGAATCCAAAACTAGCTACCAGGGATCAAAATTTACTTTCATTCCAGGACCTATACTGAAAGATCGTGTCATATAACTGTTACTGGAGTAAAAAAAAAATTCAAGGTTCAAAACAATTAAAATTAAAATGTTGTCACACCTACAGAAACAAGATTAAGTTCAAGTCTCACCCTTGGTAAAGAAAGTCCCCGAGGAGTGCAACAACGGGTACGAGCAAGAGCAACATATAGAAATAAAATGTGCTCATCAACACATAAATAACAAAGAAGATGTTATCCTGAAAAATACAACAGAGAAGTAAGATGGATATACAGAGCTGATAAAGAAAACCTGTTCACAGGAACTCACTTGTCTACCGCCACCAATCAGTATGGCCGAGTATATGAAGATGAAAAGAAACCATGCTATGATGCTCCCAGAAACACTTATATAGTGCCACCATGTAATTGAATTGCAAGCCATAAGGAGACGCAAGTTGACAGTCACCACGACACAAGTGAAGGCCATTGTGCTAACATCCCAATGGCCAAATATCTTGCCCGATGGACTGTTACCATTCTTACTGGCAGCAACAGTGAAATGGTATATGACTAATGACTGATACACGGCGAAGACTGTCCACACTGCGACAAGTCTCCACTTGAAGAACATATTCCGGGTTCCTTCCTTGTAAAGCTCTGGATACCTTTTTGATAAAGAAGCACTGACATCCTGATAAAATGCAACTTCCAAATGTGACGAATCAGTTAATAGTAATGGGAAAAAGGAATCTGTCGATACTAAAAGCCATCCATACTAGGATTGTTTGTGACCTCAAGAAAAGGTATACCATGACATACCTTGTCAAATAATCCAACAATGACCACGGGAAGTGTTGTGAATATGACATTATATAACGACTGGAACCAGTCATCATAGAATCTTTGCCCAGAAAAGCCCGTATGGAAGTTGAACCAAAACTGGGTCAATGTAAAAGTAACATTCTTGTAGAAAAAGTATGTAATGACCTGCAAGACACAATCAAAAGTAACTAACCACCAATTGTTACTAATAAGCTTTTAAGGAGGCCAAGAAAGAGGACCTTGCATAATCTGACATATGACCACCGACCATGCACAAGAAGTAAATCAGTAAGGAAGCGGAACTGGGCAATCGCGAAATCACTAGCCATTACAGCTTGCATTCCTTCCAGCCCACTTATGCCAACACCAACATGGGCAGCTTGGATCATGCTCACATCATTTGCACCATCACCAATACTTAGAGTGATCTTCCTAGCACCTTTCTTTACCAAGCTTGTAACCTTCATAAGATATAGAGAAAATTTGAAGAAGTAAAGTGAATGATGATACACACGATCAACTAACTTAAGAATATACCAGGGAAACTAAGAGAATTCACAAATAAAGAACACAGATAGGTAGCTGGGGGATATACAGGAAAAGAAGTTATTACAGCGTTGAGATTCGGAAGGCGAAGCACATGAGAAATGGAGGAGGGATAGTGGCTAAGCCCTATTTTGGTGTATCTCCTTGTTTATAATAACTTGATCTATAAATATGGAAAGACTCTAATAGGTCAAGAATACAAATATGGACTCATACATCAATATGGAAATATAAACTCTCGACTCAATCTATAAATATAGAATAAATATTTGACTAAATCTAATAGGCTAAAATAACTTCGTAATCCTAACTAGACTGATAACCTATTATTTTCACACTCCGCATCTAGTTGAACATGTTGGAAACATGTGCAACTTGAAATATTAAGAATAGTCACAATCGATATCGTCAAGGATGCGAGGGAGACAACCAACTTGCACAGACGGCTAACATAGTAGCAAGGGAGGGGACGAGCTTGATGACGAGTAAGGTGCCCATCATACTGGCAAGATTTGCAACAACATTAGCAGTGGATGATGAGACCAGCCTGACGATGGAAGTGGCAACCAACTCGGCGAATGGAGATGGACGTCGCAGAGAGAGAAACGTCTAGCTTGGTGATGATAGAGGCGGCCATCTTAGTGATGATAGAGGCGGCCATCTTAGTGACAAGAGAGACATCCAAATTGGCAACATGAGAGATGCCTGGCTTGATGTGGAGGGATACAACCGGCAGGGCAACCAACTTAGCGACATGGGAAGACGACGGCATTGGAATGATCCATGAGGTGGTCAAAGAAGAAACAATATTTTTGTTCACAAGTTTTTTTTCAACTTCATATAACAATGAATTTCTCTTTTCAACTTTCATCAAGAAAGATCAATCACTTTTTCTTATTTTTCCATAATTGGAGGAGAATGATAATCGCGAGACAAAGGGGAGAAAAAAAAACAACTATAATAGGTTACGTTTCAGCTTGACCTTTGAGAATTCTAATCCTGCTCTCGTACCCTAATTAGGAGAAAGAGAAGGAATGGTGTTTAACACTAATTATGTGGAGAGATAATACCCAGGAAAAATCATCATATTTTCCCCAGGAAAACTCTATGTAGGAAACTTTCTTCTTATTTATACCAAAACTAATAGTAAAATTATATAGATACTTTAATAAGTCACCAATAAAAATATAGACTAATAGACTCACTATGGAAGCTCAATAGAGAAAGTCAAGTATAGACTAGACTAAATCTCACATACCAATATATTATATTAATCCTAAAACAGACCCATGACATACTATAGACTTCCATATGTAGCAACCATTTCAAGCATTGAACCCGAAAAGAAATATTTTCTAATCCAATTAAGATAACTAAAAATGTAGTCATTCTAAGAAGTGAAAGTGAAGCAATTAAAGGTACCAAGAAATCACAAAATACATCATCGGATTCATACTACAATCATGAGATAACATTTTAATGTCCATGACTTTCTTTGAAGACATTAACTCCATAAGATACAAAATTTGCAACGGATATGAAAAAACATGTAATATGACTTTTGCATTATATATATATATATATATATATATATATATATATATATATATATATATAGCCAAGCACATCAGCCTAAGTGGTTGTGGGTTCTAGCCACGGGGGAAGCAATTTAATTCCCACGTGGTGGAGAATTAAATTAGTATGAGGCACGGGCCTACAGGGGGCAGGGCGGGCATATCGGGAGCAAGGATAGGAGGGCCGGTTTTGTAGGTTTTCAGGCCGGGTTGTGGGCCATTAGGTGACCGACAATTATAATAAAAACTTATATCTGTGTGTGCGCGTGTGCGTGCGCACGCACGAACATGTGTGTGTGCATGCGTACGGGGTCTTGCCATGCTCTTGGTGTTCGAACTAGTCATTAATGGTTGACAACATGGGTACCATTTTTCCGATATGTGTTACAAAAACTTTCATTTATTTTAAGCATCTTCTTCTTTGGAGAAGCAAAAATCGAACGGATATAACAAATGGTCCAACTATAGAACTTCTTTTTCATTACTATATAGGAACTTAGACCACCTACGAGGTGGTAAATGAAAACCACCTCGACTAGATCTACTGAACAAATTAGGGTGCCCATTGAAAGAATTAACATGCCAAGAGAACCATCACCTTAGCTTTCTCGTGTGTGTCTGTGCGCGCGTGTTATTGGGTGTTTTTTGAGTGTGAGTCTGTTAAGTCTATGTTTAGTCCACATTGGATAGACTTGTAGAGGAAGGCTCTCCTCCATATATATGTGCTAAAATCACTTTAGTGAAGTTATCCATTTGTTTCTAGTGTAGACTCTTTCTAATAGTATCAGAGCAAGGGTGATTTTGACATTTGCTCTCCACCCTCTATCAATCATAGCCATCATTTTTTCAAGAATCCTAAAAATCCCTATCGTCCATCATATTCTTTTAAAACCATATGCTTAGATCTCAATCTTCCATAAAACCACTAAAGTTGGAGCATCAAAGTCCATTTCTCTTCTTCATAAAAAATTTTATGCATATTGTTATATACATCACTCCACTTCTTCTCATCTGAAACCAACTATGTTGACACTCATTGTCTTCTCATCTGAAACCCTCTATTTCGACACTCGCCGTCACCACCTGAGCCATCCGCGTTTAGTAGTCGCGTCATCACCCTAAAACAAGACAAGATGTCACGCACAAACTTCTTCGCACCACAAGACCATGTTGCATAGCCTCTCAAGAGGAGGGGTTATTTCTGGGAAGTCATTAGGACACTAGTGTTGTGTGCATCATCTGGAGATTCCTTAGATATTTCTTCGGAGATTATTTGGACATACCTTACCATTCTAGAAGGTCGAGGAGGAGGAAAACCACTTAAGTCCACGACAGGGAACTCCTGCCGTTGCCTCCTGTTACGAACCTATAGTATCTAGCCATCACCTCCTTGCTTGTTCTCCCCACTGCTACGACCCCGTTATTGTCAAAGAACCACCTCCACCCCTTTTGGTTCCTACGATCGTTTAGAATAGCTCCCTTTCCATAGAAAACCTTCTTGACTAGTGTACCAACCTGCTAAGGCATTCATCGACTGAGAACACCTTCACAGACATAGCTTTGCCGAGCGACATCCACCAGACTCCTCCGACTAGATTCTTCTCGGGTTGACAAATCAGCAACATCAATGCCTTACCTTTGCTTCTTCTTCTCCATTTTTATGAGCCGCCCCACCACTGATCTACATGTCTTCCTCAACAAGAGACCATGTCTCACCATCCTTGTCCTCATAGAGGTCTTTCATTACTAGGTTCGCCATCCCCTAGTTCAGATCGATACCAAAACAATGGAAGATCCAACACCACTCAGCCTCTCTTCAGATTCGGTCTCGCGTTCAATCGTTGCCTAGATCTCTTCAACAACCCACAACAGAGTACTCCAAACTGGGCCATCCAGAAGTTGTTGTCAAACAATTATGCAAAATGCCACATCTGAACAACCACTAGCTTATCCGAACAAGCTCCACATCTGAACAACCTCTGGCTCGACAAATCTTAATCATGCAACTCCATAGATCTCGCGACTAGCAACCTGGCTTGCGTCTCAAGCTTCAGTTTTGTTTTGTTTTGTTTTTTTTTTTTTAATTTTGTGATGTAAAAAAGGGGCAAGGATGGCAAACAACCAAAAATAGTAAGAATTTTGAGGCCTCCCCCCCCCCCCCCCCGCATATCTCTGGCTCGCTATATGACAAAGAGAACCACCGCTCTTACTATTCTTTCCTTTCCCCCTTATGCATGAATTAGGTCTCAACTAACTATGTTGCCAACATTAATGTCCCGCCGACAACTCTTTGTTTCCATGTTATGGCATGCTTGGTATGTCCAACATGAGAGAGAGGATTAAACTCTACCCATCTTTCTTTTCATATCTACCATGCGAGGTGACCACTTACCTTTACTCTCATTTTTTTTCAAACTACAATTCATATACTCTGTTATCATTCTTACTAACTTAACCCTTTCGATTGAAAAGTTTCTTTTCAGAATTTTAGAAGCTAAAATACTCTATTCTTATAAAGAATGTAGATATTCTTACTAATTTAAACATTTAGATTGAAAAGTTTCTCTTCACGATTTTAGAAAGTAAACATACTCTATTCTTATCAAGAATGTACATCTTATTCAATCTAAATTGCTTTAAACTGGTCTCCTAAGTTTTATGGCTAATTTAAAGACTGTCATTCTCATAGCTACCTTGCTAGAAATTTGGCACCAACATAGAGTGTTAGTTCCAGGTTATCAAGCGGTCATAAAGACGGTGAGATCCTTTATGGAGCATTCTTACGCTTCACAGCTGACCGCATTTTGCTGAGAGAAGGCTCGGATGATGATGATGTTCACGACGATAAATGTAAATTCGACTCAAGAAAAATACACTAGGTATTTCTCTTGAGGAAGTGTGTCAGTTGGATTATAAATGTCCTTTTTACTCTTCATCTTAAGGTTTCGTAGAGACGAAAGCAATTCCCGAATTGTATCATCTTACCCATCCATCTAGACTCCTTATTGGATAGATGAACTTGGACGGAATCTTACTTGTGATCTAGTTACACCTTACAGAACATACAATGGGTCATAAAAACTTTGTAAAACTTTTTTAGGAATCTTACTTGTGCTATATTCTGATGGAAGATGTTTTATGTAATCTACACGCAATTAATAATAAGTATTTCATGTCGATATTAACTTTTTGAATGCTTTAGAAAAAAGAGAATGTTGTTTAATAGATTGGAAGAAGTACCTAATTAGTTTCTTGCATGAATGGTCTTCCAACTCAAATTATCCAATTTAACTACGATATGTAGGACGACTGTTTTTGTTAGCCTTATAGAGGACGTGACCCTCAACAGAGCCAAATAAAAGTAGAGGATTTAAACAGACGACCCCAAAAATTTGGGATAAAGGCTATAGTGTTGTTGTTGTATGTTGGACACTTCTCCCTATTAAACTTTTTTGTGATCATCCGTGTTCGACATGAAAAATAGTGTTCTCTGTGAATCACATATTACTACAAGATGAAGAGCAGTCTCCTTATTTGGCAAATAGTATAATATTTCATTATTTTCCATTTTTGTACTTATTGAATTCCTTAATATCTAAACAATAACTCAAGCACATAAATGTGTTATTTATATGTATATTTACAAAAATACCTACATAATCGTGTCCTCATAACCACATTTTGGAGAGATGTCGTGTCACACTCGGTATTCGTATTGGTATGACTCGTGTCTCTAGTAAGCTATATTGCATGAACACTCTTACAGAGGATCGTATCAGTGGCCATATCCCATATCCGTATTTGTGACGTATTTGACACAACACTTCCTCAAAACTCATGTGTGATATGACTCGCCTACGTCTAAGGCTCCAAAGAGATCCATGATGTGAATCGACCTATTCGATTCACAAAAGATTTGTAGAAAAGAGAAACAGAGAAAGATAATGATCTTTTTGTGAGAAAAGAACAAACTTCCAACTTTGGTGGACGGACAAAGTCTAAATCCTTCTTATTGATACTTGAGAGTTTCTTCTCAATACAAGCATGCCAAATAAAAGATGGCTAACCCTAGTTTATATAGGGAAAAACAAAGGCTTAATTAAGGAAGGGTTATTATTGGTGAAAGACCAAAATAATCCTTCCTGACTAAAATAGGAAAATGACTTATTAAGGAAGGGTTATTATTGATGAAAGACCAAAATAATACTTTCTTACTAAAATAGGAAAATGACTATTAAGGAAGGGTTATTATTGGTGAAAGACCAAAATAATCCTTCCTTACTAAAACAGGAAAATGACTAAAATAGAACATAGGCTAAATGATGATAGGTGGGCCCACATCAATACCGCCCCCTAAAAGAGCCACCTTGTCCTCAAGGTAGAAATCTGGGAACTGCGTATGTTGCTATAGCGGCCTCTTCCTCCGTCGGATCCTCCGCCTCCTCCTCTTCCTCCGTGGTGGTCGTCGTGGGGGTAGATCCCCTCTCTGGAAGTTGGCGGGATCCGCCGTTTCTCCAAAGAAATTGCTGCCTCCGGCGTGCCTCGCTCCTCCTGGCGGTTCCGCTCCTCCCGTCCAAGCCGGAACTCCCGCCAAGCCCCTTCCCAGACCCGCGAACCGATCTCCGTAGTTCGCTGTCATCGTCCGACCCCCGTAGGGGACCCCAAGCCCTAGGGCTTCTCCCGAATGTGGAGCCGATCCGCCGGGACCGTACGGGTCGCCGGCGTCCGGCCACGGCCGCTCGCCGGCGGCTCCTCTGGCACCGACCGGCCAGGGGTGGCGGTCGGCGGCCGGCCAGCGACCGCCCCCAACAGCAGCGGCCCCGCCCGGGCTCGCGCGGTTGGCGGCGACGCTCCCGCGGCCTTCGGCCGCTGTCCGGCGAGGGTTGCCGGCCGCCAGGGCCCCGCCAGGCGGCACGGCGGCGACGGCGGGTGCGGGCCAGCTCCCGTCGGCCGGTCCTCCGTGGTCGTCGGTCGCTTCCCCCTCCGTATGAACAAACCCTAGTTGGTCGCCTAGGGTTTGGGTTGTTGCCGCCTCCGCTTCGCCGCCATTGATCTTGTTCGAGATGTTTTGCAACAACTTCATCATTGCCGGAATCGACTTCATCTCCTCCCGCATGCTTCGTACCTCGGCCTGGAGTTCCTCCTGTGTGGACGCTTGATCTTTGATTGCGGCCTTCAAACTTTCGATCTCGATGTTGAAATCCTTCCGAAGCCCCTGGATCTTCTCCTCGATCGTGTTCCTTGTGCCGGACGCCATGGATCGTAGAGAGCTCTGATACCAATTGATGTGAATCGACCTATTCGATTCACAAAAGATTTGTAGAAAAGAGAAACAGAGAAAGATAATGATCTTTTTGTGAGAAAAGAACAAACTCCCAACTTTGGTGGACGGACAAAGTCTAAATCCTTCTTATTGATACTTGAGAGTTTCTTCTCAATACAAGCATGCCAAATAAAAGATGGCTAACCCTAGTTTATATACGGAAAAACAAAGGCTTAATTAAGGAAGGGTTATTATTGGTGAAAGACCAAAATAATCCTTCCTGACTAAAATAGGAAAATGACTTATTAAGGAAGGGTTATTATTGATGAAAGACCAAAATAATACTTCCTTACTAAAATAGGAAAATGACTATTAAGGAAGGGTTATTATTGGTGAAAGACCAAAATAATCCTTCCTTACTAAAACAGGAAAATGACTAAAATAGAACATAGGCTAAATGATGATAGGTGGGCCCACATCAATCCAAAACATGGTTGAAAGTGATTTTGCATGGACGTGACATAATTGAGATATGAGAAAGTAAAACTTCTTTGTATCAAATACTTTATAAATGTTTCAAGAACCTAGTTACTACCCACGACTCATAAATATGGATATTACTAAGATCTAATGTATAAAATATGTATATGTAGATGTATATCTTTTCCTTTTAATATATAGTCGCACCATCTGAAACCATATCCTAATTTCGTAAAATGCCGTGTCCCCAATCAGTATTGTGTCCATATCCAAATCCGTATCCATTTGTACGCAACCTACCCACTAAGTGCAGCAAATAGAAATAGATCCTTACTCCCAATCTCATTTGTTACAATGAGTAGATAGTACTTATATGGTTACATCCAGAATGCAATGACCTTGACTAAGTTACCTGTGCCTTTTGTAATGGAGAGACACGACAACAAACCACTGAACTGCAATTTAAGCTTAAACTGAGAAGATTCACTCGTAAATTTGGTTCCAACGCATACATCAAACATTTTCCATCAATGATAAGAGCCAATCTGGATCCGGATGCACTATACAAGTGTTGTTGAGCCTCCTCAAGACATCGATTCAAATCGTGTTTCACAGAGTCTCTCATACAACGAGCAATCTCCACGGGATCACCCTGAAAGAAAATTATAACACTAATAAACAAATATTTGGACAAATGGTATTTAGGTTCCATAAACACATGCAAATGTTGAAAAAAAATAAGTAAATATTCATCTGGATGAACAAACAATGTATATTGGACATCGCATCAACATGGAAAAAAAGTAAATATTACATTCTTAATTTTTCTTCTATAGATGTTACTGTAGTTAACTGAGGTTTACTATAGGTTATAGGTTAGGTGTCGAGTAGAGAGGTTTCAGCATATGTCATGCTTGATTTTCTTACCCTGTCCTCAACTTCTCTAATTGCATCAGTTTCTGAACTGATGATGAGCTGATGCATGTCATTGTTGATCAAGTTGCATGCTGCATACAGAGAGGAAGTCTAATAAATAGCTAAATTTAACAAGTGAATCGTATAAATTTAATAGGAAGTGAATACTATACAATATTTATAGTAATAAGTAAACGCCTCCAGTTGACAAGAATATTATACACTAATCCGTATAGGTAAATGACAAACAAATGCTTAAGCATAAATCTAAATAGGAATTGGCTTTACCATAGCCTATATTTATTGCTGTTTCCATCTTATCACCCGTCAGCATCCATATCTTTATTCCAGCTTTGGAAAGAGTTTCTATACAAGATGGCACTCCATCTTGAAGCTTATCTTCAATGGCTGTGCAACCAAGTAGAATAAGTTCCTTCTCAATCAACTCTGCTACCTGGATTTTATACAAACAAGTAAACTAATGAAACACGGAAAAAAGTTACTGATGATACAGAAATGATTATAGCATATTAACATAAATATGTGCTCATAATTATGGTTGCATGGCCATCAATGTGTACCGCTATCCTATATTATTGTCTTGAAATTTGCTAAACCTAATTTAAATTTCATAAATTCAGAAAAAATGAGTGTTCAGTCCATAATGTACTTAAGACTCGTAGTTTTCACTTTGTACCATTTGCTATTATCATGATGAAGATAGTGAGAATAATTTTATTTTTACACTTTATGAGTGCTTCTGAATTGCTTTCTGATTATACTTGAATTTGAAAGACATGTCCAAGAAAAAAGGGTAGGTAAAACAAGGGTTTTGAGATGAATGAGTGGCAATAGATTGGAAGAAGGATAAGAAATGAGTGTATTATTGGAAAATTGAAGTTGTTGGCGATTGAGGATAAGATAAGAGGAAATCGTCTTAGGTAATTTGTAGATATGCAATGAGTATGTTGAAAGTAGAGGCTACATCGACTAGAATTAGATAAATTTTATTAGGGCTCTTGGCCAAATATTTATAGGACTACAAAGCACGTGACACCACTAAACCTAACTAGAAATGGAAATTGTTGTAATTAATTGATGAGATGATTTCATTGATAGTCTCATAGGCTTTATATAGCCTTTACATCATGGAATATTCCATTTGAAATATCCTGTGGCATATTCTGGCATCCCAAATATGTCCTCAGGATATTCCCGTACTAAACATAACATATTCCCATACTAAATATAACATATTCATATACTAAATATACCAACACTCCCCCTTAAGATGGGTGAAAGATATTCACCTAGTTCATCTTGTCACATCCTCTAATCATGCTCACAGAGCTAAATCCCTTGGTCAGTCCGTCTATTACCTGATGCTTGGTTGGAACGTGACCTAGCTCCAGTAGTCCACTAACCAACTTCTCCTTGATGAAGAACCTATCGATCTCGATGTGTTTGGTCCTGTCATGCTATACTGAATTGTTGGCAATACTAATAGCTGACTGGTTGTCACACCACAACTTCATTTTGGCTCCTTGATCCAGCTTAAGCTCCACCAACATATTTTTCAACCAAAGCAGCTCTGCAACTCCCAAGGCCATAGCTCTGTACTCTGCTTCAGCTGTCGATCTGGCTACCACTGACTGCTTCTTACTCCTCTAAGAGACAAAGTTGTCTCCTAAAAATATGCAGTATTTCGAGGTAGACCTCCTGTCATCAGCACAACTAGCCTAGTCAGAATCGCAGTAGCCCTCGATGTCCATGTAATTATTTTTCCTGAACATCAGTCCCTTCCCGGGGGCACCCTTCAAGTATCTCAGAATCTGGTATATTGCGTCCATATGACCCTTCCATGGGTCATGCATGTAGCGGCTCACCACACAAACTGTAAAGCATATATCTGGACGTGTGTGGCTCAAATAGATCAGCTTGTCCACCAGTCTCTGGTATCTATCCCGGTCAACTGGTTCTCCAGCCTCAGCGTTCAGCTTGAACCTCTGATCGATTGGCGTCGCTGCAGGTTTGCATCCCAACATCCCTGTCTTTGTGAGAAGGTCCAGTGCATACTTCTACTGAGAGAGAACAATCCCCTCTGCGTCTCGAGTGATCTCAATCCCAAGGAAGTAGCGAAGAAGACCAAGGTCCTTCACCTCAAATTCCTTGCCAAGCTTCCCTTTGAATCGGACGATTTCCAGCTCATCATCTCCCGTGATAATCATGTCGTCAACATACACCGCAAGTATGGTGATGTGACCTCCACTCCTTTTGAAGAATACAGTGTGATCAGCATTGATCTGCTGATATTCTATCCATATCATCGCTCTCCTGAATCTGTCAAACCACGCTCGGGAAGACTGCTTCAGTCCATAGAGGGACTTCTTCAGTCTGCAGACCTTGCTTGCTGTCTGATTTGTGCCAAATCCTGATGGTATCTCCATGTAAACCTCCTCCACTAGTTCTCCGTGAAGAAATGCATTCTTCACGTCCAGTTGGTGTAGCTTCCATCCACCATTCGCTGCCAAAGAGATCATGGTCCTGACAGTGCTCATCTTTGCAACTGGTGCAAAGGTCTCGTCATAGTTAATATCGTATGTCTGACTGTATCCTTTCGCCACTAGTCGAGCTTTGTAGCGCTCAACCTGTGCATCTGGGTTCTGCTTCACGGTAAAGACCCACTTGCATCCGACTGCCCTCTTCCCATCTGGCAGTTTCAACAGCTCCCAAGAGTGATTCTTCTCAAGAGCTCCTAACTCCTCATGCATTGCCGCTTTCCACTTTGGATCGTTCTTGGCAACCTGCCAATTATTAGGTACAATAATACTATCCAAATATGCTATAAATGTTCCATGAGAAGAAGAGATATGGTCATAAGAAACAAATTGAGCAAGATCCCAACCATATCTGTCCGGAGGATTTTCCGCATTGCTACGAGTGGTCCTTCGTACAGATAGTGGTATGGGAGGAGTAGGAGGAATGATATCACCTGAATGGGATGGTGGTGTAGGTGTCTCAGGAGTTGGGATGAACGCAGGCAAGGGACTTGGCACTGACACTGTAGGTACTGGTCATACAGTTTGCTTCTTCCTCCTGCTGTAGGTAAGTAACTCCCCCTGAGCCGTAGGCCTAACACTTCTCATCTCCTTCCCCTGTTTTGCTTCACCTTCATGTTCCTCCTCAACCGTGCCTCCATGCCAAACTTCCAAATCAGTCACCACAAGTTCTCCATCTCCCCCTCTCGCCTTATACTGGTAGTATTAGGCGTGTTGTGTGAACTTCCCTCCTTGCGGTAGCATGGCTCATGCTCCCGGAAGTGGACATCCATACCGACAAACTTCTTATTCTCTACTGGACTCCAACACACATATCCCTTCTGAGTTGCTGAGTAGCCCACGAAGATGCACTTGACCGCTCTAGGGTCAAGTTTCCCAACTGATGGTCTGTTGTCCTTCAAAACACACACACACACCCGAACACCTTCAGTGGAAGTATCCCACTATTATTGCCTTGTAATACTTCACATGGGGACTTCCATCCCAGGACTTTCGAAGGCATCCTGTTAATGAGTTGAGCTGCTATTAACACTGCATGCCCCCACAGACTTTGTGGGACATTCATGTCGATCATCATACTTCTTGCGACCTCCAGAAGGTGTCGGTTCTTCCTTTCTGCTACTCTATTTTGTGCTGGTGTGTATGCACATGTGGTCTGATGCTGGATCCCGTGTGCTGACAAGTATTCTGCAAGCGTCCTGTTGGTATACTCCGTTCCATTGTCAGACCTCAGTATCTTCACAACTGCGTTGTACTGAGTTAGGACATGCTTATGAAAATCCCGAAAACAAACAGGTACATCACTCTTATTTTTCTTCAAATAGAGCCAGGTGACACGAGAGGCACAATCAATAAAGGAAACAAAATACTTATACCCATTCATAGTGTTAATAGTACATGGACCTCAAACATCGGAATGTACTACCTCAAAAGCAATAGAGCTCCTATGACCCGTACTGACATATGAGCTTCTAGTAAGTTTTCCTAACTCACATGCATCACATACTAATTTCTTTTTATCTGTTTTTGCATAAATCTCTGGATATAACTTACTTAAAGTATCAAAGGAAGAATGTCTCATCCTCCTATGATGAAGTATCAAAGTCTCCTCAGTCCTCTGTTGCAGTCCTTCCATTCCAGCCTTCTCTGCCATAGATACCAGTCTGAGTCCAGTCTTTCTCGATCTAGGTACCACAGTCCCTCATGCCAAGTGCCAGTCCCAAGTCTTCGTTCCGTCCTTTTCTCCTGGAAGATCACCTTAGGAATATCAAAAGAAACAATGCATTTAAGTTGAAAAATTATAGAACTAATAGACAAGAGATTGACTGAAAAGGATGAAACATGTAAAACATTGGATAATCTTACTGAACGTGTACAATTAACAGTACCCTTACTGACCACTGGCTGGAAAGTGCCATCTGCTGTTTGAATGTTGTCTGCTGATGCTTGGTGAGTGTAAGAAGAAAACTCACTAGCATTTTCCGTCACATGTCGAGATGCTCCCGAGTCGATAATCCAGTCTGACGTTTTAAGGGAAGACATAGATGCAAGAGCAAGTGACTCGTTAGTACCTTCTAATGTTTGGGCATACATAGCGGTGTTGCCCCCAACGAAGAATGAGGTGGATGCCTCCTCTGTTCCACTCCTTCTGTCTCCCTCCGTTGACGCTCTTTGCTTCCTCTCCAGCAGGTCCAGCAGTGTCTGATCCTCCTCAGTAAAAGTGCCAACAGCTCCTCCATTCCCTTCTGCTACCAGCAGATTTGCCCGATAACCTCCTCGGCTGCCTCGTCGACCCCCTCGGCCATGACTATGTCCTCCAATATATTCTCGTCCACCGAACTGCCCACGTCCACCACCTGAGTCTCCCTCCCTAGGTGGTTTGGTACAAGCATACCGATGATGGTCCATCTCCCCACAGTTGTAGCACTGCCGATTGTGCTGCCAGGGTTCTCCCTTGGACCCTGTGTCGCCCGAGCTGGTAATCGCTAGTGCTGATTTTGCTTCGAAGGGACCACCAGTCCCCGCTTGCAGTCTGATGCGTGTCTCCTCCTGGATCATGGTCGAGATAGCCTCTTCAAGACTAGGGATCTCTGGTCGGACGAGAAGTAAGGTCGTCCTCTGTGCGAATGCTGCAGTCAGCCCTTTAAGGAATTTCATCATCCTCTCCTGCAAACACATGTCTCTCCTTACACTTCGGGTCCCCGCAGCTCGTCCGTTTTGAGGAGTGATCATAATCCAACCACAGACGCTCCAACTCCGTGGCATACTCCTGCACCGTCTTTTCTCCCTGTATGGTGTCGTCGATCTCTCCCTTTATCTGGAAGATCCGTAAGTTGTTTCCCACATCATCATAGGTACTCCTCAACTTCTCCCACACATCCTTCACCATCTCAATGCCATCTACTGTGGCGGCAATAGACTGGACTAAGGAGTTGAGAAGCCAGATGTAGATTACCATATGAGTAGACTTCCACTCGTCGCGTCTTGCCGAGCCCTCGTCCGACTCTGTCTTCTCGCCCGTCAGGAACCCCTCCAAATTTTTTCCTGCGAGGGTTCTTCTCACTCGCCGTGACCAACTCAAATAGGTGGTTGATCCATCCAGCTTCAGATCGATAGAGGGAAGCTCCAACTTCGACGACGTTCGTGTCGTGCTCTCACCAGCCAACATCTTCATTAACTTTATCAACGTCGCGACCTCTGCAGAATCCAGCTTCTTGATAATCTCCTCCATCGATGCTTCTCCTCTCTGATCACGTCACGCCCACTCCACGACTCACGCTCGTCCTCGTCGTCCGTTCCTAGATCCAAATATGTCTGTTTTTATCAGATCTAGGCATCGGTGTCCTCTTTCGGAATGATCCGAACAATGGCAACCAAGGCACCGTTGTGTGCGGCAAGGGGGTAGGGGCAGCGTGCACGTGGGGGAGCGGTCGGCGCTCGTGCCACCATGGCAGCAGCGGCAGCCACAGCAGCAGCCGCAGTCGCTGCAGCAGCAGCCGCGCGAAAAGGGGGGGATTGCTGCGACCGCGGGAAAAAGGGAGGGCTACTTCGGGTTAGGATTTTGGTGGCAGGGAGAGGGAGGAGGGGAAAGGTTAGGGTTTGGTGGCAGCTAGAATTTGTGGAAAGGTGGCTCTGATACTATGTTGTAATTGATTGATGAGATGATTTCATTGATAGTCTCATAGGCTTTATATAGCCTTTACATCATGGAATATCCTGTGGCATATTCTGGCATTTCAAATATGTCCTCAGGATATTCCCATACTAAACATAACATATTCCCATACTAAATATAACATATTCCCATACTAAATATACCAACAGAAATCACCAAGCAAAAATGCATAAAATCTATTCTTCAACATGCCCTTGAAACCTAGAACTTGGTGAAAGAAAGTCTAGCTTGGAGAGAATGAAAAAGAGCAAAAGTGGAGAATATATGAAGAAATTGAGACTTCGATAATGAAGAAATCCTGGAAATGAAAAAAAGAAGAATTGAGCTTCTCGTATCAAAGAAATCTGGAATAAAGTTGGGGCTCCAACTACTAAAGAAATTCCAAAGAGACCAAATGAAGAAGGGACTTCGCGTATCACAGACACCAGGAAAAAGGTCAGGCTATGAGAAAGAAACTCGAAAGAGAGAAAAAAAAAGGGCTGTGTATGAAAGAACCCCAGAAAATTGTCGAGGATTCGTGTACAGGAGAAGTCCCATAAGATAACAAAATGAAGTTGCAGACATCCAAGAAGTCCAGAAGAAAGTCGAGGCTTTGCATACGGGAGAAGTCCGGGAAGATAACAAATGGAGAGGGCCCGTTCATTGAAGAAGCTTGAAAGAAGACAGGGCTTTGTACACAAGAGAAGTCTGGAAGCTAAAGAAAACTCAACAAATCATCTCAAACAAGTCAGGATTTCACAATTGAAAAATCCTGAAAGATAGAAATAACTAGAAAAAGCATGTTCGAAGTAGCCGTCAAAGACGCGGCTGCGAACATCACAAAGAAGTAGCGCACAAGAACACCAAAGTCAAGGTTCAATGTATTGGTATAGGAATGTGTATCGGACCCTTCGTATGAGTATTGAGATCGCAATATCGGTCGTATCGGCGGTTTCGGCTAGTATTGGAATTTTTCGGTATCTGTTGAGTATATTATAATAATAGTAGTGGGATCTAGTCCCACATTGCCTAGAACAAAAGAGAGAAGGGTTAGCCTCTCGTATTTATATGTAACTCCCCTTCATTAATAGATACATCCCATTATTCCACTCTACGTGGTATCAGAGCCATAATCCATCCACCCCTCTCCAAAAAAAAAAAAAATCCTAACCCTAATCTACCGCCACCCCTTCCCGACTGCTGCTGCCGCCCACCTCCCACCCACCGGCGCCCCTACACCCCCTGCTGTCGCTGCCCCCTCCGTACCCCCGACGACCCCCCCTCCTCCGGTGACCCCCCCTTCCCCGATGACCCCACCGCTACTGCTAACAGTGCTGTTGCCACCAGCGCGATGGCCGCTGCCCTCCCCCCCGGCGAACCTCCCCCCTCCCCCTCCCCCCGCCGGTGACCCCTCCATTCCACCAACCGACGCCCCCCCACCCCCCGGCGCCCCCCCTCCACATGGGTGTAAACCCTAACCCTAGCCGCCGTCCACTCCCCTTCGCAACCCTAAGTTTCTAGAAAAAAAATTGATCTTTTGGGATCCTCTGAGGGTAAACATTAGTTTGTTTGCAAGAATCTCTGACTTTCCAACATTGATCTTTTGGGATTCACAGAGGGTAAACAACAAGTTTGTTTGCAAGAACCTCTGCCCTAAACAATTAACTTGGGAATCTCCGAGGATAAATAACGTGGTTGTTTACATGAACCTCTGATTCTTAAAGTTGGCCATTGACTTGGACATTTCAGAGGAAACATGTTGGAACCTCTGACTCTCCAACGATTGACTTCGGGAAGGCTAACAAAGAGCAGACACGATGGTTGTCTTGCATGATTCTTTGTTTCCTTGCTTGATCTTCACATTAGGATCTGCCTGGAGAGTATCCTCTCTATCCTGACTTGTGTGATCCACATCTCTACTGTGGATATTGCTGTGACCGGCATTTTGTTTTTCCGACACTTGGAACCGATATCTGAGGGATGGATAGCACTGGGACGCATGCCAGTGATACTAGTACTAGCGTTGGGAATGCAATGGCAGGACCAATGGACACTAGTACAACGATTTCCTCAATTCGACTTGTCGATCGAAAATTGGACGGACCAGAGGGATACCCGACATGGCATAAGAAGATTGAGAAGACGCTTCTATGGATGCGATTGTCCAAACATTTAACTGACAACCCTCCCCCCCCTCGCAAAGGCTGATCTCATCTTTGAGCAATGGAAGATAGATGATAGTCGACTGTTTACACAGTTGATGAACTCCATAAAACCATCGGTGGAAGACATGGTTCAGAACACGGACTCCGTTAAGGAATTATGGACGGTCCTAGCAACGACTTTGAAGGCAAACACGATTTGTCTCGTATTTATGACTCCGTCGTTGTCGTATACAGAGCAAATCATGGAGACAAATCTCATAAGGATCACTTCAAAACATTTAAGACTATGTCTGATGAGGTTGATCGTATATTGCCACTAACAACAGATATCAATGAAGCTAGGACTCAGCGTGAACAACTTCATTTTAAGGCGTATCTTGCCTCTCTACGTCCTGATGCGGACTCTGCTCGATCTCAGATCATTGCTGGATCTGAAGTTCCATCTTTAATGGAAGCACATTATCGTGTCCTTCGAGCAACAAAAGTCGTAGAGACCACTCCGGATGATGCACATACAAATCGCTCTGCTCTTGGTGCTGCTCATACAGGCATTCGTAGTGGTCACAATAGAGGACGACCACGCACATGCTTTAATTGTGGTCAGCTTGACCATTTTTACTGGCAATGCACTAAATCACCTGCTGCTAATATTACAACTGATGCTCCTGATGATGGTGTCTGATCTGTTCAGATGACTTCGATTCATATACAGAGTTTCTTGATTTTCAGGCTCAACGTCGTGGTGACGCTTATACGTCTGGATCCACAGTCGGATACTCAGCAACATGTATAGTAAAGCCAAAGCAGTGCTCTCGTTCTTGATCATACTGTAATGGAATACGAAATTGATTTCTTCGCCTTTTCGACAAGAAATCAGAATTCTCTCGTAGAACCGAAGGATATATGAAATTCCAATGACCCTTGGATTTGATTCCATCAAGTCTTGAATAGTCAAGAATTTCCCTATCTTTTTGATCAGAAGTATCCAACAATTTATGTTTTACTCGATCATTAGTGATTGAGAGGTCAGAGATATATCTTTCTTCGACAGAAAAAGAATGAACATTCATTTGATCTTGATGGGTAATTGACTCTGGTGCGTCTGCTCACATGACTGGTGACGCAGATATGATACACAATTATGTTCCTGTCCGTCATGTTTCTGGCATTACTGTTGCCAATGAAGGTTCCCTGACAATCCGAGGACGTGGAAGTGCCAGTCTTTCTTCCGGACTGTCACTCAATTCTGTATTGCTTACACCTGAAAACCCGTTCAGTTTAATTTCAAATAGTCAAATTACTCGTGAACTGCATTGCTCGGTAATATTTTTTCCTGATGGTTGTATTTTTTAGGACCTGAAAACTGGAAAGACTATCGGTAAGGGACATGTGGCTGGAGGCTTGTATCTGTTTGACGTACCTTCTTCTGTTGTCTGTGCCGGCGTGAAACTCGATCCTTTCGAGTTACGTTGTCAGTTAGACCATCCATATATCCAAGCTCTCTAGAAAATGTACCCTTCTTTAGATATCCATGCTTTCTTTCATTGTGAGTCGTGTAGTTTGGCTAAACATCACCGGGTTCATTATCCGATGAGTCATAATAAAATTGCATCCGCTCCTTTCGAGTTGGTGCATTCAGATGTATGGGGACTATGTCCGATTGAATCAATAAAAGGTTTTCAGTACTTTGTTACTTTTGTTGATGATTACTCACGTGTCACTTTTGTTTATCTGATGAAAAATCGTTCCGAATTATTTAACACTTGGTGCAATTTTTATGCCGAAATAAAAACACAATTTGGTGTTCCAATTAAAAATTTTCGGAGTGACAATGGTCGTGAGTATTTATCTCGAGAGCTCGAACGTCATCTAGCATGCAATGGAATCATCCACCAAACTTTTTGTCCATACACACCACAACAGAATGGTGTGGCCGAGCGCAAAAATCGTCATCTCTTGGAAACAACGCGTGCTCTTATGTTTCATGCACGTACTCCCAAGAGATTTTGGTCTGATACGGTTCTTACCGCTTGTTATCTTATTAATCGCATGCTATCGTCAGTCTTCAACGATAATACTCCATTTTCTAGGCTATATCCAGGACGAGAGCCTTTTTTCTGTCTCTCAGAATTTTTGGCTGCTTATGCTAAGTTCGGGATATCCGATCGGCTTTTTCTAAATTAGATCATAAGGCAATACAATGTATTTTCTTTGGGTATCCTAAAGATCAGAAAGGGTATCGGTATTTTTCTCCTGTCTTAAAAAGATATTTTTTTCACTCGGGATGTTACCTTTGTTGAAATCGAATTTCCTCAACTTCCACAAACAACGGATCCGGTTCCCCAAAGCTATCCAGAAGAGGATTTCTTGATATTTCATGATCAAACACAACAGCCACCTGTACGAGTGCCCCCCTTACCGAGCCAATTCTCCTGTCCGATGGTCTGGAGACACCAATTCAGTCTGTGCCGACGTCACCCGCACAAACATCTCCAATGATGCCTACAGGGTCATCTTCCTATGGCTCTACTGATTCGTCTCCACATATTGCACTAGCAACTTCGCCTATTCCACCAGCAGCCTCGCCTTCTCCGCCTGCAGCTCGTCCTTGTCGTGCATGTCGTGATCATCCCTTGTATGTTAACAGCTACAAAGGACTTACAAGTCACACTCAGTCTTTGGTGGCTACTATTGATGGGATTCATATTCCCAAAAACGCTGAGGAGGACTCAAACATTCCGGTTGACGTGCTGCTATGAACGAGAAGATGAAAGCTCTTCAGGAAAACTATACTTGGGACTTGGTTGATTTACTATCCGGTAAACAGGCAATAGGTTGCAAATGGGTGTTCACGATCAAGGTGAAACCAGATGGCTCTCTTGATCGCCTAAAAGCTCGTCTAGTGGCCAAAGGATATTTTTAGACCTATGGTGAGAATTATTTTGAGACTTCTCTCCAGTTGCCAGAATGACGTCTGTTCGTGTATTTTTGGCCTTAGTTGTTCACTATGACTGGCCATTGCTCTAGCTTGATATCATGAACGCTTTCCACTACCGGGATCTTGATGAAGAAGTATGTGGAATGCAACCTCCCAGGTTCGTTGGGTAAAGTGTGTCATCTGCGGAAGACCCTCTATGGTCTAAAACAATCACCTCGTGCGTGGTTTGATCGATTTACACATGTTGTTACTCAGTTTGGCATGTGTCAATCAAAGAAGGATCATTCAGTATTCTACCAACAGACATCAGCTGAGAGGATACTACTGGATATCTATGTTGACGATATTGTAATCACGGGAGATGACAGTCAAGGTATTGCAGGCCTCAAGAAGTTTATAGGAGAACAATTTCAAACCAAGGATATGGTATCATTGAATTATTTCTTGGACATTGAGGTCACACGGGGTAAGAGGGACATTATAACGTCTCAAAGAAAGTATGTACTGAACATAATGAATGATGCAGGAATGGTGCAAGCTAAGGGAGCAACCTCACCTATGGATCCAGGGACTAAGTTACTTCCAGACGAGGGGGTCCTGATGGCCAATCCAGATCAGTATCGACGAGTAGTTGGAAAACTCAACTACTTAGTTGTCATGACTCGTCCGGACATCTCTTTCGCAGTTAGTGTTGCAAGTAGATTTATGGCTTCTTCAAGAGTTCCACACTAGCAGGCAGTTATCAGAATCCTGTGCTATGTAGTCAAGAATCCAGGAAAATGAATTCGAATGGAGAATCATGGGCATACTCGTGTTGAATGCTTTACTGATGCTGACTGGGGTGTAAGTCTAACAGATCGACGGTCTACGTCTGGCTACTCGGTATTCATTAGCGAAAACTTGGTATCGTGGAAGAGCAAGAAGCATAATGTAATAGTCCGGTCAAGTTCAGAAGCAGAGTTTCGAGCCATTGCCCATGGCACAGCAGAGGTGTTATATATGAAACATCTTCTACAAGAATTGGGAGAAGTAGGATCGAGCACAACAAATATGTGGTGTGATAATCAATCTGCTATTCATATTGCTACCAATCATGTATTTCATAAAAGGACGAAGCATATTGAAATCGACATCCACTTTGTCCGTGATGAGTACACAAAAGAGATGATAAAATTTTACTATGTAAAAACCGGTGATTAGATAGCCGATATCTTCACGAAGCCTCTTTTGCGTCCTCGGGTTCAATTTCTATGTAACAAACTGGACATGGTTGACATCTATGCTCCAGCTGGAGTGTCACGCCCCGCTCCCGTAGGAGCGATCGTCCTCGCTAAGGCGTGATGCCGCACGAGCCTAGATTGCGCTCGTGCAAGGCGGTTTCCATAACGGCCGATTTCAGCGGCTGCGACGGGGTCGTCGCACAGAAGTCCCATGCAGAGACATTGAATAATAGCAGCGGAAATTAGGACAAACACAAGTCATTCAGAAGAAACTCTTTTATTGATATTGAAACAAAGGTTACAGTGGGGCGCAAGGCCAATATTACAATCACTCAAGCTCACTCATCTCACATTTACAAGTCTCTCAGCTCTCTCTCTCATCTCTCAGTTACAAGTCTTGAGCCAACGGATGCTTCGGAAGGCGACGCCCATACATTATGTCCTGTATAAGTCTTTACTCCATGCGGCCGCACGCTTCGAATCGCCAAGGAACTCCGTGCCTCGACGCATTCAAGCGAGCTCCGCGCTACGAGCTTCTACCTGTGCCTACACATGGAAACTATGTGGGTATCAGTACTCAACTGTACTGGTGGAATGAGCTCCTCGCCCACCCAAACAAACCCAACACGTTTGATTTACTTTGTGCAAGATAGTCACTTCTTATCGATTGTCTTTCTAGTCTTGCCTTAGGATCAGTTTTATGACCGACGCCTTGCTTATTTTGTGTCTTTAGACCATCCCGTGCTTGCAACATCAATGTTAACTCAACAACGTTAACCTATCAAGTCGTGTTTGCCTTACGACCATAATCAGAGACGCAACTACGCGATGAAGCTCCATTTCCGTGTGACCGTGCTTACAAATCCATCATACCGTGCCTCGCAACTCAATGTGACTTCACCATATCGCCGCCTCGCGGCCAT
Organism: Iris pallida; assembly: GCA_029216955.1. Classification (NCBI taxonomy): domain Eukaryota; kingdom Viridiplantae; phylum Streptophyta; class Magnoliopsida; order Asparagales; family Iridaceae; genus Iris; species Iris pallida. The sequence goes on from JANAVB010025599.1 coordinate 1,348,556, forward strand.
TGCTATTTCGATCACCAGCAAACCCAATCAAGACATCTGGCCTAAGTATCACTTGACCGACTTCGCCTTGCGGCATTTCCTGACTTAAACTCAAGACAACTCAAACCATAACTTATGCAACTTACATGCCAACAACTTAAAACCGACGCCGCATCTCGTGCCGTAGCACGTCGCCTATGTTGATGCTAAATCTTAGGACCATACCTTGTGTTCTAACTGTACACACATCCAACTGACTCAATCCAAAGGCACACACGCGGATTGCCGTCCGTGCCGACCCATGTATATGAATTGGTCACTAACATCACAAGCTATCCTGGACTATAGCCTTGCCATTCGGCGACCCTTTCAGCGCAAGTAGCTAGCCCCGCTGAAAGTTCTCGAATGACCCGAGCGGTTCGTCCAGCTACGGCTATACCTGTTTCCCTCCAGAACGCCGCGGTCCCATGGCGCCCAGGGTTGTCGCGCGTGGAAACTCCTCCTTGTCGACAAGTTGTCCAATGACCATGCAAGACTCGACACAAACTGACGTCTCACACAATCATTCCTCTTCCAATGTTACCATCTCTTTCAAAACCAATATCAAACCATCTATCATTTGAAACCCCTCGACGACCCACGGTCGCGAGCATTCTTTCCATGTTACCATATCATTTCATTCAACTCAATGCCTATTTGATAGTCCTTCCTCCAAAACTCATTAAATCAACCGTGGTTCCTGCCTTAACACTAGGTTCGTACATCGTGCCTCAAACCGACTTTCGTTCTACGCGACGCTATCGCCCAAGTCATAAATTATATGACGGGCCTTGGGATCGTGGGACTATTTAACCTGACAACCGCAGAATGAGCGGGACAGCACTTCGAATGACTTAGGTCGACCGACATAACTTTGCCTAACTTACTCAAGCCTACAACTTAACGAGCAAAGGCCGCGTCAAGCCTTGCCTCGATGGAACGTGCCGTGCACGCGTTCAACTTTGAACGACCAAGTCATTTGGGTGCCTAGACTTATGGCACAAGCTGTGCAACGCAACTTAACTCATGGGGCAAGCCAAGGCTATGCCAAGCCTTGGACGACAGGACCGTGCATGCTTTATGAAGCATTCATGCGGGCGACGCCTATGACTTAGGCTATGTTCATAACTTCGCCGACTCAACCAACTTTCCTTCTCCCAAGCCACGGAACGAAGGATCGAGTGTCATTTTCAAAGCACGACGTGCACTAACTATAAGCCGACCGTTGGACCTTTCCATATTCTAACTCAATTCGACCCGTCGGGATTATTCCCTTTAGCTATGTGGATTCGTCTCTTTTATTATCAAGCCTACTTGTGCAAGTTGAAAACATGCGATTTATTATATGAAGGGAAAGATGAGGCAAGTTCACCGAAACTACCCCACCTGAGCGAGCGGTCGCCTCGACCGAGCGATGTCTCTGAGCAGCTGTTGCAAGGCTAAGTTCGAACGCCGTCGGCGTTCCTGTTCCTCCGATTGACTGAGCGGGACGGGGCACTACTTCATACACCACTCAGAAAAAGTTTCGTCCTCGAAACTAACTGAGTACTTACTTATTTTGACTTATCACTTTCCTCAACATTCAAGGACTCACGTACACACTACGCCTATGCGTTTTCCAAATCCGAGCCACGCTCGTGCTATCCACAATCCTTTTCTTCTAAACTCACGATCTCAAAATCTTCGACACTTTTTCGTTCCTCAAGTCTCACTTGATTCAGCGTATCACTTAGTTTGGATCGTGCACACATTCCAGACGTCCCCAAAATACATGCATTTCAACCAAGCCTTGTGATAGTGAATCCAATCCCACCTATCGATTCATCCACTCAATCCTGAAATCAATCCTACCGATGCTAACTCTCGCGATATGGACATCTCGCCTAGCCGGTAGGCAATCTCTTTAGGCTAAAGTCAATTGTCAGTATTAGAATCCCAGTTCCCAAACAACGATATCAACACTGACCCCATCCTAAGGTCAAACCAAGTTGATAGTACGGGGGTTTGCTACCCAAGCTCGTATCACTCCGATTTCTAAACATCGAGCATCAATTTCCTACGCACATCCCAATAATTGTCGCACGGGGTCCGAGTCGTTCAGTAAAGTCATCCTACGATAATTCACGTTCAACCAATCCTCGACAAGAACATATCGCTCGTTCATCGAACCGTTTCGCATCGTCTATCTCTTTGCACACGTTCGACATAATCTACCCATCAATCTCCAAGTCAAGCACGCTACGACACAATCCATCGCTAAACCATGATTCATATTCCATACTTCCGAAGTCATCTATTCCAATTCGCGTAATCGATCACTAGGTCGTCTGACTTAACAATATGTTGCGCCCCGATCTCACGCGAGTCAGATTATCCACGGTGGGCATGAATCACCATGCACGCTCCCGCGGGATAATTATCCTCATCGGGACGTAACTCTTGTTTTGCGTCTAGACTAATTCATTCTCGATGCGCGGATTAGACCTACTCAATCCTTAAGTTTATTTCATTCATCAATCGTAAGTCCTAGCATCCTCAAATTTTTCTTTGCATCAAACCGATAAGTCGAGACAATCAACGTTGCCGCGTCCTAATTTTCCGAGTTCGATCATTCCCGCGACATGAATCACCATGTCAGCGCTCACGCGGAACGAACGCCCCAAATCCGACGCAACGCATGTGCGAGGCTAGAGTTGCGCTCGCACAAGACAAGATTGTCGACGTTGTGGTTATCGGCGCAACCATCAAAACACAATCATTTTCATCCAACATTCATATCGATCAAAATCATAAGTATTGCATCCAACCGAACAATAACACTTGCACGATCGTCCTTCGCCGAGTCAGAGTACCCCCGAGTTATCGCATATCAATCTTTGATACGCCTCAATACCATCGACGATATGCGTAACCTGACGATCTTCCTTTGCAACCAATTTCGAGTCGTGCGAATAATGCTATTGTTTGACTGGATAATCTCCTCGACATTCAATTCAAGTTCGATCGTTATCCCTCGAATCATTCACAACATCAATTCCTCAATCAATCGATCGACATCCCTGAGGCTACCGCATACACCACTCAGGGATGAAGCCATTCAACAAATTCTTAACTTATCATTCGAATCAAAATTCACTTCTTCAAATTTTTTTCCGTTCGAACCATTCCTCGAATTCCAAGCACGCTCGTCTATATCGTACTGACTTATTGTCGCTCGATAGCACCCCTATCGATAGTTATCCCACTTTCCTCAATCGAGTTCAACACATTCTCGTCCGACACAATTCAATTCCCGCACTCGACTTTTCTAAGGTCGACGCAACTTTGGTGTATATGTCCAGCCCGACTAAGCCAACCGTGCTTACGCGAAGCATCTTTTTATTTTGTTGTCAAAAACTGTTCTCCTATGTTTTGCAAAATAGATAGACTTATTGTATGGACATCCCGTGGGACAATTGAGAGAGAGCGCACCAACGATATCAACTTGCGGAAGCAACAGAGTTTGCGGAAACAACGAGTTAAAGAATTTAATCGATAGTCCAAGGACGTAAAGCCGTGCTCTGATACCATTATGTCACGCCCCGCTCCCGTAGGAGCGATCGTCCTCGCTAAGGCGTGATGCCGCACGAGCTTAGATTGCGCTCGTGCAAGGCGGTTTCCATAACGGTCGATTTCAGCGGCTGCGACGGGGTCGTCGCACAGAAGTCCCATGCAGAGACATTGAATAATAGCAGCGGAAATTAGGACAAACACAAGTCATTCAGAAGAAACTCTTTTATTGATATTGAAACAAAGGTTACAGTGGGGCGCAAGGCCAATATTACAATCACTCAAGCTCACTCATCTCACATTTACAAGTCTCTCAGCTCTCTCTCTCATCTCTCAGTTACAAGTCTTGAGCCAGCGGATGCTTCGGAAGGCGACGTCCATACATTATGTCATGTATAAGTCTTTACTCTATGCGGCTGCACGCTTCGAATCGCCAAGGAACTCCGTGCCTCGACGCATTCAAGCGAGCTCCGCGCCACGAGCTTCTACCTGTGCCTACACATGGAAACTATGTGGGTGTCAGTACTCAACTGTACTGGTGGAATGAGCTCCTCGCCCACCCATACAAACCCAACACGTTTGATTTACTTTGTGCAAGATAGTCACTTCTTATCGATTGTCTTTCTAGTCTTGCCTTAGGATCAGTTTTATGACCGACGCCTTGCTTATTTTGTGTCTTTAGACCATCCCGTGCTTGCAACATCAATGTTAACTCAACAACGTTAACCTATCAAGTCGTGTTTGCCTTACGACCATAATCGGAGACGCAACTACGCGATGAAGCTCCATTTCCGTGTGACCGTGCTTACAAATCCATCATACCGTGCCTCACAACTCAATGTGACTTCACCATATCGCCGCCTCGCGGCCATTGCTATTTCGATCACCAACAAACCCAATCAAGACTTCTGGCCTAAGTATCACTTGACCGACTTCGCCTTGCGGCATTTCCTAACTTAAACTCAAGACAACTCAAACCATAACTTATGCAACTTATATGCCAACAACTTAAAACCGACGCCGCATCTCGTGCCGTAGCACGTCGCCTATGTTGATGCTAAATCTTAGGACCATACCTTGTGTTCTAACTGTACACACATCCAACTGACTCAATCCAAAGGCACACACGCGGATTGCCGCCCGTGCCGACCCATCTATATGAATTGGTCACTAACATCACAAGCTATCCTGGACTATAGCCTTGCCATTCGGCGACCCTTTCAGCGCAAGTAGCTAGCCCCGCTGAAAGTTCCCGAATGACCCGAGCGGTTCGTCCAGCTACGGCTATACCTGTTTCCCTCCGGAACGCCGCGGTCCCATGGCGCCCAGGGTTGTCGCGCGTGGAAACTCCTCCTTGTCGACAAGTTGTCCAATGACCATGCAAGACTCGACACAAACTGACGTCTCACACAATCATTCCTCTTCCAATGTTACCATCTCTTTCAAAACCAATATCAAACCATCTATCATTTGAAACCCCTCGACGACCCACGGTCGCGAGCATTCTTTCCATGTTACCATATCATTTCATTCAACTCAATGCCTATTTGATAGTCCTTCCTCCAAAACTCATTAAATCAACCGTGGTTCCTGCCTTAACACTAGGTTCGTACATCGTGCCTCAAACCGACTTCCGTTCTACGCGACGCTATCGCCCAAGTCATAAATTATATGACGGGCCTTGGGATCGTGGGACTATTTAACCTGACAACCGCAGAATGAGCGGGACAGCACTTCGAATGACTTAGGTCGACCGACATAACTTTGCCTAACTTACTCAAGCCTACAACTTAACGAGCAAAGGCCGCGTCAAGCCTTGCCTCGATGGAACGTGCCGTGCACGCGTTCAACTTTGAACGACCAAGTCATTTGGGTGCCTAGACTTATGGCACAAGCTGTGCAACGCAACTTAACTCATGGGGCAAGCCAAGGCTATGCCAAGCCTTGGACGACAGGACCGTGCATGCTTTATGAAGCATTCATGCGGGCGACGCCTATGACTTAGGCTATGTTCATAACTTCGCCGACTCAACCAACTTTCCTTCTCCCAAGCCACGGGACGAAGGATCGAGTGTCATTTTCAAAGCACGCCGTGCACCAACTATAAGCCGACCGTTGGACCTTTCCATATTCTAACTCAATTCGACCCGTCGGGATTATTCCCATTAGCTATGTGGATTCGTCTCTTTTATTATCAAGCCTACTTGTGCAAGTTGAAAACATGTGATTTATTATGTGAAGGGAAAGATGAGGCAAGTTCACCGAAACTACCCTACCTGAGCGAGCGGTCGCCTCGACCGAGCGATGTCTCTGAGCAGCCGTTGCAAGGCTAAGTTCGAACGTCGTCGGCGTTCCTGTTCCTCCGATTGACTGAGCGGGACGGGGTACTACATGGAGGGAGGGTGTTGAGTATATTAATAATAATAGTAGTAGGCTTTAGTCCCACGTTGCCTAGAACAAAAGAGAGAAGGGTTAGCCTCTCCTATTTATATGTAACTCCCCTTTATTAATAGATTCATCCCATTGTATCAAAAATAAATAATTATTAACAAATTATCAAATTTTAGGAAAAAATATTTTACACATATATGCATAATTTTGTGTTGTCTTCTTAGTAGCTTTCAAAATGAATAAAATAATAATCACCCTTGCTAATCGGTTTACATGTCGGTTGGTTTACCTGCGATATATTTGATACATTCAGACCTAATTATATGTTGCTTCTTGTTAGTTTTAAATGGAATAATATTAATATGAATGAATATTATGAATTTATAGATATACAGCTTCGACAAGTAATTGTTACAATTGATCAATAAGAAATCATATGATACACTAATATTGTGAGTGAATCACTGATATATTTTTATTTTTTTAAAGTTTTTCGTTCAATTTTCTCTACCGAATTGATTGGAAAATATAATCCCAACATTGGTATCTTTCAATATCGGTAGCGGTCATGCCAAACCATATCGATATCGGCCGTACCATATCCATATTGACCGATACAACAAACTATGCGCCAAACTCTAAAATCCCAACACCAAGAAAAATAGTACTATGTGAACAAACGATGGCACACCCCTGAAAGCCCAAACCAAACACATAGAAGAACAACACACCTCGAAAGCCCAAGCAACGCACCCCGAGAGCCCAATCATAAATCGTCATTGCGAACCATGCCAAAGAAAAAGCCAACGCCTACCAACGTCATCCAAATCCACTAGTAAATAGATAAGATATTCAAAATGAGGTAAAAGCAAGGTAAAATGGGCTAGACAATGGGTCAAATATAGGAGAAGAGTTAGCCTACGAATAGAATCTAGGGCTCTTATACCATGTTGAAAGTAGAGGATACATTGGACTAGAATGAGATAAATTTTATTAGGGTTCTTGGCCAAACATTTATTGGACTACAAATCATGGATATCAGTAATGATATCACCTAGGACCTATTTGGTTGCTTGCAAGTAGGACGAAGGGCGGCAGTTGGCAGGAACTATGCTCCAATGGAGGAGTTCCATTATTTGGTTTCTGACATGACCTGGATGCGGAAGTGAGAGTAATAGTTACTCTCCAAATCTTGTCAGCCACTTAAAAGATGGTTTGTTGCTACTTTCAGTTCACTCTTTTTTCGGAAGTGTGCGGAATTTGTGGATTGAAGAGGCAGTCTTAGGGAGGAGGAGGAGGCGGTGTTGAGGATGACGCAACCGAAGACGTTAAGCCCAACAAGTTCCTGTATGGGTGAAGTCGAACTCGTCGGATGACTGATACCAGCGTGAGGAGGAAGGGCCTCCATCGACCAGATATATGAGCTCTCATCTTCTTCTTCTCTCTTTTTCTTGGATTTGAAGAACAAGAGTTTTGTGAAGGGAGGGGAGTGGGAAAGGGGATGGGTCGGTTGCGGAGGGTGAAGGGGGAGAGTGGGGAAAGGGATGTGGCGGTGGGTTTTGTGAAGGAGGGAAGTGAGAAAAGGGAGGTAGCGGTGGATTTGTTGTGAATAAGAGAATTCTCTACATACCACTTTTTCAAGTATTAGATTAACAATTAATAATTAACTATTAGTAAACAATAGTTAATAATCAAATTAAAAAAATAAATTTAAGTTCATAGTTAATAGTTAACACTTAATACTTAATAGTTGGGCGATGATGAGCCTGGCCTGTGCGATGCGGGGCATCCACAACGTCGTAGGACTGACGAAAAATGGTCACGATCTGAGCTGGCGTGGATCAGAATGGAACGTCCGTGCATGAAAACTCAACGGCTAGGGCGCCGCGCGGACGGTCGAAGACCGACACCATTCTACCACGGGTATAAACGACGGCCGACCACATGGCCCGTCGTGCGGCGTCGTAAGGGCGTCGAAAAGACGTCGTAAAGACGTCGTGAGCATAGAACGGGTGGCTGGGCTGCATCGGCTGTCATAGGCGTCGTGAAGACGTCGAGGGCGCCTTCGGCGTCGTGGGCAAAGCGAGACGTTGAGTTGCAGGCGTCGAAAGACGTCGGCCGACTCGTGGAGCTTTGGAGCGCGCGGAGTGCGCGGGGCGTACGTGTGGGACGATGATGAAAAACTCAGTGCGGACAAGATCCGCACGAAGAGTCCGAAACGACACGACAACCGACTAAAAATCGTGTGCGGGGAGACACGATTTAACTTTGACCGCACGTGCTGGATTTAAGAAAAAAAAACTTAATAGTTAATTTAATTAAATAGTTAGTAAATAATATAATCGTTAGTATTAGTAAATAATTATTAATTTAGTTTTCCTAATTAATTAGTAAATAATTATTGTAATGTACTTTTCCGCGTCCTTCTTATTTAACATCCAAACGACGAAAGTGTGAATTTTGCCACTTTTGCGTACAACATATCATCTATCCAAACATTGAAAGTTGGATTTCCATACAAGAACTAACATGAAAGTCAAATGTGTATGCAAAGCCCTTCCCCACTTTGCATATCCATGTCAACGTCAGTAAAATTGTTGAAATTTGGTTAGAAGTTTAGAGTAATCATTACAGAACAAAAAAAAACATGTTAAGTAGCTTGCAAAAGAAAAGATGTGCATACATCACATTATAGTCATATCTCCTATGGTAACAATTCAAAATGAAATTGGCTGTACCTCATCAAGCTTCTTTTCACGATCTCTCAAAGAAGATTTAGCTTCAATGAACTTTTCATTCCATTTTTCATAAAATTCCTTGCTTAAGTCTCTATGGGCAAGGCACAGTGTTCGTAAACCAGCAGAACCAAATTGTTCTAAATGCATCATTGTTGACTTCTTGATATTGCTGTTTCCATCGGCTAATCTCTCATATATGACAGTATCAGCACCCTATGAAGAATGATTTTGATTCAAGAAAAACAAAATACAAGAAGAATAAACAATAAGTTGATATCCTTATATATATCACCTTTGAATACAGAACAAGTCTTCCACTTGGATAACGGCACACAACTGATTGTCGCTTCCGTGTACTGTTTTCATGAAAGGAATAATAGATGGTAGTGGAATGCCTAAGGAAAAAAAATTGTTCTGAAGATGGGAATATAGAAGCCTTACCTGTTGAATTCTAAAACATTTAGAATTTCATATGCAACATCTTCGACTGTTCCCACCTTCTCGACATGTGACTCACGAACCATAATTGTAGTTGGTGAGCGTCTATAGAAACAAATAACAGTTCATTTTGTTAATGACCACTATAATGTTCTTACAAATTGACTTGCAATGTATTGTTCAATATATATCTGGACAGTATATCGTCTAACCACGGTAGAGAAAAAATCATGGAGTAATTACTGAAATTATATCAGAGCTGTCAACTTTCTAGATGAACGGAAACAAAGAATAGCTGTGGTCAGGCTCATAGTTCAACATACGAACAATGGTAGTGATTTAACTCCCACCCTACAAGAGTTCTAATTGTAAATTCATGATACAATGCTTCTTGTTTAACAAGGAATTTGGTAGAGTAAACAATAGTACTAAACAGGTACCACAAACATAAAGATAAATACTACAAACATAAAGATAATTGCAACTTGATACCCTCAACTATTTCAACTTGATACCTTAAACATTTTTTTGGTTCTAACTTGATATCCTAAAAAAAATTTGGATAAAAATACCCATGTTCAAAACTTAAAACTACCCCCTCCTCCACCACAGCCCCTACCCCCAACCCCGGGTGCCCCAACCCCACCCCCGCCGCCCCGCCCACACTCCCCCTACCCTGGCTGCACCACCGCCCCCTTCTCCATGGTGCCGCCGCCACTACTACCGTCGGCTGCACGTGCGTCCGGATTAGGGGGGGGGTGCAGCCAGGGGGTGGGGAGAGCGGAGGCAGGGCAGCGGGGGGAGGGGGTGGGGGTAGCTCGGGGTGGGGGTAGGGTGGGGTTGGCTGGAGGGGGGGAACAGGGAGGGCAGGGTTAGTTTGGGTTTTTTGAGGGTACGAAGTTGAAAATATTTCATAGTTGATAGTATCAAGTTGTTGAGTAAAAATGTTTAGGGTATTAAGTTGAAAAACAGAAATACTTGAGAGTATCAAGTTGTAAATAAGCCAAATAGAAAAAACAAGAATTCATTTAACATTTAACATTTTGATAAGGGAAACATATTTCCATGTTTAATATTAAAAGTGGCAAGCCTCTATAAGAAAGGAGCTATGAGCAGCAAAGGATAGATGCCATGAGCATGATTATCTTAATGATTTAGAGCAGCAGTACAAAGCACATCAATTCTTGTGGGCATAACATTGAAATGTCGCATAAACTATGATAGTATCTTCTCCCACATGTTAGAGTAGCCTCTAGAGTATGTTAGCCCAATGATTACATCGTGTTTTTTGAATATGGCTAATCAATTAACTTTAACATAATGATGTCACTAATATTCATATACTCACTATCATGTTGCTACTTAAACTTAGCATTATCCTAATTGTTCACGCTTGTATCGTACTGCAAATATTGTTTTGCTCGCCTAACATGTATTTGTAGACATGCAGTAAGCATGATCAAACATGATCAAACCAGGATATATGCAATGGAGAATTAATGATGGGCCAAAGACGACATCATACAAGAAGATTTCTCTGAACCGCCTAGCGACCTATCCGGGACCTCGCATCGGGGGTTCCGCTGTCCGGTCAGCGGACAGGGGTCGAGGGGGCAGCGTCCCCCGTGGGGGTTCGGGGGCGACTGCTGTCAAGGAAAAAGGCGTCGTCAGGTATGCTCAAATATCAGAAGAAAGACGTCATCAAATGGCTCTTAGTTTTTCTATTTGTTCCAAGTCTGTAATCTTCAATTTATTGAGTCTAGGAGAATGTGTACGTTGAGTCGCACTGTGTCATCTCAACCCCTAGACATATCTCTCCAAGCTCTACCATACAAACATACCAATTCCTGAACCAAACCAAACCACTATAGCCCATTGAGAACTTCTGTCCCAAGGGAGACAGAGTTCGGGCCGAACTCTGCCCCCTGATTTTCAGCACCCTAATTTTTAGGGCCTGCTTGATAAAAGTTGTCCAACGTTCAAAATTTGAATTCTTGGGACAGAATTCGGACCGAATTCTGCCTCCCCAGAGTAGTATAAATAGAGCTTGAATTCTCTCATATCAAATCAATTCTTCTCTTCTTCTCTTCTATAGCCTATACATTCTAGAGCTTACTCTTCTCATCTACTAGCCACAAAACTTTCCAAGCCCCAAAGGTGCTCAGTGCGAGTCAGCTAGAAGTTTGTGTGCAAGAGTTTCAAAAGAAGTCACTTGGACAATTCCAAGTTTCGCCATCTGCGAATCTGTAAGAAGTTGACGTGCTCTTCTGAGTAAAGGCAAGTGGTTGTACGCTATTTCACAAATAGTGGATTTCAATCCTGAGCTAGAGTTCTCAGGCCTGGACTAGTCCTTCACGAGGAAAACCAGGTTAAAACTGATGTGTCTGCGTATGCTTCTATGATCTCTGTTTATATTCCGCATTTATACTCTGTTTATACTTTCTGTTGGTTGGACTTGAATAGAGTTATTTTTTAATTTGAGTATTATCGACACATACTCTATTCATCCTCCCCTCTAGAGTTGCCTACACGTACTTCAGAGTACACCATAGTACTTCATACTAACATGCATATTGTAAAAGGCATGTAACAACTTCCTCCATGAGTGTCAAATACTGCCCCTTCCATGATATTGCCCTCACAATTCTAAGTAAATTGCGACACGCCAGATAGAGACTCGACACATTATTACTATGCCCTCTGTACAGAGGAATAATTGGATTAATATTATTGCATGAAGGATTACATATATATAGGAGGAGGACTAGCTTTCTCCTTATTCTATATCCGATGTGGGACTAAAGCCCATAACTAATATATGACTAATACTCTTAACACCCTCCCTCAAGTTGGACCATATATGTCAATCATGCCTAACTTGTTACAAAGAAACTGAACACGAGGACCAAGGTTCACAGTATCGGTATCGAAATCGGTATCGGACTATTCCTACGAGTATTGGTATCGGCGATATCGGTAGTATCGGCGGTTTCGGATCGGAGTATCCGATTTTTTGGTATCGAAAAAAAATAATTATTAATAAATTATTTACATTTAAAAATATATATTTTATACATTTAGGCATAATTTAAGTATTTTCAGTGTTATTTCGTAGTACTTTTGAAATTAAATAATATTGTAATCACCCTTAGCGATTGGTTTACATATAATAGATTGATTTTCTTCTTTTACATGTTTTTACAATCTTATTATGCTTTAAACCCTTGATGATTTGTCTTTTTCGTTTAATTTTCTTTGCCGAATTGACCGAAAAAGAGACCCTCAATGTTGGTATCGGTAAGTATCGGGTATCGGTCGGTATCGGATCGGGACATACCAAACCGTATCGGTATCGCCTGTATCGGATAGGTATCGGCCGATACTTTAAACCATGACGAGGATCCAAAAGAGACTTCATAAATATATCAACTATTTGATCTCCAGTTCTCACATAGTGAAATGCGATCATCTCCTTCTGATATTCATCATGGACAACGTGACTGTCAATCTCAATGTGTTACGTCTGTTCATGGAATACGAAATAGGTAGTAATATTAGCAATATGAATAGCGGACTGATTATCACACCATATATCTACTGCTTTCAATCATGTTTCTTTTTCCAGCTTTTGTAAAAGATGCTGCAGATACAACACTTCTGCGGTGCCATGAGCAATTGCTCGATATTCTTCTTCCGAACTTGATCGTGAAACCACACTCTGCTTCTTGCTCTTCCACGAAACTAAATTTCCACCAATGAATACTGAGTAGCCGGATGTAGACCATCTATCAGTAAGACTTGTACCCCAATCCGGATATGTAAAACACTCAAGATGAGTATGTCCCTGATTCTCCATCAGAATTTCTTTTTCCGAATTCTGGACTAGATAGGGCAAAATTCTGAGAACTGTCTGCCAATGTAGAACTCGTGGAAAAACCATAAATCTACTTGCGACACTTACAACAAAGGAAATGTCAGGGCGAGTCATGACCGCCAAGTAATTGAGTTTTCCAACCACTCAACGATACTGATCCGAATTGGTCATCAGTATTCCCTCATCGGAAAGTAACTTTACCCCTGAATCCATGGGCGAGGTTGCTCCCTTAGCTTGCATCATTCCTGCATCAGTTAGGATGTCAAGTACATACTTTCTCTGAGACATTACAATGTCCTGCTTATCCCGTGTGACTTCAATGCCCAATAAGTACTTCAACGATCCCATATCCTTGGTCTGAAACTGTTCACCCAGAAACTTCTTTAGTCCTGCAATACCCTGGTTGTCATCTTTGGTAATCACGACACCAAGAAGTATCATTCCATCTTATGTCTGTCGGTAAAATACCGAATGATCCTTATTCGATTGATACATGCCAAACTGGGTAAAGACATGTATAAATCGACCAAACAAAGCACAAGGTAACTGTTTGAGACCGTAGAGGGCCTTCCGCAGGTGACATACTTTACCATCTTGCAACGAACCCAAGAGGTTGATCACATACACTTCTTCGTCAGATCCCCATAGAGAAATACATTCTTCATATCCAGCTGAAGTAATGGCCAATCATAGTGGATGGCTAAGGCCAGAAGCACGCGCACAGAGATCATACTGGCAACTGGAGAGAAGGTCTCAAAATAATTTTTACTGTAAGTCAGATAATGTCCTTTAGCCACCAGACGAGTTTTTATACAATCAAGAGTGTCATCCGATTTTATCTTAATTATAAAAACCCATTTGCAACCTACCGCCTTCTTACCAATACCCAATCCATAAGTCTTAAGTTGGTTCTTCCGAAGCGCACGCATCTCCTCTTCCATAGAGATGCGCCAACCAGGATGTTTGAGTCATTCCTCTGCAGAATTGGATATCTGAATCTCGTCAATAGTAGCCACCAAGGATCAAGTGTTACTCGCAAGTCCTTTGTAGTTCTCGACATACAAGGATGGTCGCGACATGCACTATGGGGACGAGCCGGTATATCAGGTGGTGGTGATATACAAGGATGGTCGCGGCATGCACTATACTCGAGTTCCTAGAGGACGATCATGTATTTCTAAAGGTGACGCCTCTGCGAGGAGTAACCAGGTTTGGAGAAAAGGCAAGCTTAGTCCAAGATTTGTAGGTAGTCCAAGATTTGTAGGTCCTTTCCAACTATTGAAGCGAGTAACCCCAGTAGCTTACCAAATCGCATTGCCGCCAGCACTTTCGGATGTGCACGATATCTTCCATGTCTCACAACTACGGAAATACGTGCACGATCCGAACTGTCACGTCCCGCTCCAGTAGGAGCGATCGTCCTCGCTAAGGCGTGATGCCGCACGAGCCTAGATTGCGTTCGTGCAAGGCGGGTTCCATAACGGCCGATTACAGCAGCTGCGACGGGGTCGTCGCACAGAAGTCCCAAGTAGAGACATTGAAGAATAGCAGCAAAAATTTAGAACAAAACACAAGTCATTCAAAAGATAAATTTTATTGATATTGAAATAAGGATTACAATGGGGCGCAAGGCCAAGATTATAATCACTCAAACTCACTCTTCTCACATTACAAGTCACTCAGCTCTCTCTCATCCCTCAATACATGTCTTGAGCCAGCGGATGCTTCGGAAGGCGACGTCCATACATTATGTCCCGTATAAGTCAAACTCCACGCGGCCGCACGCCTCGAATCGCCAAGGAACTCCGTACCTCGACGCATCCAAGTTAGCTTCGCGCCACGAGCTTCTACCTGTGCCTGCACATGAAAACTGTGTGGGTGTCAGTACTCAACTGTACTGGTGGAATGAGCTCCTCGCCCACCCATACAAAACCGACACGTTCATTTACTTTGTGCAACATAACCCTTTTGATTGTCTTTCCACTCTTGTCTTAG
Organism: Iris pallida; assembly: GCA_029216955.1. Taxonomy (NCBI): domain Eukaryota; kingdom Viridiplantae; phylum Streptophyta; class Magnoliopsida; order Asparagales; family Iridaceae; genus Iris; species Iris pallida. The sequence continues at coordinate 1,363,559 of JANAVB010025599.1, forward strand.
GATCAGTTTTAGTATCGACGCCTTGGCCTATTTTTGTGTCTCTAGACCACCCCATGCTTGCAACAACAACGTTAACCTATCAAGTCGTGTTTGCCTTACGGCCCAAAATCAGAGACGCAACTCACGATAAAACTCCATTTCTATGTGACCGTGCTACAAGTCCATTGTGTTGTGCCTCGCAACTCAGTGTGACTTAACTATATCGCCGCCTCGCGGCCCTTGCTACTTTAATCCCAACTGACCCAATCAAGACTTGTGGGCTAAGTGACACTCGGCCGACTTTGCCTTGCGGCGTTTCCTGACTTAAACTCAAGATGACTCAAATCCAACTTATGCAACTTACATGACGACAACTTAAGACTTGACGCTACATCTCGTGCCGAAGCACGGTGTCTTCGTTGCAGCCAAATCTTAGGCCCAAACATTGTCTTCCGATCGTGCACGCGTTCGACTTGACTCATTGATATAGTGCACACCATACTCGACTCAATCCAAAGGCATACACGCGGATCGCCGCCATGCCGACTCATCGATATGAACTAGTCACTAGCGCCCAGCGCTATTATGGACTGCCATAGCTTGTTAGACGGCTGTCCCCTGCCACCGTGAGTAGCGAGCTCCGCTGCATGTCCCCGCCTAACCCGTGCGGTCATCCAGTACTGCTAATCATGTCTCTATCGAAATGGTCCCGTTGGCCGCCTGGGTCGCCGTTCGAGAAACAAACTCACCTTGTACAAGTTGTCCAATGACCATACAAAACTCGACTCGAACTGACGTCTCACACAGTCATTCTACTTCTAGTGTTACCATCTCTTTCAGGACCTAGTTCAATATTTCTCACATCTGAGACCTCGCATCGACGATCCATGGTCGCGAGCATTCTTCCTTCTTGTCCTATCATTTTATTCGACTCAGGAACGACTATTTGAAAGCCCTCCTTCCAACTCAATTAAGTCAACCGTGGCCCGTGCCTTAAAAACACTAAGTCCGTGACATCGTGCCTTAAACCAACTTGAACTCTATGCGACACCACCGCCCAAGTCATATTCTATATGATCGTGAAACCAAATAATATCGACAACCGCAGAAAACGTGGGACAGTGCTTGGAATGACTTAGGTCGACCGGCATAACTTTGCCTAACTTAATCGAGCCTACAACTTAACCCAAGGGACGAGCAAAGGCTATGCCAAGTCTTGCATCGTGGAAGCGTGCATGCTTTATCGAGCATTTACGCGGACGATGCCTATGACTTGGGCTAATTCACGTTTGTGTCGAAGACCAACTTTTCCTTCTCCCAAGCCACGTGACGAAGGACCGACTATCATTTTCAAAGCACGCCGTGCACCAACTCTAAGCCGACCGTTGGACCTTTCCATATTCTAACTCAATTCGATCCGTCGGGATTATTCCCTTATCTATGTGGATTAGTCTCCTTTATTATCAAGCCTACTTGTGTAAGTTGAAAACATGCGATTTATTACGTGAAGGCTAAGATGAGGCGAGTTCACCGAAACTACCCCACCTGAGAGAGGAGTCGCCTCGACCGAGCAATGTCTTCGAGTAGTCGTTGCAAGGCTAAGTCCAAACGCCGTCGGCGTTCCGATTCCTCCGATTGACTGAGAGGGACGGGGCACTACATCATACACCACTCAGAAAAAATTTCGTCCTCGAAACTAACTGAGTACTTACTTATCGGCTTATCACTTTATTCAACATTCAAGGACTCTCGCACACATTTCTCAAATCCGAGCCACGCTCGTGCTACCCACAATCTTTTCTTCAAAACTCACGATCTCAAAATCCTCGACACTTTTTCGTTCCTCAAGTCTCACTTGATTCAACGTATCACTTAGTTGGATCGTGCACATATTTTAGGCGTCCCCAAAATACATGCATTTCAGCCAAGCCTCGTGATAGAGAATCCGACATCACCACTCAAGTCGGATCGTGCACATATTCGGACGTTCCTGATATACGTGCATGTCAACCGAGCCTCATGAGTGGTGCCTCCACAATTCCTATCGCTCCGTACCGGGACGTCTGTCTAACCGCTAGGCTATGCTTTAGGCTAAAGTCATCCGTCAGTATTGGAATCATAGTTCCCAAACAACAATATCAACACTGACCCCATCCTAAGGTCAAACCAAATTGATAGTACGGGATTTTCTACCCAAGCTAGCATCACTCCGATTTCTAAACTTCGAGCATAGATTCCTACACACATCCCAACATTCGTCGCACGGGGACTGAGTTATCCTAGCAAAGCCATCCTATCGTAAGTTCACTCAACCAAATCTTCGACACATCAATATCGCTCGACCAACAAGCTATTTCGCATAGTCTATCTCTTTGAACACGTTCGACATAATCCACCTTTCAATCCTTCCAAGTCAAGCACGCTACGAATAATTTGTTGCTAAGCCATAATTCACATTTCATATTTCCTAAGTCGTTCATCACAATTCACGTATTCGATCATAAGGTCGTCTAGCTTAACAATATGTTGCGCCACGATCTCACGCGAGTCAGATATCAACGGTGGGCATGAATTACCATGCATGCTCCCGCGGAATAATCATCCTCATCGGAACGTAATTCTTGTTTTGTGTCTAGACTAATTCATTCTCGATACGTAGATTGGATCTATTCAATCCTAAAGTTTACTCAATCATCAATCGCAAGTCCAAACATCCTCGAATTTTCCTTCGCATCAAACCAACAAGTCGAGACAATCAAAGTTGCCGCGTCCTGATTTTTCGAGTTCGATCATTCCTGCGACATGAATCACCATGTCAGCGCTCACGCGGAACGATCGCCCCACATCCGACGCGACGCATGTGCGAGGCTAGAGTTGCGCTCGCGCAAGACAAGAATGTCAACGCTGTGGTTATCCGCGTAACCCTCAAGACACTTCTGTTTTCATCCACATGTCATCTCAATCAAAAATCCTAAGTATAGTATCCGTCAGAACGATAACACTTGCACGTCCGTCATTCCTCGGATCCGAGTACCCCCGAGTTATCGCATATCGATTGTTGATACGCCTCAATACCATCGACGATATACGTAACCTGACGATCTTCATTTGCAACGAATTTCGAGTCGCGAAACCGATGCTATCGTTCGACTGGATAATCTCCTCGACATTCAAGATCAAGTTCGATCATTATCCCTCGAATCCTTTACAAGGTCAATTCGTTCAAATCCAAAATCACGTATATTCGTCCGCCTATCTTAAGTCATCGACCAACGTATTTCCTCAATTTGCACCATTCCTTGCTAACTCAAATCATCGAGCAACATTCAATCCAATGCTTAGTGTCATTTTTGTAACTTCAAAATCAAACCTTCCATGCACGCTATCTTCCCGTCGTGCTAACTTTTCGTATACGATCCGCATCGATTTCCTCGATCAAGTCATCCATTCGTACACCCTAACTTTTTTCTCGATTCGATTTCACCTACTCAATCATTTTGCATTTCATACTCATGCAATCACAATCCCGTGCACGTTCCGTCCGCGTCATACCTAGTTGGTTCGAATCGACTTGTCAAAATCTTCAAGACTACATTTTGTTCAATCGTATTCAATCTAAGGCTTTGCGTACATGCAACACTTGCTGATAGACTAATCGACACCCCGCACCCTCAATCGATCGATCGACATCCCTGAAGCTATCGCATACACCACTCAGGGATGAAGTCATTCGACAAATCCACAAACTATCATTCAAATCAAATCGACTTCTTCAAATTTTCCGTTCGAACCATTCCTCGAATTCCAAGCACGCTCATCTATATCGCATCGACGTTATCGTCGCTCGATAGCACCTCTATCGATAGTCATCTCACTTTACTCAATCGAGTTCAACTCATTCCTTGCTCGACACATTTTCAATCCTACATACGACTTTTCTAAGATTGACACAACTTTTGGTGTATATGTCCAGCCCGACTTAGCCAACCGCGCTACGTGAACCATCTTTTTGTTTTTGTCAAAAACGGTTTTTTCCACGTTTTGCAAATTATATAGACTTATTGTATGGACATCCCGTGGGACAATTGAGAGAGAGTGCACCAATGATATCAACTTGCGGAAGCAACAGAGTTAAAGAATTCAATCGATAGTCCGAGGACGTAAAGCCGTGCTCTAATACCATTATGTCACGCCCCGCTCCCGTAGGAGCGATCGTCCTCGCTAAGGCGTGATGCTGCACGAGCCTAGATTGCGTTCGTACAAGGCGGGTTCCATAACGGCCGATTACAGCGGCTGCGACGGGGTCGTCGCACAGAAGTCCCAAGCAGAGACATTGAAGAATAGCAGCGGAAATTTAGAACAAAACACAAGTCATTCAAAAGATAAATTTTATTGATATTGAAATAAGGATTACAATGGGGCGCAAGGCCAAGATTATAATCACTCAAGCTCACTCTTCTCACATTACAAATCACTCAGCTCTCTCATCCCTCAATACATGTCTTGAGCCAGCGGATGCTTCGGAAGGCGACGTCCATACATTATGTCCCGTATAAGTCAAACTCCACGCGGCCGCACGCCTCGAATCGCCAAGGAACTCCGTACCTCGACGCATCCAAGCGAGCTCCGCGCCACGAGCTTCTACCTGTGCCTGCACATGAAAACTGTGTGGGTGTCAGTACTCAACAGTACTGGTGGAATGAGCTCCTCGTCCACCCATACAAAACCGACACGTTCATTTACTTTGTGCAATATAACCCTTTTGATTGTCTTTCCACTCTTGTCTTAGGATCAGTTTTAGTACCGACGTCTTGGCCTATTTTGTGTCTCTAGACCACCCCATGCTTGCAACAACAACGTTAACCTATCAAGTCGTGTTTGCCTTACGGCCCAAAATCAGAGACGCAACTCACGATAAAACTCCATTTCTATGTGACCGTGCTACAAGTCCATTGTGTCGTGCCTCGCAACTCAGTGTGACTTAACTATATCGCCGCCTCGCGGCCCTTGCTACTTTAATCCCAACTGACCCAATCAAGACTTGTGGGCTAAGTGACACTCGGCCGACTTTGCCTTGCGACGTTTCCTGACTTAAACTCAAGATGACTCAAATCCAACTTATGCAACTTACATGCCGACAACTTAAGACTTGACGCTACATCTCGTGCCGAAGCACGGTGTCTTCGTTGCAGCCAAATCTTAGGCCCAAACATTGTCTTCCGATCGTGCACGCGTTCGACTTGACTCATTGATATAGTGCACACCATACTCGACTCAATCCAAAGGCATACACGCGGATCGCCGCCATGCCGACTCATCAATATGAACTAGTCACTAGCGCCCAGCGCTATCATGGACTACCATAGCTTGTTAGACGGTCGCCCCCTGCCAGCGTGAGTAGCGAGCTCCGCTGCATGTCCCTGCCTAACCCGTGCGGTCATCCAGCACTGCTAATCATGTCTCTATCGAAACGGTCCCGTTGGCCGTCTGGATCGTCGTTCGAAAAACAAACTCACCTTGTACAAGTTGTCCAACGACCATGCAAAACTCGACTCGAACTGACGTCTCACACAATCATTCTACTTCTAGTGTTACCATCTCTTTCAGGGCCTAGTTCAATACTTCTCAGATCTGAGACCTCGCCTCGACGACCCATGGTCGCGAGCATTCTTCCTTCTTGCCCTATCATTTTATTCGACTCAGGAACGACTATTTGAAAGCCCTCCTTCCAACTCAATTAAGTCAACATTGGCCCGTGCCTTAAAAACACTAAGTCCGTGACATCGTGCCTTAAACCAACTTGAACTCTATGCGACACCACCGTCCAAGTCATACTCTATATGATCGTGAAACCAAGTAATATCGACAACCGTAGAAAACGTGGGACAGTGCTTGGAATGACTTAGGTCGACCGGCATAACTTTGCCTAACTTAATCGAGCCTACAACTTAATCCAAGGAACGAGCAAAGGCTATGCCAAGCCTTGCATCGTGGAAGCGTGCATGCTTTATCGAGCATTTACGCGGGCGATGCCTATGACTTAGGCTAATTCATAGTTTGTGTCGAAGACCAACTTTTCCTTCTTCCAAGCCACAGGATGAAGGACCGAGTGTCATTTTCAAAGTACGCCGTGCACCAACTCTAAGCCGGCCGTTGGACCTTTCCATATTCTAATTCAATTCGACCCGTCGGGATTATTCCCTTATCTATGTGGATTCGTCTTTTTTATTATCAAGCCTATTTGTGTAAGTTGAAAACATGCGATTTATTATGTGAAGGCTAAGATGAGACGAGTTCACCGAAACTACCCCACCTGAGCGAGGAGTCGCCTCGACTGAGCAATGTCTTAGAGCAGCTGTTGCAAGGCTAAGTCCGAACGCCGTCGGTGTTCCGATTCCTCCGATTGACTGAGAGGGACGGGGCACTACACGAACCACGTGGTAAATTTTGGTCAGTTGGAGCTGAAGGCAGACTTATCATATGTGAAAGAACCGGTCCAAGTCTTGGAGCGGAAGGACAAGCTACTTCGAAATCGTGTGATCCCCCTCGTTCACATTTTCTGGAGAAGCCATTCGGTCGAAGAGTCGACTTGGGAACTCAAATATGAGATGAAGGAAAATTTTCCTTTCCTATTTTTCTAGTAGTAGGTTCTCTTCTTAAGTTTCGAGGACGAAACTTTTTCTTAGTTGGTTACAGTGTAGTGTCCCGTCCCTACATCGTGTTCCGTTTTCCATCCACGGGGTACGCGATAAAGGAATATTGTCGCTATCAATTTAGTCGGAACAGATTGATCGGAATCGATTGAATGGGACCGATTGAATTAAGATCATTTTCTCGTTATGGAATGGTCTCTTCGGAATGAAGTTCCATATTCAGCGAGTTGTGCCTCGAGGATGGACTCTGCGGCTGAGTCAGAAGAGACCTCCCGTTGCTCTGCTTTTTATACCACACTTGCTTCTTTGGCTTTGATTTTCTGAATGCATTTTCGTGAATGATTTCGATGGTTCTCATGGCTTGCGTTCTTCGAATTTCGCATTTCCTATCGAACTCGTTGAATAAGACAATGTTCTGACCAGTTGCTTATGCGATTTCAGGTGATCACGTAGGCGCTGTATAAGCGCAGCCAAGCCGTCTCTCGTCTCAAGAAAAATCAAGGTGAGTGGTTGACCTCCTTCCCTTCGACCCTCTGTTTCTAAGGCTATCATAAACACAAATGAGATATGCTTGTCTTTATAGTGTTGAATCAATAAATTGTGGCATTATTCCTCACGAACACATGCTATAGAACTGCTTTAACATGAAATTGGTGCATGCTTTCTTATGTCATATTTACTATAGACTTGTCAAAATGAAGATTGAATCGATTAACGAATATCACAACGATTAAGGCGAAGTACCTTAAAATGGACTAAGTTCTAAAGAACGAAGAAGAATAGTACGGTCATTGGACAACTTGTGCACAAGGTGTCGTTTCCTCGAACGGTTGCCTAGGCCAAGGAACCGATTCGACCTAGGAGGAACAAGTATAGCAGTACTAGCAGAACTGGCACGGGTGATTCGAAAACTTTCCAATTAAATAAAGAATAAGGAGTTTTGTGAGCAATGCTTAGTCTATTAAAAGTGAATTTCCTTTAAGAAGTCAGATGACGGAACTAGGAGATGACTTTCCGTTTTCTAATTGAGGGTTTAGAATCTTTAGATTAGTTTCTTACTGTTGAAATATTTGGTGACTAGGATTAATGTTTAGGTATTAGGCTATAAATATGGGTAAAACAAGAGATAAGAGAGATGTAGGATTTTGGGTTCTTGTGTGTTCTCTGAGAATTATAAGAAATTTGTAATCCTTCTTTATGGATAAATATCAATTTTTGGGTTTATATGTTAATCCTCTACCTTGATTTGTTAACAAATGCAATATTAAAGTTAAGCATAATGGTGTAAATTGTAAGTGCAATTTTTGTTTAAGTTTGAACCAATATTTGCATAGTTTCATTAATTTTCTCAAAATATGACATAAAGGGTACTCTGATAAGCCTCATCCAATAAAAGGTGTCCAAACTACAAAAGGTTCCATTTTCTTACAAATATTCCTAATAAAACATAAGAAAAGTTCAGTAATAGTAGAAAGATAAAATACTTGTCAAGAACTGACAAGATGTTGTAACTAAAAGATTGTTATCGAGTGCTCTTCGCAATTTCCATCAAATTATTGAGACATGTGAGGCATATAAAGATCAGAAACAACATACATTAGGACAAGTAATAGCACTTTACCTATAGAAAAAGAAACCAAAGTTCTTTGCAGCAGTTACAAGAGCAGCCTCATCTGGTGAAGCAGCTTGGTAGGCTATCTTTTCAGGAGACTCCTCACCTTCTGGAAGCACAGTATGACATATTGCAAGACATCGGAAAAACTCCTACACATCGCACAAGGATCAGACATGATAATTTAATTACACTTAAGGAAAGATGACTAGGTCACTAGAGCCAAAAGGTTGAATTCTAGTTTGCTCCAGAAGATTGTGTTTTGCATTTCCAAAAGGATGCAACAAAAGAAATACAAAATATATGTTATTGCATTTAGTAGAATCCTGCATATCCTCAATAAGCAGACAGCACATTGCCCACATCAAACATCTTCTGTGAATTAAATGATGTCTAGAATAAGTATCTGCGCCTTCTATCTAATATATAACAGTCGATCACAAAAAATTGGGATAAAGCTTTGTTGTTTTTGCACCTTCTATCTATATAGTTGCTTCTAGCATAACATTTCAATATGTAAGCAGTATGATATATATCTGAGCTGGTCAATAAGTTATAATGTCATAATTATTTACGCAAAAGAAAATGTAGGCTATAAATGAAATCAATATATTTACCCTTGTTATCTATGCATATAGTTAATAGGATTATACTAAGCCTCATCCAAAAATAGTTGATGCTATGCTCGTCTTTTCCACCTCAACAGAAAGAGGAGAGATGGTAGAAAAGAAAGAGATTCAGAAACTACACACCACAGTTTAGCTATTCTTGTAAACCCTAACCCTCACTCAAGTAGAGCATAATGCAAACCATGTGTTTCAAATGAAAGAAAAAGGGAGTCACAATTGACATTGTGGACCTCAAGGAGGAACAGCGAAAAGAGATTTAAATTAGAAAAGTGGTCGTACACGAGCACCTCGATGACGGACAAGATCGTCAAAACGACTAAACGAGAAGACACTAAGTGACCAGCTTGGGCGAGGAGGGGGATGAGGAAGGCACCAGCTTGGCGACAAGAATGTCAGCATAGAAATGAGGGAGACGGCCAACATACGACGAGGGTGCCGATCAAGGCCCGAATAGGAGGTAGCTGGTGCTAGAGGCGTCCTGGGTAGAAATTGAGGTTGGTCGGCTATGCATGCACCTGGGCGAAAGTTGGAGGTCCTCGGTGTTGGAGGCGGCCTAGGCCGGATTTTGGGGGTAGGAGTTGCAAGAAGGATCTTTTTTATAAAATTCAAATTTCTCAAACTACTTTCTTTTTCTTCATCTACACAATCTGGTTTTCTTCATCCTCCACCTTTTGCCTACTCGGATAAAAATGACGACACCATCAGAAGAAGAAACACTGGAAGAGATTTAGACGACAGTTGGGAGATAGAGTAAGAAAACGGATGGTGGGTAACCAAATTTGGAAGAGAGAACATTTGAGTAACAACATACACCCCATAGGGGAGTTTCTTTGATTTTTTCTTATAATAGTTCGAGAATAAATATGAAAAGATGAACTCTTGACCCAATATATAAATATAGATTGAACCTATGACTAACCTAATATACCAAATAACCTATTAATCCTAAAATAGACCTAAAACATACTATATTATTCTACAAGTATGATTCACCCCTTGACATCAAATACCACTACTAGGTCTGGTAATAGAAATTCTGGCTTACAAATTAAAAGTGAGCAATGTCCAAATGAATAACTTCACTCATAAACGAAACAATCATCAAGAAAGCATTCATTATATACCATATCTAATTGAAGGAATCTTAAGTATAACAATAACTGATATAAAGATGCTCTTAAACTTGTCTAAAACAAGCATATTGAATGGCAAAAGATATACGATGTAAAATCAGCCAACCTTGCATATCTCAGGATCGTGCTCATTTTTCCAAGCACCGTGCATTAACCTAGCATCATCAAAGTTGAAACCCTTTTCGTGCACTGTAGTAACTGAGTTTTTTGCCTACCAATAAATCAAATCAGACATAAAGAAAAGGAAATAGAATGATCTATAAAATATATCGTTTATCATGTATAATATTCTTTACAGAATAAAGTTCTATAATATACCTCAACAGTTAGTAACCTGTTACGTTGTGCTTCTGTTTCTATTTCAGTACTACCGGTACCATATACCTCCCCACCAATTGAACACTTGAAAAATTCCATTAAGTTTCTTGTTAATGTTCCTGTTTTATCAGAAAATATGTATTCCACCTGTACCAAGAAAATTAAATCTATCTTTCAAACACGACTTAAACAAGAGTAATGAAATAGGACACAAATATGATGTGTTGTATTCACAACCAAGTAATCTGGGGATACTTCATCCATGAATCATTACAAGTGTTTCCGCAACCTTCACTAGCCTCCAAATCATATAAGTTGGTTAACAATTGTTAAGAACTAATAAGGGATTTAGTCCCGGGGGGGGGGGGGGGGGGGGGGGGGGAGTCGGCGAGGGGGGTGGGGTGGCTGCTGGTGTAGGTCAACGTCGAGGGGTGGGGTTGCTGCTGGTGGAGGCCGGCGAGGGGGGGGGGGTGCTGGTGTAGGTCGGCGAGGGAGGGGGGGGTCGGCAAGGGGGGGTTGGGGTTGCTGCTGGTGGAGGCCGGCGAAGGGGGGGGGGGGGGTCGGCAAGAGCGGGGGGTCGACAAGGGGGGCGGGTGGGGAAAAGAATTTTTGTTTTTGTTTTTTTTTTTGTGGAGAGAGAGAGAGAGAGGGTTATGGCTCTGATACCATGTAGAAAGTAATTGTTGGATTAATTTTATTGATGGACTACTTCACTATATATAGGGAGTCTAGCTCCTCTACATACTCGATATTCCGATGTGGGACTAAAAGTCCCTTATTGATTCTCAACACTCCCCCTCAAGATGGGCGATAGAGTGGCCCAAGACGAACGTACCATCTCTGAGTACGCAGCCCTGTTGAAGAAGTACTGGTCTGATCTGGATCATTATGATCCTCTTGGGATGGAAGATGCACAAGTCGAACCGGCATTCGCAAAGTACTTTCAGACGTTCCTGGCTTATATTTCGCGGCAGCGTATGATGAAATTCCTGAAGGGACTACACCCTGTGTTTGAGCAGAGACGGAATATCCTCCTCTCCCAACCCACGCTTTCGACCTTGGAAGAAGCTATAGCCGTCATGACACAGGAAGAAGCTCGCCTGAAGTTGATGCCCAACAAGGGCTCCTACCAGGGGGTGCAAGCCGAGGTTGAAAAGTCTGCCCTTGCCGCCTTCAATCAACCTCCATCTGTGGGTGGTGTTTGCCACAATTGTGGTGACTCCGGACATTACATTCGATTTTGTCCAAAACCCTTGCGAAATCAGTCTACTGATCGAGAACGGGGTCGTGGAGGCCGACGTGGTAGTAGAGGAGGATATGCTGGTAGAAGGGTAGGACACAAAGCTAATCTGGCGGAGGAAGGGGGAGAGAATCAACTAGCTGAAATAACTCCGCTTGAGCGGGAGTTCCTTGAGAAGTTGCGAGGCACAAAGCTGGGTTCGGCCGACAGTCCTGGGGCGTCTTCTACCTCGGGGGATCACGTCACTTGCTTTGCCCAAACCAGCACCGGTAATCCTGCACGTGCTCTTGCATCTGTCCATCAGCCAGGATGGATTATAGACTCTGGGGCATCCCGTCATGTCACGGGATCCCGTGGTGCGTTTCAGGACTATACTCACCTACCCTTGCCGGAGAGTATTCAGACCGTTGATGGTACATCCAGCCCTGTAATGGGTAAAGGCATTGTCGCATGTATCCCTTCCATCACTCTAACCAATGTCTTACATGCTCCATCTTTTCCTGTCAATCTTCTATCAATTAGTGCCATTATACTTGATCTTAACTGTACTGTTTCCTTTGACATTCCTATGGTGACTTTTTAGGAGAAGGGGACAGGACGACGACTTGGGACTGGCACATGGCATAAGGGGATGTGGTATTTAGACAGGACTGGACTGGACAACGCATTGGCATCCTTAGTAGCAGACGCACAACCAGAAGCTTCCTGTCGCAGTGTTGAAGCCGACTTGCTACTCCACCACCAGCGTGTCGGTCATTCCTCTTTTAAAGTTATTAGTCGAATGTATCCGTCCTTATATCAAAGGGCTAATAAAGAAAAGTTATTTTGTAATGCTTGTGAGTTGGAGAAACATACCAGAAGCTCGTATGTGAGCTCGGGGAATAGGAGTTCAGCTGCTTTTGACATGATACATTCGGACGTATGGGGCCCTTGTCCTACAACCGAAATTAACGGTTTTCGATGGTTCATCACCTTTATTGACTGTTATACCCGCGTGACATGGGTCTACCTTATGAAGAATAAAAGTGACGTCCTTGAGGCCTTTCGGGACTTTCATCGCCGGGTGGAAACACAATATGGCTCTAAAATTAAGTGTTTCCGGTCTGACAATGGGACGGAGTATACTAATAAGAGGGTTGCTGAGTATTTTTTCACTCATGGAATACTACATCAAACTTCATGTGCTTATACTCCGGCACAAAATGGTGTGGCTGAACGAAAGAACAGACACCTGCTGGAAGTCGCACGGACGATGATGCTGGCTACGAATGTCCCGAAACACTTATGGGGGCAGGCTATATTGACGGCCTCTTATCTCATCAACAGAATGCCATCTCAAGTATTAGACTGGAAGACACCGTTGGAGATGCTTACTGGGGCACCTACATACACTGTTCCACCGAAAATTTTCTGTGTTAGGATCTCCATGCGCGCGCCGGTGTTGGCCATGTTAACCGCGCATTCGTAAGGTCTCTGTTGACGACTTTACATGAAGATGACGACGACGACGAAGCCGACGAAGAAGCCGACGACGACGAAGCCGACGACGACGACGAATCACAGTTGAAGACGACATGGATTCGATCAGTGGTAAACTGACAGCAGACGAGATGAAGGCCTTGGTTGATGATATTTTATCAAAGAGATTAACCGAGGCGACCCCACGTGTGATCCATACTGATGTGGATCCGTCACCCTGCAAAATGGGAAAGCTGAACAAGCTGGAGACGAAGTTGGAAGGAACGTCCAATTACTTGAAATGGTCACGACAGGTCATGCGGACGCTGAAGGGCCGTGGTTTGGTTGGCTACGTCAATGGCCAAACCAAGGCGCCAGATGATCCCTCCTCAAAGGAGTTTGCTATTTGGGAGATTGTCAACAATGTTGTGGCTGGATGGTTGACGGCTTCCTTGACCGACCAGGTGTCGGGCAATGTCGAGGCGATGGAGGCTGCTGCTGATATATGGCAGACTTTGAAGGATATGTACTCAGGCTCGGACAATCCTATGCGGGTCTTCCAACTGCAGGATGAACTTGATAGGGTGGCCCAGGACGACCGCACCATCTCTGAGTATGCAGCACTGTTAAAGAAGTACTGGTCTGATCTGGATCACTATTATCCTCTTGGGATGGAAGATGCCCAGGTCGAACCAGCATTTGCGAAACATTTCCAAAAGTTCTTGGATTATATTTCGCGTCAACGGATAATGAAATTCTTGAAGGGTCTTAACCCTGTGTTTGAGCATAGAAGGAATGTCCTCCTAGCACAGCCCATGCTTCCAACCTTAGAAGACGCCATAGCTGCCATGGCACAAGAAGAGGCTCGCTTAAAGTTGATGCCCAACAAGGACTCTTTCCAGGGGGAGCAAGCCGCTGTTGACAAGTCTGCGCTTGCCGCCTTCAATCAGCCTCCCTCTCTGGCCGGTGTTTGTCACAACTGTGGTGACTCAGGGCATTACATCAGGTTTTGTCCAAAACCCCTGCACAGTCATTCAAGTGATCGTGGACGGGGCCGCGGCGGACGTCGTGGTGGTCGAGGCGGCTATGCTGGTAGAAGGAAAAATTATTCTGGAGGACACAAAGCTAATCTGGCGGAGAAAGGGGGCGACATTCACCTGACTGAGTTAACCCCTCTTGACAAGGAGTTCCTTGCGAAGTTACGCAGCACGAAGCTGGGTTCGGACGGCAGTCATGGGGCGTCATCTACCTCGGGGGACCACATCACTTGCTTTGCCCAAACCGGCACAGGTATACCTGCGCGTGCTCTTGCCGCAGCTGTCCACCAACCAGGTTGGATTATGGACTCTGGGGCATCTCGCCATATCACGGGGTCCCGCGGTGAGTTCCAGGACTATACTCACCTACCGACACCGGAGAGCATTCAGACTGCTGATGGTAACTCCAGCCCTGTTCTGGGTAAAGGCACTGTCGCATGCACCCCTTCTCTCACTCTCACCAATGTCTTACATGCTCCGTCTTTTCCTGTCAATCTTCTTTCTATTAGTGCCATTATTCTTGATCTTAATTGTACTGTTTCCTTTGACATTCCTACGGTGACCTTTCAGGAGAAGGGGACAGGACGACGACTAGGGACTGGCACATGGCATAAGGGGGTGTGGTACTTGGACATGACTGGGCTGGACAAAGCATTGGCATCTCTGGTAGCCGACACACCACCGGAAGATACACGACGCAGTGTAGAAGATGAATTGCTACTCCACCACCAGCGTGTCGGTCATTCTTCTTTTAAAGTTATTAGTCGCATGTATCCGTCCTTATACCAACGGGCTAATAAAGAGAAGTTATTTTGTCATGCTTGTGAGTTGGGTAAACATACCAGAAGCACATATGTGAGTTCCGGTAGTAGAAGTTCGGCTGCATTTGATATGATACATTCAGACGTATGGGGCCCTTGTCCTACAACCGGTATTAACGGTTTTCGATGGTTCGTCACTTTTATTGATTGTTATACTCGCGTGACATGGGTGTACCTTATGAAGAATAAAAGTGCCGTCTTTGAGGCGTTTTGCGACTTTCATCGCCGGGTAGAAACTCAATATGGCACTAAGATTAAGTGCTTACGGTCTGACAATGGGACGAAATATACAAATAAGACGGTTGCCGAGTATTTATCCACTAATGGCATACTACACCAAACTTCTTGTGCCTATACACCGGTACAAAATGGTGTGGCCGAACGGAAGAACAGACACCTGCTGGAGGTCGCACGGACGATGATGCTGGCTATGAATGTTCCGAAACACTTATGGGGACAGGCGGTGTTAACGGCATCTTATCTCATCAACAGAATGCCATCTCAGGTATTGGACTGGAAGACACCGTTGGAGATGCTTACTGGTGCTACCACGTACACTGTTCCACCGAAAGTATTTGGATGTGTCTGTTTTGTCCAAGATAATAGGCCAGGAGTTGGCAAACTGGATCCTAGAGCGGTTAAATGTGTCTTTGTCGGGTACACGGCAACTCAGAAGGGATACGCATGTTGGAGCCCAGCTGAGCAGAAGATGTTTGTGAGCATGGACGTTACCTTCAGAGAACTAGAACCATATTATAGTTCGGATGACGGTTCGGCGTTTGTTGACACACCTAACACAGCGGGTGTTAGATGTGAGGGGGAGAAATTAAGCCCATCTGTGGTAGTCGGATCGATTCCATGCCCGGTCGTGAAAAACTGGACGAAAGGGGGAGAAAGCAGGGACTCCGATACAGAAGATGAAGAAGATACATATGTTAAACAGGGGGAGCAGCAGACAATGGAAAAGGAGCTCCAAGTCTACAGAAGAAGATAGCAGAAGTCCAGTACCGTGCTTGTACCGTGCCCTGTGCCTTCTGTACCAAGTCCCTCGTCTACTCCTGCTCCAACTCTTGAAGATGTTGCCCCCGCACAGAATCAATCTGATTCTGATGCGGATCTCTCTGACTCTGATGGTATGATCTCTCCACCACCTATTGCTCCCTTAAGGAGATCTTCTCGCATCAATGCGGGTAAGGCTCCTAGTCGTTTTGATGATTATGAACATGATATTGCCAATTACCTGTCTTATTCTAATATTTCTTCGAATTATCGAGCCTTCATCGCATCATTAGACTCTACTTCGTTGCCCAAAAGTTGGCAGGAAGCAAAGAAAGATCCAAGGTGGAAAGCTGCGATGATGGAAGAACTTGGGGCACTGGAAAAAAAATAAGACGTGGGAGCTGGTTCCATTACCCAAAGGGAAGAAAACTGTGGGATGCAAATGGATGTACACAATAAAGGAGACGTCAGAAGGAAATGTGGAACGATACAAGGCGAGGTTGGTTGCAAAGGGATACACACAATCATATGGCATCGACTATGATGAGACGTTTGCTCCAGTAGCGAAAATGAGCACCGTAAGGACTCTGGTCTCCATTGCAGCAAACTATGGGTGGAAGCTATACCAATTAGATGTGAAGAATGCCTTTCTCCATGGGGACCTACAAGAAGAAGTGTACATGGAACTCCCGCCAGGGTGCTATGCTACAGAATCAGACGGAGGGACGTCGCATGGAAAAGTGTGCAAACTAAAGAAGTCGCTATATGGGCTCAAGCAATCTCGTCGAGCCTAGTTTGACAGATTCAGAAAGGCTGTTACAGGCATGGGATACTATCAAGCAAATGCAGATCATACGGTCTTTCTTCAGCATGCAAGAGGCCACATCACTATACTTGCTATATACGTGGATGATATAGTAATCACAGGTAATGATGAAGCCGAGATTGCTAAGCTGAAGTCAAAACTCGCGAAGGAGTTCGAAGTGAAGGATCTAGGAGCGATGAGGTACTTTCTAGGTATCGAGGTGTGTGAAGGCGAACAAGGAATTGTTCTCTCACAGAGAAAATACACACTAGATCTGCTGAAGGAGACAGGGATGCTGGGATGCAAAGCTGCAGTCACTCCAATTGACCAGAAGTGCAAGTTGGGAGCAGAAGCAGGAGAGCCAGTTGATCGTGAAAGATATCAACGACTTGCAGGGAGATTGATTTATCTGGGACATACTCGCCCTGATATTTCATTTGCGGTGAGTGTAGTAAGTCGTTATATGCATGATCCAAAAATGGGTCATATGGATGCAGTATTTCAGATCTTGAGATATCTGAAAGGGACGCCGGGGAAAGGGCTATGGTTCAAGAAGAATGGATGTATAGATGTTGAGGGATACTGCGATGCAGACTGGGCGAGCTGCATAGACGATAGAAGGTCTACCACGGGATATTGTGTCTTTGTAGGAGGAAACTTGGTCTCATGGAGAAGCAAAAAACAGTCTGTGGTAGCACGGTCTACAGCTGAAGCAGAATACAGAGCAATGGCTTTAGGAGTGTCGGAGTTGCTGTGGGTGAAAGCGTTGCTGACAGAGTTGAAGCTGGACAAGGGAGCACCATTACGTCTTCTGAGCGATAGTCAAGCTGCAATAAGTATAGCTAACAATCCAGTTCAGCACGACAGAACGAAGCACATCGAGATCGATCGATTCTTCATCAAAGAAAAGCTGGAACAAGGGATACTGAAGATTGATCATGTTCGCTCAGAAGAACAAGTGGCAGACTGTCTGACTAAGGGCCTTAGTTCAGTAAGTCTGTCGAAGCTATGTAACAAGATGGGAATGATTAATATCTATCGCCCATCTTGAGGGGGGTGTTGAGAACTAATAAGGAATTTAGTCCCACATTGGAAAATGTAATATGAAGAGGAGCTAGACTCCCTATAAGTAGTTGAGTAGCCCATCAATAAAATACACAACAACGATTATTCTCCACAACAATTCTTACTTAGGGGCTAATAGATCACAAGAGAGATCAATACCAGACATTGTTTGCTCAAGTGATTCTCCAGCAATGAAGGCTGAACTAATCTTTTCCCCTCTTCCAGCAAACTTTCTATCTTTTCCTTGGGATACTTCTATCCTTCTAAACAAGCATGTCAAGAGAATCATTCAATAGCCTTACCTTCATTTAAGGATAACAAGTATATACACAACTCAATAGGAAACCCTAGAAGAACCAAATACGGAAGCTCAATAGATGGCTAGACTTAGTTGGGCTAATCTCTAACATTCCTCAGGTTGGAGCATATAATATATCATGAATCCCCAGCTTGTTACACAAAACAGAAAAACAAGAAGATGCTAGTGGTTTGGTGAACAGATCGCTGGTTTGGTCCTCGAAAAAGGTGAAGAGAGTACATACATGGTTTCTCATAAATGCATCACGAACAAAGTGATTGTCGATTTCAACGTGCTTGGTCCTCTCATGAAAGACCGGATCGATGGCAATGAAGATGGAAGATTGGTCGTCAAATTGCATAAAGGGTTCAATATATTGGATAATAAAATAAAAAATCCGAGTTCTAAGCCGCATCTCTCATAAGTGTATGAACCATCACTCATTATTCCGCATCCACACTTAATCTGCTAAAACATTATGAACCATCACCCATGATTACCAAGCACATATTCAAATTTTGTTCCAGGAGGGTATTCGATCCATAGAATATCAGGGCTTATTGACATTGGCCGCCTCTCCTCTAACTGGCTGCCTAGGCTGTTTAGGGGCCTGACGCCTAGGACACAAGGATTTAGGTGGCTTGGTACCTAGGCATCCACCTAAACACATGATGCACCCGCCTTGGACAGCCACGTGCCGTCATACCCACTTTGATCGGCTTCACTTTAATACAAATCTTGACCTAATCTCATTCAACTTTTATGTTAGAACCTGGCTCAGACCAAATAAAATATGAAAGGACTCGCCCTTCTCTTGATTGATCTTCCTTAATTCCATCTCTTCTTCAGCTCTCTCATTCCCTCTCTTTTGTGAGTCCGACTCTGACTACAACTCTAGACTCTCTCATGGTCTCACTCACTCTCTGACTCCATTTCTCAAGTCTCTCTTCTCCAATTCCAGCGTTGACGCTGGCATTTAATCTCTGCAATTCCATAAGGCCTCTCTCTCTCCCTCTCTCTCTCTCTCTCTAAATGGTAATTTTATTAAGAAGAAGAAAATTTACAAGTGTTGTTAGGGGCTCAAAAGCCTTGAGATACACATCACCCACACACAACCCCGAACCCTACTCGACATGTTATCCATGTCAGCGCCATCCCGTGAGTGCCTTTGGCGGCCGACCAACAACCCAATTTCATTTTCGGCTCAAAAGTACAACTTCTGTAGAGTTGCCTAATAAATGAAATGTAAACCAAGGTAGTTAAAGGGTCCATATCGCCCGAGGCGCAAGGCGCACTTAGCCCTCGTTTGGTTCGTGGAAAGGAAAGGAATGGAAATTGATTCTTTGATATTTCTTTTCCTTTGGAAAATTGCAATTCCAATCAATTTTATTTCCAGTGTTTAGAAAAGCCAAGAAAATTGGAGGGAAAGTGGATCCTTAGAGTGGAAAAATGAATTCTTGAGTTGGTGGGAGGAACCATTTTCCCCTCTATTTTCCTTTCTCTTGGGAATCAAATTCATTTCCTCCTCATTTCCTTTGGCATCCAAACAAAGGAAATGAATCACTTTTCTTTCCCAAGGCTCCAATTCCGCAAACCAAACGTCGCCTTGACGTGCGTGCCCGAGCAAGCGAGGCACAAAAATAAAAAATAATATAAATATAAATAAATAAATTAGTAATGTAAGAAATGTATTCAAATAACATACTAAAACCAACAAAACAATGTTAAAACATAACCAAGTGAACTGGCAGAGCAGCACTATCAGTAATAGTCAACATAAACACTATCAGTAATAGTCAACATAACTAATAAGATTTGTATTCTTCCTATCTCGTTTTTAGTAAATTTTAGTTTTTTCAGTTCAACTGTAATCAACTTTGACAATCATGGAAATGACTACCTCCCTCTCACTTGTATAAGGTAAGGTCTATCTCCCTACCTCAAGGTTTTTTGTAGTAAAAAAAAATAAGACGAGCCTAGGCACACCTTTCCTTGGTTGCGCCTTGCTGAAAGGCGTGCCTTGGGTGCCCGAAGAAAGGCGCCTCGCCTGGTGAGGTGCGAGGCGCAGCCGTTGCGCCTTTATGCGAGGCACGCCTTAGGTGAGCCCGAGGCGTACCTTTGACTACCAAGATGTAAAGTAAGTCAAATAAATTATGAAAAATTAAACAATTGAACTAACAAATGATTCAACTAATTGAAAAGGAAAGAACAAATACTTACATGATCAACGACGTCATGAATGACGTCAAGTGCTCGGCTTCACTGATGTTTGTTGTTGGTGCAAACTTATTTAAAGTAGTCATAGTTTTGCTAATCTTATGCCATTTGTAGAACAAGAAACGAAAGAAGGATAGAAGCAATGAAGTGAGAAAACCCTAACCCTCCATTGTAAAGGGGTTATGATAGGATCGGGTTGGGTTGTGGACAAAAATAGACGTAGTTGGGTTGTGAGATGAAATATGGTTAGGTTTGACAGGTCTTCATCTCTTGTTTAGCTAGAAAAAATAGACGGCAAATGACCTCTAGCCTAGTGGTTAAGAGAGATGCATGCGGCCCAAGTGGTCGAAGTTCGAGCCCCAGTGGAGGCGAGTTCGCCACAATTACCCATTGCTTCAATATATATATATATATATATATATATATATTTTTTTTTTTTTTTGTTTTGGAAAAAGATGAATTTTATTCCAAATGAAAAGCCATAATCATACAACATACAACCAGAGTGGGACTCCCACTCATCACTCATCAATTCTCCATAGCATTTACATCAAACTCGATGTTATGGAGAATGCCAACTGGAGGGGTGACCAGTCCCTCAAAAATCCGACGGTTTCGCTCCCGCCATACATGCCAAACCGCAGCAGCCAGACGAACTCTGGCTGTTCGGAACCAGTCCTGCCCTCTACCCCTGCTATCTCGAATCACCGTGAAGATGTCCCCAACACTTTTCCCGGAGGCGCACACACCCAATACACGACTCTGCTACGCCAAGATCTGCCATGCCAGAGTGCACTCGAAGAAGATATGCTTTATAGATTCAGGCTCCAAACCGCAAAGCACACATTTGGGATCCGGAACCGGCACACCAAACGAACTCAGGCGATCTCTCGTCAAGAGGCGACCCAGTAGAAGCTTGTAAACACACAACTACATCTTCCTGGCCAGACCCTTGAACCAAACGAACTCGTAATCAGGACTCAGCGGGAAGGCTCGCCGGATAAGGTTGTAGCAGCTACGGAATTGGAACTCCCCAGTCCCTGTAGAAGCTCCAGTCGGCTCCCAAATCCACCGATCCGCAGGCAAAGACGGATCAATGACAGTAGACAAAATGCTCCCACCCAGCTCCTCAGTGAACCGATAAGAGTCCGGCCTCCACTCCCCATTACGTATGATGCGACTGCACGTCATACCACGCCTGTCCTCCTGATGAGTCGGGGCTCCTCTGATGTCCAACAACGAACGCCGATCTATCCAAGGATCCCGCCAGAGGTCCGTACCCGACCCGTCCTTCATGACCCTCCGAATGGCAGACTTGAGCACCCTCATGTGTCTCAAGACTGTCTTGAACGTGACTGAATGGTTGTTGTCAGTAGGACACGTCCAAAAACTGCCCTGCTTCACGTATCTGCTGTGCATCCAGTCCGCCCAGAGGGATTCCCCGCTGATGACTCTCCAGGCCAGCTTAAGCGCAGAAGCCTCTCTAACCTCCAGCAACGGTCTAAGCCCCACTCCTCCCTCCTTTCTAGGGCGACAGAGCTGGTCCCAGGAGATCGCATGCATACCTCCCCTCCAAATAAAATCGGCACATAGCCGCTCCACCAGTCGGATAGTGGCCACAGGTAGGAGGATGGACTGCAGCCAAAAATGGGCCACAGCTGATATCACCGATCTGACTAGCTCAATGCGACCGCCAAAGACAGACCTGCTGCTTGCCACCCTTCTACTCTCCTGTGGACATACTCTACCAGACTATGGCAGTCCTGATCCCGCGCATAGTTGACAGTGAGAGGCACTCCTAAGTAGCGCACCGGGAGATCACTCCTCGCGATACCCAACACATCAGCCCGCTCCTCCTTCCGGGTACACAGGGAGCTGAAGTAGACCCTACTCTTATCCCTGTTCATCTGGAGACCCGAAACGGACTTCAAATCTTCCATGATAGTCGCAAGCGTCAGCAACCCCTCCGTCGAAGGCTGGATGAAAACTACCAGATCATCCGCATATATAAGATGAGTAACTGGGGGGTCCATCCTCCGAAACAGAGGAACCAACCGTCTACGGTGCACTGTCAGATCCATCAAGCAAGTAAAGTATTCCATAACAAGTGTGAACAGGTAAGGGGACAGTGGGTCACCTTGCCTAAGCCCACGGTTGCTCTGGAACTACCCATAAGGAACACCCTGGATGAGAACAGAAAAAGTAGGGGACGTAATGCACTCCCGAATCAACGCGACCCAGTGCTCCGCGAATTCCATGGCGGACATCAGATGACAGAGGAAGTCCTGATTGACCATGTCATATGCCTTCCTCAAATCCAGTTTAACACAAGCCTTCTCCCTTCCGGGTTTGCTAAATCCCCTCACCATCTCATGAGCCAGGAGGCTATGCTCAGCGATCGACCTCCCCTTGATGAATGCAGCCTGATTCGGAGATACCAAGTCCTGCATGATCCCCTCCATCCGCCGGCACATAAGGTGTGTAATTATCTTATAAAGATAATTACAACACGCAATAGGACGAAAATCCGCCAGTGCAGTCGCTCCCTCCTTCGGCACCAAGGTCAGGAAAGTGTGATTCAGTTCCTTCAAGAGCTTCCCTTTGGTGAAGAATTCTTGAACCACCTCCACTACCTGATGCTTTAGAATGTCCCAATGGCGTTTGAAGAAACCACTGTTGAAGCCATCCGGACCAGGAGCCTTGTTGGGGTCCGCCCCCTTGACAATAGACTCCACCTCCTCCATTGTAACAGGTGCAAGCAGAATGCTATTTCCAAATGGAGTCACCAATCTCTTCGTCACAACCTCTGGGAACACGGATAGGTAGTCAGTCTGGAAATATAACTCAGAGTAGTACATGACAGCCTCGTCCTGGATCTCAGTCGGCGTCCCCACCAAAGTGCCTTCTGCATCAAGTAGCTGGGAGATGTGATTCCTATTCTGTCTTGCCCGGATAACATCATAGAAGAACTTGGAGCACCGGTCGCCATCCTTCAGCCAGGAGCATTTGGCTCGCTGGGCCGAGCTAATCTCCTTCTGCAGCCTCAGGATGTTGACTTCTCCGATCAGCTCCTTCTCTCCGGCCGCCAGGTCCCATTCAGCATGTCAGCCTGCATATCCTGCTGTAAGGTCCGCAACTCCACCTCCTTGTCTTCTAAGGTGGACTTGGGCAGCCCCTTCACCCAACTCCTAAGGGCTCTCTTCGTGGCCTTGAGACGACGAACCAAACGGAATTGAGCCGTCCCCTCCTGACCACTAGTGAGCCCCTCAGCGACAGCCTCTAGGTAGCCCTCCGAGAGATACCAACTGTTGTTGTACCTGAACGGGCGGGACTTCCCAAGAGACCGAGCAGAAAAGCCAACCCTGATGGGGGAATGATCGCTCGTCCCAGCTGCTAGACCCTCAGCTGGAGTGGTGGGGAAGTGACGGAACCACTCCCCATTACCCAGGGCTCGATCAAGCTGACAAGCAACCCTATTATGAGTTGCTTTGTTGTGCCAAGTCCAGATGCAGCCTGAGCGAGACAATCCCCGAAGCCCCGCAAGCAGGAGGCATCTCTGGAAATCATAGAGGATAGAATCTGGGACCGGACGGCCACCCAGCTTTTCCCCTTGGTGCAGAAGGGCATTGAAGTTCCCGATCAAGAGAAGAGGAAGGCACGACGAGTCAGCAACAGATGAAATACGGGAGATGTCGCTCCATAGGGACTCCCGTCTCCTTCTGTCATTGTGGCCGTAGACAGCCCCCAGCAAGAACCGAAAGCCACCCTTGTTCACGAAGGAGATCGCAATCAGCTGCTCCGTCAGCAGGAGCAAGTCACCATCCCAACTCTTCAGGTTCCAGCGAACCCAAATCCTTGCCATGTCACAAAGAGCCAGGTTGTGTAATTGGGCCCAATGAGAAGGGGTCCGACGAGTAAGAGTCTTCTCACCTTTGATCTTGGACTCTAATATAACAGAAATGTCACATCTCTCTCTGTGGAGCACCCCACAAATCTCTCTCCACCTCCCTAGCGAACACGCCCCCCTCACATTCCAGGCGATAATGGCCATTAATTAATTAGAGGTGGGGGCCCCCTGAGAAACTCCCGGAACGACACCTGGAGAAGGTGCCGCATCCGTCGCTAAAGGATCCTCATCCATCCCAGTCGGAACCGTCTGTTGGGGAACGACCTGAGATAGCACCAACGTCCAGGCAGGATTGTCAACACACACCGCCTCCTCTCTGTCTGTGGTACGTCCCTCCACCATGGAGGGGCCATCACGCAGCAGGCCGACAGCACATCTCTTCCTACAGTAGACCTGCCCTCCAGACGAACTGCCCTCCCCTCGTGCCTCAGTCTCCGTCGCAACCATGCTTCTGGTAACAATACTACTCGGCCCCTGGCCAGTGGGCACCACCCCACCCGTTGAAGCAAGCTGAGTAGATACAACGAGGCTCAAACCGCCATCACTCACCTGATTAGTAACCTCCCCCTCCACGACCTCCACTCCGCTGTCATCTCTGAAATCCATATCACAGGGGGCTTCGGAGACCTCACGAGGAGGAATACAAGGCTCCACCGGAGGGCCAGCCTCTAAGCAAGCACTGACCAGATGCCCGAAACATGAACAGCGTGAACAGGTAGGTGGAACCCATTCGTACTCCACCTTCGGGTAAGCACCTCCCCAGAAGGGAGCTCATACTCCACCATCTTCGGGAGCTCCCCCCTGCCCGAATCTCCACAAAAATCCTCGCGTACATCAACCGCGTCCGAAAGGTAGTAGCTTCATCTGCCTTGATCGGGGTGCCCACCAAACTTGCAAGTCGCATCAACAAGGGAATGCTCCAAAACCCAACCGGGAACTCGGGGAATCGAATCCATACTGGGATGGCATTCAGAACTTCCCTCTCGCATCGCAGCTCCGGAGTCCACTCCTTGAGAATGATCAGTCTGCCGTCGAACGTCCAGGGGCCGCCTTGGAGGATCCTAGCGACATCCTCCGCCAGCCCGAACTTCACATAATATAAGCCGTTCTCACGAGCATAGAACTCCATACTCCCCTTAGGCTTCCAGACACGCGCTGCATAGCCCCGGATCTGCCCGTAGAAAGGCTTGTTGCCCAAGACATATAGGACGAGGGTATTCTCCCAGTAAGCTGTCACCTGCTGGATCTCCTCCGCAGGAAACACAGCCCGGAAACCCCTCCCTACCTTGAGCGGATATATATATATATATATATATATATATATATATATATATATATATATATATATATATATATATTGGAAAAAGGGTAAATTTTATTCCAAAAGCAACGCAATAATCTTACAACATACAATCAGAGTGGGACTCCCACTCTTCAGTTCCCCATAGCATTAACATCAAACTCTATGTTATGGAGGATGCCTACCGGAGGGGTGACTAGCCCCTCGAAGATGTGACGGTTCCGTTCCCTCCATATATGCCAAACAACGGCTGTCAGTCGAACTCTGGCAGTCCGGAACCAGTCCTGTCCTCTTCCTCTGCTATCCCGGAGCACAGTGATGATGTCCCCAATCCTCTTTCCGGAGGCACATCCACCCAGCACCCTACTTTGTTCAGCCCAGATCTGCCATGACAAGGCCATATAGATTCATTCTCCATACTGTATAGCACACACTTAGGGTCTGGAACCGGCACCCCAAAGCACTAAGTCGATCCCTCGTCAATAGGCGGCCCTGTAACTACCCCAATTTAAAATTCTCTATTTTTTTGATGATCAATATTATTTCTGAATTTTTCACAAAATTATTTTGAATGCCAAATTCTGATTAGTTGTCTTTAATTAAATTATTTAATTCAGAAATATTATATTAGTAATTATTATTATTACTTCTAATTATTCATGAATAGTTAATATTAATATTGTAGACAGGGCTTCCAAGCCCAATTGTATTAGAATACTCAGGCTTGGGCTGCCAGCCCAAGTTAACTATTACTATGGGCCTATTTGGGTTAGGGAGAGTTTAATTGTTGGTTTAGCCTAAATAGCAGTTAATTATTTCTAAACTATATTAGTAGCTAGATGCCAAAATCTGTTAGAATTAGTTGAGGCTGCCTACCAATTACTCCCAGATCTACTAGATATTACAATCCTGCCACTAGCCTTGGGGAGCACTCAACTTTATTCTTTAAATATTCAGATTATTTTATTACATCCATCACATCAGTCTCTCTCTCCTCACACACACTCACTCTCTCCCGAGCGGTCTGCCACAATCCGCCGTCGTCCGCCATGTCCGGCCGAGCTCCGGCTATCCTCACCGACCTTTCATCACTGCCATCACACCATTTTCACCACTGACCACCCCGGCCGTTCACCCACCGCCAGTCACCACCACCACCACCACTTCTCCGCCTCCAGATCCAGTGATTCTCCGACCGGTTCCGTCGATTGCTCCGCTCGAGTCTTGATTGTGCGCTCGACGTCGCCTCCATTGGACTTCGCCACCGTTCTTCTCAAGTCCAATGCCAGACACAGCGACCGCCACCTCGTGGAAATCTGCTGTTGTCCGCTCGAGCGCCCGCCGTGGTCGTTCTCATCGCGGCCGACCCCCAACCTCGGTGAGTCTCCGCCTCTCACTGCTTGACCTCTTCTTCTTCGTCCTCTTCTCTTCGTCTCTGATTGAAATGTTGAAGAGGATTGGAGAGGGGGAGAGAGAGTTATGTTTACAAATGAATTTCTCTCTCCCTTGTTGTCATGTATATCTACTGCTTCCCTCTATTTTCGAGGAGCCAAGGGTCACTTGACACGTCAGCTTTCAAGGCTACTTAAGTGGCTGTGAATATTTGCAAGGTCACTTGACCTTTGCATGGTTGAAAGGCCAACCTATGTGGCCGGTTTAGAATCCAGGGGTCACTTTGACCCTTTGGCTCATGGAAGAGCCAAGTCTGGAATTGGATTTGTGACCTTTCAGAAAGTGAAAGGATCACTTCTATTCGTGTATTGATGTTTTGTCACTTGGCCTTTCAATGGTTGAAAGGCCACTTGCATTTGTATGCATAAGTAGTATGCTGGTTGTACTATTATGTGATAGGTGTGTATAATTTATGAACAAATATTAATGTGTACAATATATAGTGTATTAATAATAATAGTAATTTGGATAACTATAATAATTAATTTCTGTTAGCAAGCTTTTATCTAAAATAGTCTTTATAAAGTTGATAGAATTTCCAAAAATATTATTTATAAATAAATTACTTAAAAATAGTATTTTCCAAGTAGTGAT